>JAQSVV010000062.1:1200000-1741269 GCA_036375495.1 Agrotis segetum
ACCAAAATACTGTATTTGGTTGTACGAAATATAGAAAGGTATTTTGATTGTGTAAAAGAAGATAATCTTCATCTCGGCAGTATTTAGAGACTTCATGCTAATGTTACAAAGATGAAGAGTTTTTTTGGTTCACTCGCTAATTTCAGAAACCACTGGTTCGAACTGAAGAAATACTTTAGTGTTTTATAGTCTATTTATCGAGGACCGCTGTACCTATAATATCACACTACGACTCTACGACTAGTAGAAGCAGCAGGATTGAGAGTCTAAAACCACGTAAAACACCTAGTTTAAAATCCATCAAAAAAGCTCTCAGCGTGAGTCACGCTGCCTACTCATTCATTTACTACTTTCAAAAACCCATTCATCACTGACCGTAGCACATACTAGACGCAGCACCCACGAGCCGGAAAAAAAAAACATCGATAAGAAACAAAACAACAGCGGTGTCCCATCCCTCGTTGATGCACCGGCTTGACCTCACTCGCTGCTAGTTGTGACACCCCCCCGCGCGCCCCGGCCCCCCCTCCCGCCGGTGCCCCCCTCCGGCGCCCTCCCCGCGACATGCCGGCGCCAACTGCCAGGTATAACTTTTTTTCACTTCATTTTAACAACACTATCAGTTCAAAATAACTGTTACTTAATTGAGTTTCGTTATCTTTGGTTCGTTTGTTTTGGTAGACATTGTAGTTTTTCCTCTTTGATAGGTTTTGTGGTTTTGTTGGTAGACGTTTTCCTCTCTGTTCGTTGTGTTTTGAAAATTGGTCTGCTTTATTTGTCATAATTTTTAAGGTAGTAAATGTATACTTACTATAATACTGCCATAAAACTACGAAATTAAAATGCATAAGTCCCGAAATAAAGCGGTTCTATAAGAAAGAGGTACCTTTTTTCACAAGGTTTTTATTTTTTAAAAGTTCAAGAAAATAAAATCTACATTAGTATTCTGATCTCTTAAATAACAACAGTTGATGTTACCTATTGTATCTACATAATTATAATATACAGAACCCTTATTATAACATGAGATTATATTACGAGTAGCGGAATATCCCTAAATATTTCCAGTAAATTTTGAGTCCATGGAGCAACACTAGTAATTTTTGACCTCTTTGTTTTTTATGTGTTAAGTTTACCAACATTGCAACATGTTACGAAACTATTTTTATCTAGAATTTTTTTACTGTAATATTGTATAACCTATAGGTAATAGAAAAGGAGCAGTGGTGGCCCAGTGGTATCGGCCCCAACTTACGAGTTGTAGGTCGTGGGTTCGAATCCAGGCAGGCGCATTACTTTGTGTAATTTGTTTCATCACCACTGCTCTCAAAACGGTGAAGGAAAACATCGTGAGGAAACCGGCATGTCCTAGAACCAAAAAATCGAAGACATGTGACATCCACCAATCCGCCCTGGGCCCGCGTGGTGGATTATGGCCCACTCCCTCTCACAGAGAGGAGGCCTGTGTCCCAGCAGTGGGAACATTAATAGGCTGATGATGAATAGAAAATACCCAGACAGGGATTCATGCCCTAATTATCCTGTCGACTCACATTCATGCATACATGAACGAAGACACGTACGCACACACCTAATAAATATTTACAAACAAACTTGATAAATGCTGCCAAAATGTCGTAAACAATGTCAAGGAAGCCATTTGAGTTATAAATCTCATAACTTAGAAGTAAATTAGATTTTCTCCGCAACTTTGCCGGTGTACTAACCTGAAATTATCGCAAAAGCCCCTGAAAATCATTCCACGGAAACGTAATACTAGAATGAACAGTATCCCATGTTTTTAAAGGGCCAAAGCCTGTCGGGGTCACGAGACTGTCTCATGAGGTAACCGTGACCCTGGAATGTAAAGGGCTATTGAAGGATCACCGTGTATTTTAGTCAGTACGAGTCTGACAGTCACTCCCGTCCTGCCCTGGGCGGGATGACTCATTTGATAATTTTACCGTTACCACGAAACAAAAAAATCTTATTCTAGCTTATCTGAAGCTTTCATACAGATCTTTTCAGCCATCCCGAAGAGACTGAGTAACAAAGATTCATCCATCCATCCAAACATTCGCATTTATAATATTTAGTTAGATACATTAGTAAGATAAAGTCTTATCTTTTAAGTAAATTATTATTATCACGAGTTTTCAAGATGTAGATTCAGATAAAGGTTTTAATTAATTTGGAGGACAAATGAAAAACTTTGATTCAATGATAAATCTTCATACTAATAAGCTCCTTGTATTTAAAATTAAAACCATAATTCTTAGAATGACGTTATGTCCCAGATTCCCACTGGTGGACCAATTATCGTTCCATAATTCATTCTCGTTCTCCATATTTCTCTTTATGGCTATTTGAGTTAATTTCCCCAATCTCCTTAGGCTTACCGCATCGCCGATTTCTGTTGTTCGGTACCCAATAATCATGTCCAACAATAATTGTTAGCTAATAGTCTAAAGTTGTCGAATAACTAATTATTAGCTATTTGACTGAAAAATTCAAATTAATTCGACAGTTCGATTATGTATCAAAAAATATGTGACCCGTATATTTTCTTTTGTTACGTTAATCAAAATTTAGGAGTCTTTAAATTTGGCAATACGTCACAATTTAGTACGATATTTATTGAAGTTTGACGTCACGAACTCATAAGTTATATCTGGCTCCACTGCAAAATTGTATATGAAACAAGTCACCACAATTATTAATCCAGAAGTCTCCTACACAAGTTTCAAGAAAACTAGGAATATTTTCCTGTCCTCTTCTTGTCCTTAAAGTTCAAGATCAAGGCGACTAACGTCGTAATAAACGTAACTTCTATTTAAAGAAAACTCAATAGAAAGCTGAGAGATTTTCAACTCTATAAATACTTACCTTTTATCCCCGAGTAAACTTGAGACCGCGAAATAAGCCAAACTATATTTAGCCTCTTATTATTACGTTTCGTGGGAACTGAATGAAAAGGTTCTCTTTTGTTGATCTTACGAGTATGTTCTGGAACTGAAATGTCATAATATTTATAAAGAGTAATTTCAGAAACTATTTGTATGTTTTTATCTGAATCCGGAATGTTATTTCACCTTTCGAGGTGATAATAACCCTGTTGCAGCCTAATATGTAGGTACCAGATTTACAATTGTCTTAATTTAACGTATATCTGATAAGAAATAGCACACTGTCTAGTTCTTGAGATCCATCTAAAATTTTAAACCTATGTTATGTCACAAATTAATTGAGTTAATTCCAGCGAGTTATCTAAAAAGAAACCTTAGCTATAGGCTAGGACTATGTGACGAAAATTTGGCGCGACACGTGAATGTTAGCCGACCGCTAGAAACTATTTGTGACCATAATCAGCCCATTCCCATTTCCTTTTAGCACCCAATGGAGAAACAAAAAGTCACTGCGACAAACAGTCACCAGTGAGCGACTAGTCTAAGGCAACAGATTATAAGAATGAAAACTGCATAATCAACAAGTAAATCTCCAGTAACCGGCAATTAAACTTCTAAATTAGCAAAAGATACTCCCACAAACTTCAATTTTCAAGGCCAAAGAAAATTCTAGAAGGAACACTTGCTTCGTCAAACAGAATGTTATCGAATGCATCCGCTCTAATAAATATTAATTCTACCGACGTCCTTGTGACGTCCGTCTGGCTATACGGAAGGGATCCTTCAAAATGACCTTGACCTAGTTGAGATCGTGCGTCGGAACTCTTTAGGATCCTTCGCGAACTTTCTAGAACAACGATGGCTTCTTCATTATTGGTGTCTGTATTATTGTTTTCTTTGTCTGTATTTTCTTATTGTGTGATTTCGTTAAGAGATATTTTAAAATTATCGTTGGTATCTTGGTGATGTTCGAAAAGGGCTTGCGCGTTTTAATTTAATGTAGTAATGGCAAAAGGATTAAGGATGTTAGCAGGTTCTGTAGTTTCTACTTCAATGGATGCCCTCATAAAAAAGCAGGGATTTCGAAACAGGCATCTCAGTCAGTACTGAAGGGTGTATGTAAAGCATGTATAAAGAAATTGCATTCTCAACTTGTGTCTATTATGTGCAAGCACATAACATGAGACAATCAACTTCTTTATGAAGGCATTTTAAAGAAACTGAATTAATCAAATCTGTAAAGTCTATTTTGTCCAATTTGCCTGCACCAATCAATACTTACCTGTCTTTACCGATTCTGTATGAACCCACCCTATGGAATGGTGCATGCTTGTTGCTGTAATGTTTCTTGTATTATCTTTATCGTTCCACTTATAAGAACAACATCTTACTCATATTCAAAAAGATTATCACAGTCAGCAATTGCATCAACCACTATTCTTTTTCTTGTATATCTACATTTGTCATAACCTTATCTCAAATTCGGTCTACTCCCTCGTGATATCAGTCTATGACAAAATTACAAAGATTTTTAATGATTAATAATGTGTTTACCTTTATTTTTGCATTATCTATATCTAAATGCATCACTTTTGAAATTGATGCAATCATTTCTTTTAATATTAAACAGTCAGTACTTGTTTACTTTATGGTATCAAAATAAAAATATTAATGTTGATGTGGTATCATGTATCACGATTGACATAAATCTACTTTAAAAATCAATAAATATTCTCTATGGAGTGACAGATGGTGTAGTTATAAATAAAACAGTGACCCTTCACATTATGGGCTATGAAAGTAAAGGTCAATCGGATATGGATACGGTCCATAGCCTATATGAGTACTATATACTACTATATGACTGTGTAAAACCAACTGACATTTCTAGAATCAGTATTCACGAGCTCATTTCATCCATATGAGAGCACAATCGAACTCATTCTTTTAAAGTAAATCATCGTGGATTCTCATCAGGCCAACGTTCGGGTTTCGGAGATGACAGCAATGTGTCGTTAAGAATCTCAAACGATTTACATAATGAGTTTGATTGTGTCAGCCCTCCAGCTAGGTGGACCAACGTCGCTAAGAAAGTGGCTGACAGAGACTCGATGCGGAAGGGAGTGGATAGGGGGATGTGGCACTGTCCGGGAGAAGCGTATGTGCGATAATAGACTGCGATAGGCTGAGTTAATTGATTGATTGATTATATGCGTTCATTTGGGAGATGCTGTAAAACAGGAGGTCAGAGAATACTACAAACAGAGGTCAAAAGAAGCATTTGAAAAAGAAAAACATAATCCGGATTGAGAATCGTGCGAATAAACTCTGATCTTGCACCAAAACCTGTTCTAAAAAAAGTCCCTCCGTTACATCAATATGTTTTAAAGTTATGTCTTTTGATACCTTGTGTATCCTTGTGTTAATGTTGGTCCAGAACATTCTATGTTATGCAGTGTGACAGGTTTCTTTATAATGATGGTGATTTTGTAATGCACATTTGTTGGAAGGTCAAGTGGTAAACATTAATATGTCTTAGACAATAGTAGAAGTATAGTTAACAGCATTTTTTTAATAGGTGCTACAGGTACAGGCATAGATGATGTAGGTTCTGTTTAATTTTTTTTAAAGAAAATGTCTTATATTGTTTGTGACTTTAGCAGCAAAATCATCCAATTAGAATTATACTTTAAAAAGACTTACGGAACATCGTGAGTAAACCAGTATGCCGTATACTAGAGCCAACAATTCAGACATGCGTAATTTTCCTCTGACAAAATTATGGAAGAAATCATCCGGATTTCTTTATGAAAAACTGAATTTAAATGAAATATGGCACATGATATAAAAGTACCCATTTTGTTAATTTTGATTTTAAACTGATGATGATAATATCGAACTACATCCGAACGAAGCCGTAATCAAAAGCTTGCTTGAAAAGTTGAAATAAATACTTTGAGAATAGTTGAATAATTAAATACAATACTGGAATACGACTCGTTACACTACAACTATTCTCAAAAATAGTTGAATAATTAAATACTAAACTGGATATACAGTGTGTCCGGGCACGAGTTAGCGATATTTAAAGGGGATATTCTAGGCTCATTTTCATCGACAAAAATGCTTTAAAAAAAAAGGTTGCACTCCAGGAGTGCCGGTAGAAGTGAAAACTTTTTTGTTACTATGTTTTATTTTTAATTTGAATGACGTCTTACTCATTTTCGATCAGGGTCACGTGACCCTGACGCGAGTTTTGGTCACGTGACCCTGACGCGAGTTTTAAATTTTTTACCCATTACAGAAAAAGTGTACAACGCCGCTAAAGAAGTTTTCACTTCAAAAATTCTTACTCCAAAACTTCGCGAATGGCAGCCATTTTAATTTTTTGATCTGTGTGTACAATAAAATGCAAATATCTTTCAATCCAAGAGACCTACATTCATGCAAATGAATTTATTGCAAAGTTAAACGTTGAGGCTTATCAAAAACTTACGAAAGTTTTTCAAATAATATGTAAAAATAACCAAAAAACATTTGCAAACACGAAATTATACACAAAAATTACTGAATAATTTCACATTTTTAACTCTAGCTCGATGAGTACCCCTGAATTTTGGTAGGGTTTTTGCATTATATTAAAAGTATTTGAGTCAGGCTATAAAATGATGTCAAAATTATCACTCTACATTAAGTATCTTAGGAGTTATTCTCACTTGAACATCACCCTTTCTTAGCGTTTGTACCCCAATATTACAGGTGTCGCATTCTTTGGGTGAGCTAAATCGTTCCAACGAATATTTATGAGCTGGCATTATTGACCACCGCGTAAATGATCCCCAAGTAATCATCCTTAAACTGAAATAGTGCAGTTTCTTGGATTTTTTGCTGCGGGGCGAGACGGAAAGGTGATGTTCAAATGAGCATAACTCCTAAGATACTTACCGTAGAGTGATAATTTTGACATCATTTTATAGCCTGACTAAAACACTTTTAATTTAATGCAAAAACCCTACCAAAATTCAGGGGTACTGATCGAGCTAGAGTTAAAAATGTGAAATTATTCAGTAATTTTTGTGTAAAATTTCGTGTTTGCCCACGTTTTTTGGTTATTTTTACATATTATTTAGAAAACTTTCGTAAGTTTTTGATAAGCCTTAACATTTAACTTTGCAATAAAGTCATTTGCATGAATGTAGGTATCTTGGATTCAAAGATATTTGCATTTTATTGTACACACCCCAGTTCGACAGATCAAAAAATTAAAATGGCTGCCATTCGCGAAGTATTGGAGTAAGAATTTTTTTTAAAGCATTTTTGTCGATGAAAATGAGCCTAGAATATCCTCTTCAAATATCGCTAACTCGTGCCCGGACACACTGTATACTCATTACCTAAATAACACTGTAAATCGATCTCCAAATCAACACTTAAGTAATCTAAGTGCTGAAATCTGCTTAAGGTTTAAAGTACATTGAACTTCAAAGCCACAAACTCAACGTTAAAGGTTTCACAGTTAATGTAACATTACAGATTCGACTTGGAGCATAACATTACAAAATAATACCTGACTGACGAGCATTCGTCTGTAATGTAACGAATGCGGCCTGCGCCGGACACATTTAATTACAAATGGAGCACATTGATGTTACAAGTTGTATCAAGGAATAACACATTGAACAGAAAGCACCAAAGAAATGTCACCCTCATTGAAGCTAAGTGTACCATTAGGTACAAAGTGCGCATTGTAATGCTCGATTTTCCTCCCTTCCTGATGTAATGCTCGAATCTATAACGTTACATAACAAGCTCTCGATGAGGGAGCACCTTTAGACTAACTAAAGATTACATTTGTGAAGTCAATTCAATTTTCGAATAAGTACTTACAATTCAGCAAGCGAGTGCCTCCAAGGCCGGAGACAATCAATATTTAAAGTTGCGTACTTTGCATTTTTAAAGCCGTCTGGCACGTGAACGTGTATAAACGTTATTAATGATACTGGCTTGTCTTTTTTATTTTATTACAAGCGACCCTCCCATTAAAAATCCGCAACAAAATCGGTTGCGAAGTTTTAAAGATTTAAGCATACATGGGACAGACAGACAGCGGGATGCGACTTTGTTATTATACATTGCTTACATACTCGTATACAAACACTTTTCAAACTAGAAATATAACTCAATCAATAATTATCTACTCTTATAGATTTGTTTCATTATCATATACTTCAAAATTAGAATCTAGAAATGTTTCCTTCCATCTATCGTCCATTCTTTTCATTTTTCTAAAGGTGCTGCGCCAATAATTTAGCGTCGCTAACGGACCATTGGCGCAGTGGCTTGATGACTGTTGCACTGCATATGTCGCGATTCGATTCACAAATAATTCTATGATCTACAAGTAGCTGTTCCGGATCTGGGTGGCTGTGGATGTGAGGTTATAGATTTGTAAAAGCACCCACGATACAGGAGATATTTTGAGTGTGAAGCTGTGGGTCAAAATAAACACTTTATAGAGCCCTGACACAGCGTGGCAGACCTCGTAGAAGATGGCGGGACGAGCTTGACAAAACCGATGACCGGTGGTCCACTTTGGCCCTGGATCGTGAAAATTGGAAGTCATGGGGAGAGGCCTTTGCCCAGCAGTGAGATGATGTAGGCTAGCAGTATCAGTAACTGAAGGGCTTTCATCCTAAATGACTCCTCATAAAGGCGCGTTTTTTCCCATGTACGAAGGTAGAAACTATGAATGAGTGTGGTACCTGCTACTATACCTGTACATACTCCTTTCTCCTCTTTTACGTTCATACGTCTCAACTTTGTATTCCACTAGCTTCCCGTTTCGGCTTCTTACGGGTTTTTTAAAATGTTCGACTTACCCGCTGGATTGTCCGAAAACTTTCATTCATAAAAATCCTGTCCTAACAGTAACGAACACAATAAAAAGGAATGGTTCAATTTGGTGCAGTCGTTCGACTACGACTTCGACTTTGTTTTAAATAGTTCAAAACAAAGTCAAAGTCGTATTCGTCGTTAAGATAAATTAAAAAACTTGCTTCAATGTTATTTACAACTTCAAGTAAAACAGAAGCCACTCCTAAAATTTACATCTGTCAGGTGAATTTACTCAATTGTGAAAGCATTGTTCAGAATCACTTCAGTTGATAATTACAAAGACAGAATCCAGCCACACTAAATAAATTCACTAAAAGCATTTGACACTTAAGTGCGAAGGACGCATTTCGGTTGAGCAACGGTTCAATGTCCTAATAATAACAGTCAATATTCAATGCAAATTAGACTGAAGAAGCTTTGAGCGTTTAAGGGTATTTAGAGATGAATTTAAGAGTGTTCAGAAACATTTAGGCAATGGTCTATTCTCCCAAATTTTCATTCCGTTCCTTTTGATATCAAATACGTTGCTGGTGATGTGAATAAGCCAACTCGATAAAATACAACCATAGCAGAGCACATTGCTTTAAAATTTCAGATATTTATTCGACTGTGTCCAGTGTTGAATAAAGAAACACATGAAAGTGTTAACGATCTTTTTCTATCAGACTAGACTGTAAAATGCATGAATAACCAGTCATAGAACTGCGCAGTAGATATTGAGTATCCACATCAACCATGACGAAGCTGACAGCTCATTGTGGAAACCATTCAACCGTAGAATGACTTTTTCCATTACACATGATAATGGAAAAGTCATACATAATAATATGTTAAAATTCATAATACCGACGCCTAAAACTAATGACATAACCTTGACTGATCATAAAACTGTTTTATTCAACTATACCATTATTAAATTTTAACTTGAGTTCAGCATTGAAGAGGACGTCTATGAACGTCATAATTTTGACACAGATGAGTCAGAGGATACATTACAGAAAGATTAAATTGATGTGACGCAAATTAGTTACATTGTTCTTGTAGACTTGATAAATAGTGTGATAAGAGATACTTTGCCTTATGAGGGATCACGGAATCTGGAGCAGTGGTCTAGATTTCACTTATGACAACTCTAGAATTTAATATGAGCAGATGTATGAATCGCGGATCGCGCTGTATTCAAGTCATGGTCCTTTTGGAAAGGTTTATGGCGATTTATGTTTAGCAATGGATATCCTCATGTCTTGTATGATGATGAGAATTTTTGAACATTTAGGACGTGAAAGGAGTAAGTAAGGATCACAGCTGGTTCCTGCCATAAATCTCGATGGAAAGAAAACTGGATTTATAGACCGTTGTAGTTACAAATAGGAAGAGAAATCTGAAAAACAACACTTCGCATAACAAAACTAAGTTTTACAGTAACAGTCTAGAAAATTAGAACTAATATTCTAAGGAGAAAAGTATAATGAAAACATTGAGTGCGAAATACTACGCACAATATAGGAATACTTAGGAAGAACTACTTAGTTCGGTTACAACAAACTATCTAGCAATACTTCAACTGTATTAGTAAAACCTATTGCTGAGTCCCGAATCTCGCTTGTTACCTTAAAGTAGGCACTACTGCTATCAAAATAAGAACTATTATTGCTACTATTGCTATCAAACAATAGTTTAATACGTACGTCAGGAATGTAACTTCACTTACCGTTCACGGACTAGAGTAATATTATGAATCGAAATGATTCACCTCATTCAGCTATAGCATTGTTATCTACGTCAGAACTATATTATGATGTACACACTTACTTGACTTCTATGGTATGTTGCTGTATTAATGACTATCTTATGCCCACGTCTTCTGGATGGAGTTTGGCTACCGTCGCACGGGATCCAACTAAAAGTATAAAAAAGCTTAAAACGCATATTGGCGGCGTAGAATGTCAATTTATCCACTAATCCTGCTTTGGGCTTTTAAGAGTTGAGGTAATGTCTTTAAAGTTCAATATCTAAAAAAAATTACGACTTATTAACTTTTCTCTAGATATACCTATGACCTTTCTCTTTAAGTCGACGATATACCACATCTCATCCAAATTCGTTCATTTGTTTTGGCTTGAAAGAGCCACAAGCAGCCATCTATCCATCGTCATATTCTTTCACGTTTATGATATGGATTTATCGTTTAGAAAACTAAATCATTCGTCATAGGCATGTTTACTACCGTTTTCTGAAATATTTATATCTTCAGTAGCATTGTCTATTGCGCGGAAGATACGAAATTTATGAACAAAAATTATTGTTGTTTCTCGTAATTCCAAGACAAGTTTCGCCATCTTAGAATAATTGCATACTATCTTCAGCCCCGGTTTGATTTTAATTTGAAAATGTATTTCGTCTTTTTACATTGGAATTTTCGTATCATAGCAAACCTGTTACTTATCCCGAAATATAATTTCTATCTACAAAATAATGTTCTTCTTGAACATTTATGTAACTTTCAAGAACAAAGGTGATATAAAATTGTTATGTTTATTGCATCATATTCGCTTTCTTTCTATTTAAAAAAGTCCCTATACCAGGTGTAAATAATAAATTCTTTCTTGTAGTGTCATTCGTGTTCATTCTGCAGGTATTTCATATAAAATATACGTGAATATTCTCTTAGGTTTTCCCTGCGGTACATTGTGATACTAACGAAGTCACGTTCACAAGTAAAAGAAATAAATGTACATTGCTCACTTTATTAAGTCTTAGGTTTTATAAGCTGTAAGAATTTGTTGGACAGAATGTTCCACCCCTTTTTCTTCAAAACCCAAGACGCTTAATGCGATGACTTTTCTGGCGGGTGTTTTTAGAGATTGTTTCTTATCAATTTTGAAGTTAAAAGCTGCTGGAATTTTCGAGGTAATTCTGTTATCCAATCCGTTGAAATACGCCTTCAGATTCTTTAAAAACATCAGCATCATGCTTACTATTACTCTTTAATGTTACATCATTTCCCACTTCAAACGCAAACACTTCTTATTCATTCATCAGCTCAAAAATTCAACAAAAAACCTGTGCGTCTACATTGAAGAACCTCACAAAAAATCTATGGTTTGTCTCGTTACTATTACCCACAAAAAACTCGAGAAGGCCGTATGGGACATAACAAGCACCTTCAGATAGTAGACAGATTGATGAATCTATATGTCGTGGAGGTGCAAATGTATTCTGTGCATACGACCAACTAACCAGTATAAACTGACCGTTTATTGTGTGGAAAGATCATACAAAGCGAGGCCAGGATAAACATTTTATATGTAGCCGTGTCTCATAAATTATTTGAGCTATTTGAATGTGAAATTTGAGTCTCCATACATTATCGTTCATGTTTCTTGTAAGGGCGTTTACCCTTACTGATTTATTAACTACTTTCTTATTGTATGTAAGTATAGTTTAGTGTATTTGCGTTGTTAAAATGAGTAAGTCTACTTATTCAGTCAGTAGATCATTTGCTATTCGGATTCTTCTTTTTCTTATTATACTTTTCCCTTTACCCCATTTACTAAAAGTCTCCCATCTAATCCAAATATATTTCGTCTTCTTTCACCTTGTGATGTGAAAGATCGTATTGTGATCCTATGTTTTCATATCAGCCAATTGCCGTCCACTGCAGAAAGTAAGACTCATCCAAGAGCGCCAACCATTCGGCAGTCAGACATCCATCCGCTGCTAGCCACCTTCTTGAAATCTACAATCCATCGGCATCGTATCGCTATTATCAAAACATTACCAGCCAATGTCTTTTTCTTTGCCTAGCACAATTTAAACAGAAAGTATTTGGTTGATTATTGTTTTGTTACAATCTTTTAAATTATATATCCAGTCATGAGGTTGTCTTCAAAAGATTACATTACAGCTTAGTCTTTGTGAAGCCTTATCTAGGCTAGTCTAGAATTAGCGAATACATACAAGTACCGAGATAATGTTATAGACTGTGGTCTATCACAGTTGTAATCTCATAATATTAGCTGCATTTGTATTTGTTGGGATGATAAAGAAATAAAAAATGCAATATGCCAAGTTAAATTATTACAACATCGCTCTCAAAAAACAGTAGAAGAAAACATTGAAGGCATTAACATCGCATTATCCTCAAATGCTACTGGGATCTAGTTATTTCTCACGTGAAGAAATAAGACTCGCCAATTAACAATGGGAGTGGCAGCTGGGGAACTAATATACCCCTACCGGACCCTAGTATAGCTTGTTTTCATCGTCATTGGTTCAAATCAATTCAAATCTTAAAGGTACTTCAAAATAGTACTACGTCATTAGTCGGATTAGGACTAAGCTATGGTGGCGCGATCTGTGGGAAGGCAAGTTAAAGAAGGCAAGTCAATTTCTTGACTTGCCTTCTTTAACTTGCCTTCCCCATTGTTCCAAAATCAATGCCTCAATCATACTCTAAATATTCTACATCTGGTACGGATTCCCATTCTCTCATAATTTACGAACAGTCATCACTATCCATTTTATCTCCCACGGCAGGCACCACACTGGCTTCCGACGTTAATATCGGAAGTGTAGTCGGCGACCTCACAATGTGGAATTGACCTTCGCATACACAGAGCAAATAGCACTTCATCATTGGTTGTTTACTCATCTGGACGCCCTGCCTCGTTAAGTGCATTTTTGCATTTTTCATCTTTATCGCTTTCAATGATGAACGTGTTCTCTAAAATATTTCAGACATGTTTATAATTAAAACGAATTATGTTATCCAGACGTTTGGTGGTTGATGATTCAACACTACATATTCTAAATTCCTACCAATAAAATTCCGAACAAATAGCTTCATAAATCGTGATCGTTTATAATTCTCCCCTTCACTTAACATCTATCTTCGAATCAAAAAACAAACGATAGGTAACATACTAGACGCTGAGCTACTACATAACATAATTAACACTCTCGTTCGCACACCTATAGACAAACAAACCATCGTACATACGGCTATTGAACGTAAGATACATTCCATTTGACACGTAAGCATCGCCTCTGTAAATTGACCGTGTTACACGGGCCAGCCCATGTCTGAAAAACTACCTACGTCACTGCACACAAGGGGTCTGTCCAAGTAATGGAGCAATGAACGTAATAAAGTTGACACTGAACGTCCATTGGCATTGTTGCTAGGGAAAACTTTCTGGCCAATGTTGGCGTTAGTTTGTCTAATATGGCAAATATTTGATTGTTTTTTAAACGTTTACCAATGATTGTTCACGCTTTGGAGGCCAAAGTACGTCATTGTATAGACGAAATCGTTCAAATAGCAATTTTAAAATTACCACTGTAACATATTTTTAATTTTGATAGTCATTCTGTTGATTTTATGGAAATGATAGAAAACACTAGTGAAAAATCAATAGAAAAGCCAATAACGTAAGTAAATATTATATTTAGCTTTAGCGGAGGTGTGTGTGACAGCGAAAGGTCATGCGGATGATAATCAATATTTGTCATTCTCATAACAACCTGATTATTATGAGTATTACAAATGCAATTCTAGAATTTTCTTCGAAGCAATTCTATTGGCTCTATTTTACCGTGTTATTCTATTAGAGCTTGATCGAGATACTCGTAACAAGATTCATTTAATACGACTGTTGATTTTACATTGCTTCGAAGTCGATTCTTCACTGCATTTTAAATTATACGGTGATATTAAATCGAACACATTAACTATTCAATGTAAAAAAAGAAACGTTGCTTTTGTCCTTAATAATACAAAAGTTTATTTTAAGCACAAAGAAAAAGACGAAGGACGGAATCTGTAAGTCCACATTGTTAGTGTTTATACAAGACAGCTAAGCAAAATGCAAAGATGGTCAATATGCGAACTTGGCTCGCAAGAAACAACAAAATAAACAAGAGCTGTGGGAATGAGAGTACCAGGACTTAATAAATTAAATAAGAAAAAAATAGCTAATAACAACGATGACACAGAAATCTTTTATATTGAAACTAATTTGAAAGGAGCAAAGAAAATTGAAACTTTTATATCAGTACTGTTAGTCAACATCCATAAGAAAGAGGAGGAGGTAATTAAAAAGCAGGAATGCGACAACGGTGTATACGAGGTTGTGAACCTTACCTACGGGTCCTACTACTTGAATCATTAAAGTAGCTTTTGGAATTGATTCGTGGACAATAGGCCTCTCAAAATGATTACACAAAGACAAAGCTGATGGCAACAATATTTGTATTCTATCACCAAGTAACCGGAAAGGAAAATTTATCTCACATCAAGGCTGAGATATAAAACTACATCATAAATAATCCTCTAAAGACAGAATCTTTGAAAACACTAGGAAAGTTACTGAAGTGAATGATGAAATTTTGACGATCAATCACGCTTGGCAAACGTGAGAGATAAGTGAACTAAGAGACTTACAATTATCTAAAGATAATTTCTTTTGATACCGATGTTACGATTTCAAATCGTAATGCAGATAATTGTTAAGTTTTTGACCTTGATGCAGGAATTTATTGGAATGATGATAAAATAAGTGTGTGCGAAGAATCTAATTATTTTGTCTGTGAGCATGTCTACCTAGATTTTAGGACTAAAAATTACATCTGACAGTTTCAAGTCGTAAAATACAAAAGAAACGATAAGGATTTAACATAGTAATAATTATGGAAAGAAACGGAATGACTACTGAGACATCAAGTAATATAGAAGTAAAACACGACAATGAAGAGGCGTTAAAGTAACTTCTTTAAAGTATATGTAAATATATAATATTAATTAATGTTGAATATTATGAGTGTACAGAGTACAACAATCAATTTTGGCAGTAAATTCCTTTCACGTTCTATCGAATTGACGTCAAATGAAAAGATTTCAATATTCAACCAGGTATTGAATAAGGCACCTCAAATAAACAATGACTTAAATAAAAATAATCACGTGAATCTCATGAACGTGTCATAAACACTTTTTCTAGAATCATCAGAATCGTTTTCCACTGAGACTTGATTTCATTTGATTGTACACAAATTCTGTATCGGACCTAATCGAGCCTCTCCGTATTGTTTCTATTCCGTAATAAATTATCTTATCTACTTGTGTATACGACGCATTTTCCATTAAATCTGAGTCATAGATGCATCGTGTGTAATATACGGTTTCCCTTTTATTTCTTGGAAACTCAATAGGGTTTCACGTCATAGAGTTTGCTGTAGAAAAACCAGTTGTCTTATCGGACATATTATCGGCATTTGCAATGTTGTTTATTTGATATAGTGTTAGAAGTACTTGATTGAAGTGTGTTTGTGCATTGGGCTTAAGTATTTTATCCGTGTAGGCACCTTAGGACTTAGACACTATTGTTGTTTAAAATGTTTGGTACTTCTAAAGCTAATTTCAATAGAATGGACAATTGGACATACTCTATTATTATCATATAATATCAATTCGATTTATTCTTCATTTTCTATCATCATTATTAGAGACAGAATGTTTCTTTCTTTCTTCAGACGTTCATGCTTGATAAAATTAGCACAAAATGGTGACCAATGACCCTGATCAAATGAACCAGATGTTTACACTTCTAGATCCTTTTTAGGAGTTCTTCATAATCCAAGTAAGTATGGATGCCCTAATTTTTGTGTGATCTACTTTTATCTTACCAAGAGTCAATCAATTTGCATTCGTGACGCTGATTCGCACTAGATAACAAAATCGTAATGGGATTATCCACAGTGGCATAATCTAAGTTAATGAATTTGCGGAATTACTAATATTCATGAGTTAACACTTAGTTACTAATGAAGGTTATGTCCATTAATGCACTTTTATACATTCTAAGCAATTCTAGAAATAGAACTAAAATTAGATCATCAACTATTCGCTTTTATGTTTGATTTGCAAAATATGACATGCACTTGTCGCAAAGCTGAATGTGCGAAAAATTCTTAGTACGTTACATAGTGCTTATTTCGCACTTATCTTTACATATAATAAAATCGTAGAGATGTCATTCCTGTACATTGAATATTTTTTTCTTTTTGTATTTTTTTCGAGATAAGGGGTCGATTCTGATGCCAGATCAACTTTTATTTTTTTTCGAAATTTTTTATGTTTTTTTGATTTGTTCTATCTCCGAAACTACTGTAAAGTTGTCGATCAAATTTTCCTCAAATATTCCTAATAATATGCTTCTGTCTATATGCTATGTATTATTACGCTATTTTTCCTGGGAGATAAGCAATTTTGAATTTTGTTGTTTTTAGATGTTTGTTGATAGTTGGAAGCTAAACCACTGGATATTATTTAGTCAATTTTTCCTCAAATATTCCTTAAACTGCTGTTCTATTAATAGGATATGTATAATTACGCTATTCCCCTTGGGGGATTAGCAATTTTATAATATGTTGATTTTCAGTCATTGTTGACATTTGTACAAGAACCGCTATTTGAAAATCACTGTCAACGTACTAGCCAGTCCGGTCGGTAACCTGCTTGACTTTCGTGCAAGAGGTCTCTGGGTCAAATCTCCCAGTTTTTTTTTTCTCTTTTTGAGTTTTTTTTTTTATTTGTCCTGAGAGTCTTTACATATAATAAAATCGTAGAGATGTCATTCCTGTACATTGAATATTTTTTTCTTTTTGTATTTTTTTCGAGATAAGGGATCGATTCTGATGCCAGATCAACTTTTATTTTTTTTCGAATTTTTTTATGTTTTTTTAATTTGATCTATCTCCGAAACTACTGTAAAGTTGTCGATCAAATTTTCCTCAAATATTCCTAATAATATGCTTCTATTTATATGCTATGTATTATTACGCTATTTTTCCTGGGAGATAAGCAATTTTGAATTTTGTTGTTTTTAGATGTTTGTTGATAGTTGGAAGCTAAACCACTGGATATTATTTAGTCAATTTTTCCTCAAATATTCCTTAAACTGCTGTTCTATTAATAGGATATGTATAATTACGCTATTCCCCTTGGGGGATTAGCAATTTTATAATATGTTGATTTTCAGTCATTGTTGACATTTGTACAAGAACCGCTATTTGAAAGTCACTGTCAACGTACTAGCCAGTCCGGTCGGTAACCTGCTTGACTTTCGTGCAAGGGGTCTCTGGATCAAATCTCGCAGTTTTTTTTTTCTCTTTTTGAGTTTTTTTATTTGTCCTGAGAGTTTTAAATAATTTTAAAAAAATGTGCATACTTTTGTTTCAATATTATTCGCGATTTTAAATAATTACTATTTTTTTTTCAATACTTCTTTAGGATATAAATCTACTCCGATTTAAATTGTAGGTAGTAAGTTGGATATTTTTTTTAATTGTAATTGTTTCGAGGTGTGGAATTTTAAAGATTAGAAAAAAATCAGGGTTTCTATAATTTGTGTTTATTTATGTTTGTTTTGAATTGGTGCTCAAACCAGTGCATAGATTCTGTTTTAAACAACGACAAGTTGTACTCATCGAGTCAGATAATTAGTTATTTTTTACTTTTCTTAGGTATCACGCGGTATGCTAAATGGAGAAGAGCAATGCTATCGTACGTTCAATTTGCAGCGATACTGTAAATCGACCCAAAAATGATAGTCTAATCTAAATCTAAATATATAAAACTCAAAGGTGACTGACTGACATAGTGATCTATCAACGCACAGCCCAAACTACTGGACGGATCGGGCTGAAATTTGGCATGCATAAAGGTACTATAACGTAGGCATCCCTTACGAAAGGATTTTTGATAAATTTCACCCCTAAGGGGATGAAATAGGGGATGAAAGTTTATATAAAACTTCGTCAATTTTAAACCGATCGAGCTGAACCTTTGCATGCATAAAGCTACTATGACGTAGACACCCCTTACGAAAGGATTTTGATAAATTCCACCCCTAAGGGAATAAAAGTTTGTAAGTCTTCTCTGATTTTCGACTGATTGACCTGAAATCAAAGATTGGAAGACGTCCGCTTAAATAGGACTTTGATAATTTCAACCCCCATGGCGATATAATAAGGGATGATGGATGATGTAAATGTATTAGTTAGAACCTATCAGTACCTAATGGAACGAATCAATTCAGACGAATGTTAAACCGCACACCAATAAAATCATAACATTGCAATAAAATAGTTCATTGATTGTCGATAGATGGTGCTTTTTATTTGAGATCAATTACCTAATGATATCCCGTTCGAATTTAAACTATTACAGTTTCCCCTAAAAGTCTGCTTTGCCATGACAATAAACAAGTCTCAGGGGCAAACTCTTAAATTTGCGGGTATTGACTTGAGAGAACATTGCTTCTCTCATGGACAGTTTTATGTTGCTTGCTCACGAGTAAGTTCACCCAATAGCTTGATAGTTTTAGCGCCTAATGACAGATTAGTTATGAATATTGTGTACAAAGAAGTTTTGTAAGCCCTAATTTATTGCACACGCTAAACAAAAGTAAAACCGCAAAAACTATACCTTAATTAATAAACACTTCTTAACGCGAGCGAAGCCGCGGGCAAAAGCTAGTTTTAAATAATTAAAAAAAAATGTGCATACTTTTGTTTTAATATTATTCGCGATTTAAAATAATTACTATTTTTTTTCAATACTTCTCTAGGATATAAATCTACACCGATTTAAATTGTAGGTAGTAAGTTGGATATTTTTTTTAATTGTAGTTGTTTCTAGGTTTGGAATTTTAAAGATTAGAAAAAAATCAGGGTTTCTATAATTTGTGTTTATTTGTGTTTTGATTTGGTGCTCAAACCAGTGCATAGATTCTGTTTTAAACGACGACAAGTTGTACTCATCGAGTCAGATAATTAGTTATTTTTTAGGTATCACGCGGTATGCTAAGGGAGAAGAGCAATGCTATCGTACAGACGCCAGCAGGTCAACCTACCCGAATCTGTCAGATTTTACCATTCAAACCTTAACCTTCTACTCTTGTGATAAGGTTGAAATTTTATTAAAGAAATCTGACAGATTGTGGTAGCTTGATGTGCTGGCGTCTGCACGTTCAATTTGCAGCGATACTGTAAATAGACCCAAAAATGATAGTCTAATGTTTAAATAAACACGGTTCTTTGAAATTAATGTCGCTCAAATAAGGACGTTTCCTATGCAAACTATGTACCTAGATATAACATTATTGATCTAAACTAATAATAAAAATGCAATTATGTTTGTTTTTTACCTTTTCACGCATTACTACCTACTGAATCGATCGTCCCATAATTTAGCATATACGTTGTCAGGAGTATAGACACAGATATAAGGTATCTTACATCCCGAATAACAGAAGCTGTTTCCGAGAAAACAATTACGTTCATATTCCAGATGGCGCCACACGATCCGTATTGTTTCTCAAATTCTAAAATAACGCAAGCGAAGCCGCGGGCAAACACTAGTCTGTGAATAAAACAGTTACACAGTGATTAAAATAAATACTGCAATAACGGACAGAATCAAGGTTTATGTGTTTAGCTTCGACAGATTTTAAAACCACGGAAATCAAAAATGCATCATCATCATTATGTTTTTTTATAATGTATTCGTCCACTGTTGGACATATGCCTCTCTCAATGTACGTTGTTACCCAGTTCCTTCTCATCATGTCTATGACAATTTAAATTGGGATCCTTCAGGGGCGACCATTCGGTCCAGCTTTACGCAGGAAATGATCTTCAACTTTTATAAGTATAAAATCTACTATCGACTCTTTAGTACGACATTTTATTCTTGATCTTATAATACTTGTACCTTAGTAGTTACCGTTCAAATCAAGGACATCTAGAAGACTTTATCTGTAAACAAGATCTGTTTGTAAAAGGACTCTCATTTAACTCTCAAGAACGTTATTTCTGTTTCCATTGAACCTTGATTTCTTTACAGTTCAGTTAATCTATCAAAGTATTTGTAAACTAAGGTCAATTTCTACCTGTAACCGTTAAGACATAATAAATTCCCTGATATTTTCCTAGAATCTTCTGTAAAATGTCTACATTTAGCTCAAATTGCTAATATAAAATTACTCTACTGCTCTTTTTGTGTTTTGCTTTCTCATACGTCTCGAATTTCAAAGATTTACTATGTAAAGAAAAAAAATGTAATAAATGGATTGAAAAATTCGACGCTGTATGAAGGAACTACGGTGACTCGGTTTGAAGAGCGTCGGATATACTGAATCCGGAGGTTACAGTTTCAAATCTTGCCTTCGGTTCGTATTTCTCTTTCCATACAAAAATCTTTGAGAAGCCAAAGCGACTCATTCGTTGATGCGTATAATATTTATAAAAATTATATACTTTTACTAAAAAAAGGCCAAACGCCTTGTATTCATACGACATCAACTCGAACCCCACAAAAGCTGTACAAATATAACCGAAATACCTACCCATTAAAACCAGACATAAAAGTAAAACAACAAGACAGACAGACATAAGTACCTACAGTTCAACCAGTATAAAGTAGGTATAAAATATGAATAGTCGTGAGACGATGTCGATACTCCATGTTGCTCCACTTCCGTGATGTCAAATCAGATAAAACTCGATCAACTGAGCCTTCAGCATTTATGTTAAAGAGGAATGCGGTGTAACTTCAATTATATTCAAGATAGTGAATAATTAGGGCAACTCGCTGTCGGATCATGGACCATGCCCGGGTCGACGGCGTGTTGTGTTCCACGCGCGCCTCAAAGAGCGTCAGCAAAGACCAGTAATGGCGGGGCGTCTCAGAGGGCCAAAGCCTGCCCGGGTCGCTTGACTTATCTCGTTACAGTGACCCCAGAACATAAAGGGTTACTTAAGGACACCGTGGATTTTGGTCAGTACGAGTCTGACAGTACGGTGGTGGGAGGGACTCATTTGATGATTATACTACGCTAAAAAAATAAGAACGTGGGTTATCCAAACTTAATAATTAATTTTATTTGATTTAGGGCGACTTTTACCAACGGTTAAACATGTTTAAAATTTTATTTAAGCACAAAAGTCAATAGAATTTTGTGCTTATAGAAAATTTTAAACATGTTTAACCGATGGTAAAAGTCACCCTTAAAGTGCTAATATCAGAAAATACTGGTTCGAATTGAAAAAAAAAGCTGCTTATATTACAAGCGGTTGCCAGCTGCTACGCCTTGAAAATCATCCTACACATCGTAATACCACAGTCTAATAATCCTACAGTCGTCCGACGAAGACGTCTAGACAGGGCAATCGTGCGGGGTGTGAGAGGTGAGACGCGGGTAAGCCGAGCCCAACTTGGGAACAAAACGATGTTACTATGTTGGGCTCTATCATTCAGGGCTATCGCGTGTGACGTGCGTATTTATTTTTATTTGTTCATTTAAAATGACCGACCCGCGCACGCCTTTTTTTTTAATAGGTTATTGCACAGGGCATCTGTTTGGAAATTCTACTAATATATTTATAATGATGACTGTGTTATAATTTGTATGTCCCATGACAAGATGGTGGACTTTTTTTATTAATTACCAAGGGTGAATTTCGAGATGGCGCACGTATTTTAATTTACCAAGTACGGGTATCAATTTTGAGTTTATTAGGGGTCCTTGTTACAAAAAAGCCATCCTCTTTGAAATCCAAGATGGCGGAGGTCATTTTTTCCTTAGAATTTGATATGGGTGTCAATTTCGAGGTTAATTGGGGTGCTTGTAACGAAAAAGCCATTCTTTTTGAAATCCAAGATGGCGGACGCCGTTTTTTTCTTAGAATTTGATATGGGTGTCAATTTCGAGGTTAATTGGGGTGCTTGTAACGAAAAAGCCATTCTTTTTGAAATCCAAGATGGCGGACATCATTTTTTCTTTAGAATTTGATATGGGTGTCAATTTCGAGGTTAATTGGGGTGCTTGTAAAGAAAAAGCCATTCTTTTTGAAATCCAAGATGGCGGACGCCGTTTTTTTCTTAGAATTTGATATGGGTGTTAATTTCGAGGTTAATTGGGGTGCTTGTAACGAAAAAGCCATTCTTTTTGAAATCCAAGATGGCGGACGTCGTTTTTTTTCTTAGAATTTGATATGGGTGTCAATTTCGAGGTTAATTAGGGTGCTTGTAACGAAAAAGCCATTCTTTTTGAAATCCAAGATGGCGGACATCATTTTTTCTTTAGAATTTGATATGGGTGTCAATCTCGAGGTTAATTGGGGTGCTTGTAAAGAAAAAGCCATTCTTTTTGAAATCCAAGATGGCGGACATCATTTTTTCTTTGGAATTTGATATGGGTGTCAATTTCGAGGTTAATTGGGGTGCTTGTAAAGAAAAAGCCATTCTTTTTGAAATCCAAGATGGCGGACGCCGTTTTTTTCTTAGAATTTGATATGGGTGTCAATTTCGAGGTTAATTGGGGTGCTTGTAACGAAAAAGCCATTCTTTTTGAAATCCAAGATGGCGGACGCCGTTTTTTTTCTTAGAATTTGATATGGGTGTCAATTTCGAGGTTAATTGGGGTGCTTGTAACGAAAAAGTCATTCTTTTTGAAATCGAAGATGGCGGGCGTCAATTTAAATGTATTACGCCAATTCTGTGATAAATTGGGGTGCTGGTTACGAAATGCCATCTAAATAACTTAAATCTGTCTCGAGTTGGTCCTATAGTAAAAGTTGTTCATATTGGTAGTCTGTAGCAGTTTTTTTTTCACATGTATGTAAGTACCCTTTCGGTTAGAATATACTTATTATTTATTAATTTGTATTTATTTATTATTTATTTATTTTATTTAACAATTTATGTACACACAATACAAAATAAAGGAAATACTTAAAATTAATAGTAGGTACAAAGGCACTGCTTATTTCAAAAGAAATTTCTACCAGCAGACCTGCGACAGGAAGAGTGAAAAAAAGAAAATGTAGACAGTAGTGTGTGAGAACAAGAAAATAGTAAAGAGATAAAAATGAATGTCTCAACTTAAAACAAAAATTTAAAAAAATATATATATTAGTACACATATATAAATTATAAATAATAGTACTTATATAAATACAAAAACCTAAAATGTATATAAGTAAATGATGATATAGAAATAAAATACCTATTCAATTTTGAGAGGAAAGATAATGCTCTTTGACTCTATGTTTGAAAGTAGAAATTGAATTGGACTCTCTAATACTAGGCGGAAGCGAATTCCATAATCTTACAGCATGGACAGAGAAGGAATAAGAATAATAGCTCGTTTTATGAGGGTGGGATTTAAGGAGAGATTTAAGGTGTGATCTGCATAGAGCGTTGCTGGGGCGGGCGTAAGTAAATCGCTCACGGAGATATGTAGGATATGCGGGGTTATGAAGGATGTTGAAAAGCAAGCATAATATCCGAGTGTTCCTGCGAAGACGGATTGGGAGCCACTTGAGTTCTTTGCGAAGATGAGAAACATGATCATACTTACGAAGACCAAAAACAAAGCGAATACATAAATTTTGCAAGCGCTCAAGCTTATTTAATAGCTCCTCAGTAGCATCCAAGTAACAGGCATCGGCATAATCTATAATTGGCTGAATAAGTGTTTGTGCTAATGAGATTTTAGACTTTAAAGGTAGAAAACTCTGGAGGCATTTCAGCGAATGGAAAGAGAAATAAACCTTTCGACTGATTTCGTTGACCTGCGCACGCCATGAAAGGTTAGAGTCGATTATTACACCTAGATCTTTGGCGGTGTCTGAATAATTAATATGAACTCCGTCAAGGTAAAATTGTATTGTATT
Source organism: Agrotis segetum (assembly GCA_036375495.1). NCBI lineage: Eukaryota > Metazoa > Arthropoda > Insecta > Lepidoptera > Noctuidae > Agrotis > Agrotis segetum. Next base: position 1,224,543 of record JAQSVV010000062.1, read on the forward strand.
TATGATATTTATTTATTTGGAAGTTAAAATTTAAAAAAAAATCGCAGTCCACGTCGTCAGTGTCACATAGTAACTATTTATCAAATGCATCAGTTCAATTTTTAAATCTCTTAGTATACGTCTTATCTGCATTTTTTATTTTCATTCAACTTCTTAATAATACATGCAGTAAAGAGGGGGTTAAAACTTGTTTTCATTATTATATAAGTGTTTAATATTGTTTTCATTATAATTCTGCCATCCATGTTGATCTGCAATAAATAAATAATTTCATAAATATTCTTTACTTGTGACAACCCTGGCCGATGCATAACTGTCTAGACGATGTCGGCATTTTACCCGAGATCAAAGGCGTCGTCCTACTGTATGATTTCTATACTGTGGTAATACCAAGATTAGCAAAATCTCTGAGCCCATCAAGATGATACTGCAGATTTGACTTGATTGAGTAACAAAAATCCATCCATCCATTGCAATATTCAAATTTTAACATTCATAATAGATAGATAGACAAATAAATTAACTCGTTTTTTAAGAGATTATACACGTACGCATCTGAAGAACTTCTCCAGAGAGACGCAAAAATATACAAAAATGTTTGTTGCATACAAAAAAGACATAGACAATGTTTAAAGATAATGTTTTTTTAATTTTGTTATACACAAAAAAGACGTAGTTAATGTTTGTTGTACAGAAAAAAGAAATATATAATGCTTGTTATACACACCTATGTACTCTTTTAGCTTTTAGTGCAAATCTGAATTATAATTCAGAAGCTAGAAATTTAATTCGACAAGGAATCAGAACTAGTCTCGAGTACACCGTTAAAACAATTAAGATCGATCGTTGAACACTTCACCACGTGGTCCCAAAACTAGGTCACGCTATGCCTTACCACGAGTGTGCGAAGGCTATTAAGAGGTAATACGGATTTCGGGTAAGACGTGGCTTAGAGCTAGTTGTTTAATCAGTAGTTAATAAACTTTAACTTAAAATTCTATCCGTATTACCACAAAAAGTTAAACATCTGTTGAACACTTGTCTAAAAATACTTTCAACTTCAAAACAGCATTTCACGTTGCTAAAAAAAGTGTACTTGCAAAACGACCCTTGTTTTGCAAGTACACTTTTTTTAGACAAGTGTTCAACAGGTGTTTAACTTTTTGTGGTACGACGGTGCAATTTTTTTTCCGAATAGTTAACTATTAGTAAAATAATTATAAAAGAGTTGTTGACTATAAGTTAATAGTTTCTGTTCAACCAACTTACTCTAGTATGTCTTATTTTATTAGGGAAGCATGACACGTTGTCTATCTGTGTATCAGTCTAGAACCTTATCAATCACGTTTGACTGTGTTGTGTATACTGTTCGGCTCTTCTGAAATGATTCTACCTTTTTTACCATTAAAACGCCAAAACGCCGCTTTTGCCTCCAACGTCAAATACACATCTGTCGAAAAAAGTTCTTAAAGTTCTGTTCTACGATGGGAACTTTTCCCAAACGTCTAAATTTGACATAAATGCTGTTCTGTCGCAATTGTCAGCTGACAGTGACATTTTGGGTGACGTGTGTATTTTATGAGTTGATAATTAAGAGAATAGGTCTTAAGAGGTTATTAAAGAAGGCCCCAAGCCCAATATAAAGACATGGTGGTCACCAAAGATCTGTAGGTAGACACATAAAAGTGACAACAATATGGCCCCTATAACATACAAAACATTTAACCACGTTCAACCGCAAGATCGTAGGGCAAAATCCGAAGACTAAACCTGCATACAAATGGCTTAAAATATCATTTAAATGCACACACTCGTAGCAATTTGTGGTAAGATGTCGAAATCAACGCGAGGATCGCGATAAGGAAAACGTTTGAAGAGCTTTGCTATTCCATGAATCATGTATTTGCTAAAGGGCTATGCTCGTATATTGACTTGGAAGCGAAACTGATCAAGCATGAAGCGACTACTTTTTTTCTGAATAAACGAAGCGTAACGTTCTAGAACAAACGTAAAAAATTCTATCAGCCATTATTGCTTCATATTTTGCAATCATGTATGAGGCAATAAGGTTGTTAGATGATCTACATATTTTGAATGAATGTTAATATTTACTTGACTAAAAGTCCGCCTAGTTCCTTCAGTTACCCTTTGCATTCCAGGGCCACGATAGCCTTTTTAGACAGTCCCGCGACCTAAGAATATTCTGTCTTGGAGTCTCCGCTATTCCAATCCCTTTCCCACAATACTATAGTATCAAACAACAATACTAGCATAGGCACACTTAAACCATTATACATTTGTCTCCTAATATTAACTAATTTCCGTTATTCTTGTTCCGCTGCCAAAAAAAATAATAAAACCACTGCGTAGAGTGCGTAGAAACTCCGTGCGTTTAGTCACGTAACCCAAGCCTATTGAGCGAATCCCTTTGCGTGATTTCTTCATCTCAATATCATCTTTATTGTATTTGTGATACAGGTGGAATTTGTTTGTATCATTTGTTGGAGTTAAGTCTTTTTGGAGACTGCTGAGGAGGTCTGATTGACCTTTTTCCGAGTCTGTATAGATTTTCTCTATGTAGGTAAGTTACGTTGTTTGTAAAATTTCTGTACTTTAATTTCTATTGAATTCTGTGGTATTTGCTCGCTTCTGTGTTTAGTACTTCCTTGTTTTGAAATGAAAGGAATAGGGTCAGTTTATAAGGTATAGTAAGTAGCTTTTGAATTTAGACTAAAAGAATTAATTAATTTATTCTTTTTTCTTCATTCGCTCTTTCATGTTTCAGAGCGAACATGAATAAAGGAGGAACATAAACAAGTGAACACATAAAAGTCTGAAGGATATTTTTCTATTCTTTTTCCTCTGAAAGAAACGGTTTACGACTATTGTTCGTGCAAAAACTTTAATGTTTAATGTCGGGGCAAATTGTGGTTTTCACCGCCTTGTTGGACCATGTCAACACATTACGTCAGAGAAGTTTTTATTTTGAAACAGAACAACTGCGAATTGCATAAATAAAATCACCCATTGTTCTTTGTACTACCTACTTAAAATGAAATCTACAAATAAAGGTAAAATAACTAAATAAAACAGAAAAGGCTTTTTTTATCTGTAATAAGTACTTAATTTTTTAAACAAAGTAGAATTTTTTTACAAAAAACTTGTATTACCCATCTACTGTGTTGTATGTCCTAAATTAGAACAACAGAACGGATTTGTGATGTCCTTCGATAAGGTCATATCCTTACTGCGCAGTAGTCAACAACATTATAAAGTATATCTACATTATCTACAGCATGTATCAGGATGTTGTGATATGGTTCATCTTTCATCATACAGGATTCGGCTATTACATACATTATTTCATATGAGTGAGCTTTTTACAAGCGTCACCATCCAACACCGTCAAAACGACATTTCACGTTGATATTTATGAGTCTTTCTGCAGTTACACTTTCTTTTGACAAGCGCTCAACAGATGTTTAGACTTTTGTGTGCTTTTGTGTGGTAAGGCGGGTGTGGGGCAACGAAATAAAAAGAAAAAATAAATGGAATTACTAAGTATACAATTTTCACATTCATCTTTCCATTGTATAGGTATTATATTCACGTTTACGTGAGGTAGTCTCGCGTCTCGTGACCTCGCTCATTATCTTGTTATGGCCAGCTACATTTGAGTCAGACTTAGGCAGGCATCCTAAAACGTACACGTGAGTTAAAACTGTAAACAAATGTGTGAATAACAGGTACAGTCGGCAAAACAACCGGAATGCAGATAGCAATTTTCACCCGGTTTTCCTGTATACTGCATGATATGCATGCAATTTTTGGCTATAAACATTGTAAGACTGTTTGGAAATTACTGTATACCTGACTGTTTTGCTGACTCTACAAGGTTCTTCTGGCAAAGACACAGAACGAATGCCACCTTTCCTATGTCAATACTTTTTGCAAACAGCTATCAAGGATTCTGCGTCAAGCCGCGCTTTCCTAGAATGGCCCGTAGATGGGTGACATCGAGAATCTTTTATTTATTTTTGTTCATGTGAGTCCTCCCAGCCTGGTTGATTTGACTGGGATAAAAAAAACGGGACATTAATTATTTCAAAAACAATCATAAAGTTAAGAGATATTGGGAATTGGGATATGTGTCTGATAATAAATAAATAAATATTCCACAACTATCACACAACGCCATCTAGTCCCAAGCTAAGCAGAGCTTGTGTTATGGGTACTAGACAACTGATAAACATACTTATACACCGTGACTTTTTAGTCGTCTTACAAAAGCAGTCCAGTTCATGTATCCAACGACTAGAACACGTTTATAACAAAAAAATAGGTATTTAAGAAATTCGAAAATTTTAAAAATAAAATTTTAATTCTTTATTATGACGCAAGTCGTAGTTAAAAACACCCTTGTCTCATAGAAAATGGAGATGGAATGATCTGCTCGACTATTGCGCTGGGTAGGTATACTCTACAGCTTGATTCGTAAACATTTTAACTGGGTGTTTCATATTTCTAATGGACCTATTTATTAAAAATAAAAATTATTATTAACGATTAACAAAAAAAAACTCGCCTAGAGGTATTTTAGGTCGGATACATTAAGTGGACCCCTTTTGTAAGACGACTAAAAAGTCACGGTGTATATTTCTAAATACATACATATTATAGATAAATTACACCCAGACACAGAACAAATGATCATGCTCATCACACAAACATTTGTCCTGGGTGGGAATCGAACCCACGACCTCCGGCATAGCAGTCAGGGTCACTAACCACTAGACCAACATATACATAGCATAACATATTATTATAGCATATAGGATAGCATCTTTGCAGAACCTTTTCAATGCTGCTTTAAGCTAGCATTTACATACTTGCGTATAAAATATCAAGTCCCTTACATAAATCATGATTAATACGTGTTAATTCAATTAACATTTTTAACAAGAATCACACTTCCTTGTACCTTTTCCTTTACCTCAGAAACTCCATCTACGTAAAGAAAAACATTATGCCAATTATATTAGTCACTACATCAAAACATTATGCCTTTAATGACTTATAATGTCGTTATATGATAGTTTCAAGCCTTTTGGACTAGTGGTTGCAACCGCTACTGTTAAGCTTGATGTTTTGGGTAGATACGATTTCCAGGTCAGGCATCAATGTTTTTTTTTTCAGAAGCAGTCTTGAAGTCTAGATAAAGTCCTCAGGCGCTCCCTCACCGGGAGCATTCGCGTGTAGTGTAACATCAAAGTGCGCCTTGTGATGCTCGATTGTCTACCGTCACTTATGAAATATTCGAATCTGTAACGTTACATTACAGGCGAATGCTCGCGGTGAGGTAGCGCCTTTAAAGATTTGTAATGCTCACACTCTATGAGCCACGATGCTTGACTGCACCAAATTGATGAATTCTTCTATATGGCATCTACTGGATGGGTCAAAAATTGTAACCCAAGAGAAGCCGAGCGAAGCACTAGTATAGTATAAATTGAACAGCCTTGACTGCAGTTTGTCGTGATCTATTTTTATCTTCAACTTCTTGGTAATTGCCCTCTTAAATGACCTTTTAATTAATTATATCTGTTGTTGATTTACTGTCGGATGTGTCAACATTTGCTCCTGTAGATTAAAGTTGTTCGACTGTGGCCTCTATTGCTTTATCTTTGTCAATTTTATGTTAGTTCCAAATTCCTGGGTATTTGGCCCACGTGTTGAATTACAACCCACTTCATGATTCCTAATCAAAATCACTGTTTCACAGCAGATAAAAAACATTAAGTCTAAGTTATAAGTAAAACTACCAATATGAGCACTCTACTTTTCGTCTTCTTGTTTAGGTTTCTTATTCTGCCTTTACCCCATTTTATTTGCGGGTGGGCGCGGTATATTTTTCTTTCAATACTTTCTATAACCTAGTTTATCATGTTTTTTGGCCATCTGTATTATCTACTCCAAATTCCTCTGAATTTCTTTGATGTTCTGTAATTTAAAGCTTAGAAAGATCCTTTGTTGCTTTTTGGGCTTATCCTCAGACGTTGAGATTAAGTTATGGAATCTCTCGGCCTCGGTCGGTAAACCCCTGATTAGAGTCTCAAAGATCCCAAATTCCCAACCAAGACTAAAATATACGTTTATGTAGTGCCCTAAATACGATACGATACAGTTTTGCCCAGACAGAATTTAACAAAAAATATCACGTCTGTAATCCCGCCTTGAAAGCAAGAAGTATAAGTAATACTAAACCTATATTTCGCCGGATATTTACCGAATTAAAGCTCGAGCCATTTGCCATCATCCCTGTACAAGTCCATACTCCGTTTGTTGTGACTAAGAAACAGTTTTGAAAATTTGGGTATGCTTACGGTGCCCAGGTACGAGGATCAGACCCTTAAGGGGCCAGAAATGGCCACAATTGGCCAGACTAAGGCGCTAGTAAGGAAGATCGCACTGGGCGTATATAATGTTAGTTACGACACTGCTAAAATACTTGACGGAAAAATCCCAGTAATTCTAAAGTGTCTGAAAAGCAAGAACACTTATCCACTTATCTGACGTACCAATACAATAATATGTAATTGTTCTTTATTGAATAATTTGTTTTGACGCTGAATTGCGGAGTCTGGCATACCGCTGTTGAACCCGCGATGGTTTGTGACGTTATATGTATATGCTTCACTTGGCATTTCGTCAGCATTTTTGAGTAAGCCTGTTCTTCTTGAGGGATAATTGTGCCTACAGCTGATCGACCTATAGTGTAATGACATCCGAAGATTTCTTGATACCCTCAAACAGGGCGTAGAACGGTTGCAAGATCGGCAACGCAGGCGTTGCAGACGTCCATATGCGACGATGACTGCTTTCCATCAGGCAGATCTGTGTCTCTGTGTCTGCTTGTTTGCCTTTACAGTCATCATCATCTGCCTAGCCTTTTCTCAACTATATTGGGGTCGGTTTCCAGTCGAACCAGATTCAGCTGGATATCAGTATTTTACATGGAGCGACTGCCTGTCGGACCTCCACAACCCAGTAACTGGGTAATGCGATACTCCATGGTAAGACTGGTTTTCAGACTTTTGAGCTTCTGACTAACAGGAACGACTGTCAAAGATCTACAAATGACATCCGGGACCAACGGCTTTACGTGCTTTCCGAGGCACGGAGGAAACTCGCTATGATAGAAGGTCACCCATCCATAGACCAACCTCGGCAAGCCCGGCTTGACCCTGAAGATCGGCCTGTGCGGCTGTGATTATTTAACCACGAGCTCCTCTGTTTGCCTTTACAGTAGAAAAGAAAAACAAAGTTGTTTTTTATAAACGAAAAAAAAAAGAAAAAAAACATAAATATCCAACGGCGCGTCCGACGAGGTTCCTATCACAAAACCCCATTTCATTATCCGGACGATTTACCCCTAAATCTCTCGTAGTCCTGCGTAAATCATTCTTATCGACAGTCTCCACGCCTGGCCTTGCAATAAATTCGCAGTCTCCGGGGAAATCACCAGGCGCGTCATATACAAGTATATTTTACAACTTTTATCCAAACTCTCGTATACATAACTCTGTTTTGTTATTTACGTGTGTCTTTTGATATACGATGACACCTCAATAACTTAGACCTGGAGAGACTGGCAAAATTGTCTCAAAAACTTAATATTCTGCTGTACTTTGGGTATTACAACTTCTTAAAACCAGGCTTATTCCAGTGAGTGAACGAGATGGCGCTAGACAACTTGTTGTCACTTTCACTCGCCAGAATAAGCCTGGTTTCAAGACGTTGGTATCGCCCGCCCCCCTCGTGGCCTGCCAAGACGTCTAAAAGCGAATAATTCCTTCCAGCGTGGGAAAGAGACAAAGCTATACAAGTTTTCTGGCGCCATCTCGTTTCCACACTGGAACTGGAATATCTGGGCTTTTTTGAGACTTTTTGTTCCTTAAGGCGTGGTGGGCCAAATAGAAAAGACGTAAGACAAGGACGTGTCACGGACTTGCGAAAATGTATAAGTCGCGCCCGCGCCACGTCTCTTCTGTGTGTATATTTTGTATGAAGAGACGCCGAAGACACATAATTATATGTCTCAGCCCCGTCTGCGTCTTACGTCTTTTCTATGTGGCCCGCGCCTAACGTTGTTTATGTTGTGCGCACTTGTGGCGTCGTCGGCCCAATAAACGTATTTTACTTTTTAGTTCCATTTCGACCCCGTGACCTACCTTTCCTTAAACTAATCTCCCTTTACTACTTCTATCTTTTTCCTTAATTTACTAAATGAATTTCATCCTCTGTTTACATGTAACTAGCCTTTCCACGCAGTTTCACCCTCTGCTCCTATTGATTGCAGCACGAATATTTACCTATAGCCTCCTCGATAAATGGACAATCCAGCACAAAGGATATTTTTGAAGTGAAAACTTCTTTAGCGGCGTTGTACACTTTTTCTGTAATGGGTAAAAAATTTAAAACTCGCGTCAGGGTCACGTGACCAAAACTCGCGTCAGGGTCACGTGACCCTGATCGAAAATGAGTAAGACGTCATTCAAATTAAAAATAAAACATAGTAACAAAAAAGTTTTCACTTCTACCGGCACTCCTGGAGTGCAACCTTTTTTAAACCTAGTTCCTACTATGAGCGCGTTCAACCAAACAAACATGATCCGTTTTACCACAAGAAAGATAAACATCTGTTGAACGCTTGTCAAAAAAAAGTGTAACCGGAAAAAGATCCTTAAATCAACGTGAAATGTCGTTTTGCTACGCTGCCAGTTTTTTTTTTAAAGTGTTCAACAGATGTTTAATCTTTCTTGTTGTGGTAAGTTCGTTCTGCTTTATAATATTAAGGTGGCGCTAGTCGCGAGCTCGAACTCACTGGCAGCCATGGTCAAAAACCATGATATTTCACCGGAAATCGAGCCATATTGTTCATGTGTGCGCGAGCGTCATCCCCCCGTGGAGAAAACGGGGGAAAACTTATTCAGTGAGATGCACGATCATTCAGAGTAAAAGGCGCGCGTAAAAAAATACGGAAAAGCCTTTGGCTGTTGGGGTTTTATGAAAAAACCACTGCACCAATTAATTAAAAAAAAAAAAATTATTAAATTCTTCGATAAATTTGCTGTGTAGGTACGGACTTCGTTCGTTGCTTCTTTAGCTTCTAATTTACACCTAAAGTTGTGTTAAAATTAGCAAAAAAAACGAATCTTTAGAAGCTCGTAACTTTTTAATAGCTTCATATTTTACAATTCTGCTTCCGTACAGACAAAATTAATAATGAGACAAAACGATACCATGTTTAATTTTGGATGTACCTTGTCAAATAGTGGAGTAAAACCCCAACGAAGTTTCTATGGAAAAAATGTTGATTTGTTTGACCTTAAGTAAAGGAAACAACGTTAGCATTCCCAACATTGGCGGCACGTTTGGCGCAGTGGTTGAGCAATTGGACTGCTGCGCTGTGTGTCACGGTTTCGATCCCCGCACGAAACTAATTTTTGTATGATCTGCAAGTAGTTGTTCCGGGTCTGGGTGTTTGTGTGTATGTGAGTTTCTATGTTTGTAAAAGCACCCACGATATAGGAGAAATTCCAAGTGTGGGGCAACAAAAAAAAACATTGCTTTCCAATTCCAATAAATTGAAATACAAACGTCCTAGCATAGATTTCAAATGTTTACGTTCATCCTCGCTCGCAACAATTTGTAAACAACCACGTTCGTTCCCAATCCCCGGCGGCCATGAGCTTTCAGTCTCAGGGTTGTAATCACATATCCTTGAGTACTCTAATTCAAATAAACAAATTACTGGTGTTTATTGGATTAACGTTTCTTTACCTCCGTGTTTACTGTGTGTTCTTTCTAGTATACATAACTATAGTAATTACACGTAGGAATGTTACTTTGAGGTAATTGAATTTTGGATTATTTGTTTTTGGTTCGTAATCGTCATCAGCCTATAAATGTTCCCACTGTTGGGACACAGGCCTCCTCTCTGTGGGAATGAGTGGGCCTTAATCCACCACGCGGGCCAAGTGCGTCTGCGTGACTGGGTGTTTCTGGTTGAATTGTCAAAATTCTTTATTTACATAATTTATAGCTTCTCGTGACGGGAACTATAGCCTAAGCCCGCGGCATTGCCCGCTTGAAGTTCGGCTAAAGTAATTACCCCACAGGAATATCATACTGAGATAAATAAAAATCTTAATGCACTTTATAAACTATCTGTCTACCATTTTTCATCTAAATCTGGTCTGTAGTTTTATGTTAAAGAGTAATACACAGCAATCCTATTCAATCTCAAGAGCTGTTGCATTTACATTAGTAGTGAAAAATAGCCAAGGTTTAGATTTGGGTATTTTGATAATATGAAAGGAAATTGTCTGTCTTGGTATGGACATGTGATGAGGAGGGATGACACCCATTACTGTCACGTCTTATAGGGGAGAATGGAAGAAGAAAACGTGTTGCGCCGACCCGACCGAATAAGGGCAGGAAAAGGAAGAAAAGATTCGAGTATTTAAACGTTAATCATATTTGGCCTACTATCATGTATCCAGACAAAAAGTTAATGTCTCGGTAGCAAGTACTCGTAGAACACACTCTATTTTCTCCGTACAAAATCGATTTATACGTTTAAATCGTTGGTTACATCGAAAAAACGCAGAGAAATCGCACATCTGGGTCTTACGGTCTGAGATTACCGTTTTATGGTATTTATTAAAACGAGGTTACGGAACCACGCACATCGATCTATGTTAAACTGTCTAACTAGTCAGATAAGCTTTATTTAACTTAGTTTCTCCTTGTAATCTTGAGAAAAGAGAGAAATATAGAGTATCTTTGAAATTTTCTTAAGAAACTTTTCTTTTTTATTTTAGTTGTGAAGAAAAGTAGTAGATAGATAGTTGTATGAGCTAATTATATTTGTTTAGGATTTCAACGCTAGATGCTGACATAAACTCTGCCACTTTACATTACTGCCAGTGAAACATCTCTCACATAAAGCCTGTGTGTCAACACATGAAAATATGTAATAGTACTAAAGTACGGCAACATTTACCGTCATTCCACAAAAAAATTAAACACCCGTTGAACATATGTCTAAAAATAAAAATGACAACGTCAAAATCGACATTTCTCCTTCATATAAGGATCGTTTTGCAGTTACACTTTTTTTAGTCAAGCGTTCAACGGGTGTTTATCTTTTTGTGGTAAGGCGATTAAAGTTAAAAACAAAATACAATAGGACGCTAAAAGGCGTCATAGCACTCCTTCGCATCGCTGTCATCTGGAAACGTGCTCAGAAGACTGGCAGCATTGCCACGTTGAATAGCAATGCTATTACTTTGACCGAAGCAAAAGCTAGCCACGCGAAGTGTCGAGATAAAAAGGTTTTGGGTATAATTTAGTAATGGGTTTTGTCTATAAATTCAACATAACCAGGATACTCCATGAATTCCAAGTGCGATGCAACGTTGTAGTAAACAGGTCTTTGACTATTCTCACTCAAGAATTTCCCATCAACAGTCACCAATCCAATTATGTCATACTAAAACTAGTAACGCAAGCTCCGTTTTCCATGCCTCGTTCAAACGAGCACACACTACTCTACTAGCTACTGACTCAGAGTATTATCCCAGGCTATAATATTAGCATTAAATTGCACTAACGCATCAAGGCCGAATATTAGACCGGTCTTGCTACAAAAGATGTTTAAAACCGGATCGTGGTGGTTTTAAATTGTTTACACATTCAATCCTGTCAGTCTGGCGAGGAATTTCCATACCATTGTCGTTAAAAGTTGGTTTTCTTCTCATTTCAATGCTGTTTTGGTTGTAATAACATTTGCATATGAATTTTTGTTGTGTCAAATTAGGTGTCGAAGTTGTAACTTTGTGACGTGAGTGCATAGATAGTTTTGGAAATCAATGATAAATGGTAATTTTATTTTGAAAACTCAATTTACACGCCAAAAAAATTTTTTTACACTAGATGACAGTGTGTCGTACTTGACTACTCTGAGAAGAAAGAGCCGACACAATCTCAGAGGTTACTGTCTCTTTTGTTTCTATTTCTTTTATCAATAAACGAGTAGGACTTTTGGACACACAATCGCTTGTTGAAGTACTTCTAATACGTAGGAATGTGAATGCTTGCGATTGAGTTTCTTTTTCTACAAAATTATGCATGAGCCGAGAATTTAGAAAATTTTGATCCATTTATGTAGTTGTGAATCCGAAGTCACGAGGAATACCGTGATTTTATCTTCATGTATTGTTTCGGAGTTAAAATGTTTCTAAACGCACACATGACATGATACAATTAAAATTCAAAATATCAGTTAAAGTTTTCCAAAAAATTCGTTTCTGATCGAAAGTCATCTAAAAGAATCAGCGACATAGTTAAGAAAGAATTGATTAATCATCTCAGGCTGTTAGCTTATTTTTTTACCATCTCAAGTTTTGATATAGAAATCGTAATTCTACGAATATCATATTTACCGTTAAAAAACCGGTATCAACCACATTATTTCTAAGATAAAACCTCTCAAATGTCTTAAACTGCCGGAAAGATAAAAAAAAATAACTGCAGAAATTTTATCATTACTCGTGGTTGATAATAAAAACGTAGGAAAAGTGTTAACAATACATATAAAAGCAGTTTCTGCAGAATAAGTGTTAATAAACGGTAACATAAAACGTAAAAACCGTAACGCATAGGTAGAAGCGCGTTTGTGCACATAAAACAAACCATTGAGGGTAATAAAAAATTAAATTTAAAAAAGCTCCGACACGAAAACCTAAGACTGTGTTCGGTTGAACGCGCTTATCTCAGGAACTACTGATTCGAATTGAAAAATATTTTTGGGTTGGATAGTCCATTTATCGAAGAAGCATATTCTTCCTCTCTTTGGAAGGACTGGCACAGAAATCTATAAATTTTCGATCTCTTGAATCGTTGTTCGTATAAATTAATACATAGAGATATCGAATATTATACATTTTCTAAATGATACAATCAGCTTAGAAATCTACAACGCATACTAATTTGATGCTCAATGAAGCAAGAAGCACAACATCATTATATTGTCTCATATACATAAGTAATACATAATATATGTATGTTCATGTTTATCAATGAGCTATGATATCTGGGCGTGTACGGATTTGATATTAAATCTTATGTTATCTTTTTTTTTTCATCTCACAAAGATTCTTTAGTCTGATAAGACGACTTCCCCCTGGTGTGGCTAAATTCCCAGCTCTGGGGGTATTAAACCAGGCTTGTTCCAGTGAGTGAACGAGATGGTGCTAGACGACTTGTATTGCTCTGTCACTTTCACTTGCCGAAACAAGCTTGGTTATAAAATATTGTAATACCCCCCGGGTGCCTACGATGACGTCTCAAAGCGAGAGTAGCTCCAATGTGAGAAAGAGGAAAACCTATGCAAGTCGTCAAGCGCCATCTCGTTTCCACAGTGAAACATCTCTCTCGTTAAAACGTTATGGTAGGCCACCCGGGTCTACGCCCTATGCCTGGGCACAGTTGGCACATCCCTATTTTCGACTCTGCTCAAAATCTCTTGCATGAAAGGCGAAGTGTTTAACCTGCCATTACGAGATTGTTAAGGAATTTCTTTTGAATCAGAAACCAATTCAGCTCATTGAAAAGGTACTATTTAAGGCTTTATGCTTGTCGTGGAAGGAACGGAGTGGAAAGAGGTGCCCAGAGTCAGAGGACAGAGCAACCTAAAAAAAAACTTACGCATTATGAATGATGCGACTTCCAACGAGAACGTCATACTGGGTTAAAAAGTATCCCATGTATATCCAGTATGGTCCAGCATCCAAATCCACTTCTCCTTTCAGTATGTTTTCTATGAAAAAGTAACTAACATTCATTCATCCATCCTCGCATAGTTTCTCATTTATAATATGTATCAGTAAAAGTAAGATAAGATGGAAACATACCTATATCTGAAAAAGTTTACCCAATATAATCATTATAATTGAATATATCGAGCCAACTCCTGAATTACAATAGAAGCTTTGTTTGTAATCCGATCTCAGCTAATACATAAACAATCTTCATCCGCCTGACATAACCTTCCAGACGTTGGCTCCATAATACTACGTTGTATATGAGATAATCATGTGCTAATCTTTCAAGTACATATACAGGACTAATATCATAAATTAAGGATGTATGTTCTTTATTTACGTTGGTTTTTTTTTAACCTGGTACAATCATCAAATGAATCTTCCCACCCGGGGCTTGTCAGGAGGGATTTTCAGACTTGTAGGGACTTAAATCCACGGTGTCCTTCAATAGCCCTTTACGTTCCGGAACACAGTTACTCATTAGTCCCGCGACTCCGGCAGGATTTGGCACTCTAAGTTTGCCCCGTCATTATGCTGACAGATCATTGACGTGCTTTCGAACCAGGGTTGGATTCTTCTTTTCCTCAATCTGACCCAGACAGAAGCAAAGAAGAGACCTAAAATGGTGCCAGCTCAATCAGAAAGAACTGCAACTTTACCGCACCGAACGGAACACAGTAAAAACTGTGGCGCAGGAACTTCAACAGGATGTCTTTCACGAGCCCAACGGCCTTGATGAGGCCTACCAGCTAGTGGGATCGTTTAGTCGTCAGTCGTAGATTACTGGTAACTATGTGGTGCTATTGTTCGAGATGGATCGCTAAAAGATGGATCCATCTCACTCTAGCAACACACATCACAGTTTTCGTATCAATAAGCATTTTACCTGCGATGGGCCATAAGGCCAAACGTTCATACCGCGTGCTCTCGTCTATCGCACAATCATACTTTTATCAAAGAGTATCAATCAATCAATCAGTAGTCAGTGTATCAATCAGCATCAATTCAAGGTCAACCCAAACCATACACACTAGGTTACCTTAAATATTTCCACACTTTTCTGAAACACTTATCTTACCGTAAATTATTTCCTGATCATAACGCGAGCAAATACGGGAACAAAAGCTAGTTCTAATCTTTGACGTACACAGGATAAACACAGCATCTGACACGTACGTCATACGTCAGCAACTCAGCACATGTTCACATGTCTTTAGTTACACCTCCATATTTACGTGCGAGATATGAGTACGTAGCTCACACAATATCTACTTAATAACCATGGTTATGGCATTTTCTTGTCTGTTATTCGGAAGGCTTAGAATTTAGGTGGTTTGGTACAGGATAAATTCAACGTTCATCACCTTATTGTGGCTGCTCTTTAATGACAGGAAACCGCGGGTTTTAATATCATGCTCGGGTTCTGTTCTGTTGTCAACTTATAAAAAGCGAAGACGAGCGTATCCATAAGATGGCTGATCAACACTCTAGCTTTGGAAATTGGCGGTTTGTAAGTAGACAGGAAACAACTCTAGATCAGTTCTTGATCCTAGTGGAAACAGTCGTTAACAAAAGTGCCGTAACTAGAATTTTATGCGCCCAGTGCGAGCTTCTATAATTGTACCTTGATCTGGCCAATTGTGGTCCTAGTCTGGCCACTCCTGCGGCACCGTTGGCACATCCCTTACGGTACTGTTTAACGACCCGCTTTGTATTACTTTGCAAACCTCTGGCCTTTGGCCCTTTCTCCGGTTAATGTTAACCTTAGAATTCAAACATAAGTGCCCATTATGACGCCGCAACACCTTCCATTACACCTTCAAATAGTACGCTTAAACTTAATTAGCCGTAAAATTACAAGATACCAAAACTCGAAATAACCCTGACCCGAACATCGTCAAGGTCAACACAATTGCGGAATTCCGAATAGCAAATTCAGATACACATTCCGTGATTTAGAAAACCGCTTTCTCGATGACGTCATCACTGGAGGCCGGAATACCGATGCTATTATCTGTGTTTATGTAAATTGATTGAGCCATTACCAGATTTGCTTATTCGTCTATCGTCGTATTTGCCGCATGAGTGTATTTTATCTATACCCGCTATATACTCGTAGCTAAAAAGACGTTTATTTCTATAAAGGTTGTTGAAAAGCCAATTGAGCCAAGATCAAAAGCCTGTTCTGAAACTGGGTGGCTTTAAGTCATAATCTTATATCCTTTATGCATCACCCTGGCATAGGAGACACATTTGATCTACACCAAAAAAAACCGTTCAAAGGAATTAGCGTAGGTTTGGTCATATTGAGAGAGGATGAAGGACAGGTTTGTAAGCATCTGTCTTACCATTTGGAGAAACGCTGGGATAGTCTGTAACTGGTCTGCGTATAAAGCCGAATTTTTGAACGTAGACGAAAAAAGGAGAATATGTGAGGATCGATGCAGATGGCATTCTACAATTCTATTAATCCCCTCTGAAACAAGACATGGTTCTATGTATGTATGATCTGATGTTCGCTTATGTAAATTGATTGAGCCATTAGCAAGATCTCGTGTAGCGTTGACATTTGTGTGGTGGGAGTACTATGAGTACACACCGCTTATATGCTAATATAAACGTCCTTCAAGGTAACATCATCAATCTGCATTCTGATTGGTTCACGGTGGCAGTAACCTATCAGCACACGTGTTTTGGTATAGCTTTGTTGTATCAGCCAATTAGGACTAAAGGCAGTGTATACTATACTATCTATAGTTATGCAAGATGTAAGCTGCATATTACTGAATTCAAGCTTGTCTAATTATATTATTTGCTACTAGCATCTGCTTGCTACTTTGTTCGCGTATGGTTAAGTAGTTAACAAGTTGGAATAAGTAAAAGACTTATTCCAACTTGTTCCTTAAAAAATATGTGATAGCTCGGCTAATAAGCTCCGCACTTTAAAATAATATTTCACAATGTGGTTAAATACTAGTTTCAGAGATTACCCCATATACGAAAAAATACAGATGATTTCCGAAGTCTACCACGTACTAGTCTCGCAAAGGTAGTCAAAGATAGTACTCATGTTTAAAATTGTAGCTAAAGGGAATATAAAAAAAACACCGGAAACTAACGGTCAAGCGAGGATATTGATGGTGATACTATGGACTGTTTAAAATTGTGTCTAAAGCGAATATTAAAAAAAAAAATACCGAAAAATAACAGTCAGCGAGGATGATGATGGTGATACTATGGACTGCCGCCGAGATGTGCCAACAAGAGGTGGCTAGACGGTGGCGGTGACCGGTGAAGAAGAGAGAGAAGAACCAAGAATTCATCAACGCCTCGTTGATGAATTCTTGGAAAAACTTAGGGCAGATCTTTGCCCAACAGTAGAACAATGTGGGCTGGACAAGACTATCCTCTATTAATTTGTAAACATAGGGAAAAATAAACTACTATTTCTACAAGCAAACAAACATGGCGGCTTGAATTGCATAGCTCGTTAATTTCCTTTGTCCGTGACATGACCTTCCTCAACAAGCCTTCAGTGAGAGGAACAAATAACAAATATTTTGCATAAATATAATAATGTTATGTTTGCTTTTATTACTTTGTGTAAGTGTGTACTCGCGGTTTTGTTTTGACTGTAAATATTTTACGCATAATATTAGTAACTCCAGTGGCTTTGCAAGTTTGTTTATTATTTTGAATGGCATGCATTTTGCAATTTTTATTTCGGTCGGCGCCCGTTTAAACTAGACGCAGTTGAATATTCGTATTTTATCCCTTGGGTTGATGGATTTTTAGATTGTATCGCTTCTAACTGTTACATGTTCAAATGAACAACAACCATAAAAATAGCAGAAATGTAGGGACTGGCAGACTTGCACTGACTAGAATCCATGGTGATCCTTCAATAGCCCTTCACGTTCCAGACGGTTGTGACCACTATGTGCCTGACGATGGCTTTCAACGGAACTTGTTGTAGTTACCAACTCCGCTTAAACCTCTCTTCTAGCCATGTCTTGATTCACACAATCCGTTCAGTAAACAGAATTTCATGATAATCTCACCTCGTGATTCATCATCATCATCAGCCGGAGGACGTCTACTGCTGAACATAGGCCTCCCCCTTAGACCGCCACGCCGAATGACAATTCACCACTTGCATCCATCGGATGCCCGCGACCCTCACGATGTCGTCGGTCCACCTAGTGGGAGGCCTGCCAACGCTGCGTCTTCCGGTCCGTGGTCGCCACTCGAGAACTTTTCTGCCCCATCGGTTGTCAGTTCTACGAGCAATATGGCCTGCCCATTGCCAACCTCGTGATTACATCTTTTGAATTTGGCATGACAACAGCTACATCTATTTGTTTGTCTTCAATGATCTAAATTCAGGAGGTTATCTTATTTATGTGTTCTTACAATGTACTAAGACCTAGATATCAATATGTCAATGAACTATCGATACTCGAAATATTAGTTTCGGTTATTTTCTTATCACATCTATTCAAAAAGAGTTAGTTTGTTCCTCGTGAACAGGGAGCAAAACAGCTTTTTCCGCCCTCCCTTTTAAACAGGACTCAGTTCTGCAGTATGTGTTTCTGTTCACCTTCGTGGGGAAAAGCGTGAGTTTTACACGTTGGAAACTCTGTTTCGCCTCTCTCTTTCTCTTCTATAAATTGAAATGTTTTATCTCATGCTCACACACATTTAGGAGTAATGCTATTTCACATTTCTTTTTTAAAAGACCCGGAAATAAAAATTACAAAAAAAATAACTGAATTTTTCGTAAATTATATTCAAATAGGTACAGTCCTTATCTGCTTCGAATTATCTTAATACAGTCAAAGAATGTTCAAACCGGTTTAGTGGACAAGTAAACAAAAAACCCACTGACAGCCCATGATAAGGGCTGTCAGCTAATAAATAAATTAATCATCTATTTAATATCTGTAATAGATTAGACAAGGCACGTGCGTCTATGGAATAAGTGTGTAAATTAAGAAATATTAACTTATCTATGGTAAACGATCAGGAAAATGTTGATACTTCATATTTTGTACAATATCCATTAATATCACAGATTTCTTCGAAAATAAAAAATAATTCTTACTTACTAATGAAATAAAAATGTTTTCATTAAACATACTCGGAAAGTAGGTATGAAGTTGCCTGAAGAGCGGGTAGAAAATAAAAACTAAATAAATTACTTTCACCCCTTGGGTTACAATATACTGTTATCATTCCCTCACTTATAGCCAATCTGCCTAACCTTTTGCCAACTTTCAAAGGCAACTCCGGCAGCTAGTTGCTAGTCTTACCAGATACCGGCTTACTTTGTGTAGGACAATTTGGCTGGTATGATGATGATAACTACAAAGGGGCTACCAAAAGGTCTACGCATGTCCCCTTACTTAAATTTCTTCTTTGCCATTGGACATGATGTGAAACTAATAGATTGGCCGAATATTGCATAGTTATCTAGATACTTGTTTGCACAGATTATACAGTCTTTTTTTTAAATGGGACAAACCTATCACACTATTCCCAAACCACTGCAACTCCTGAGACTGAGAGCCAGAATCAACAGTGGCAACCACCAGAAAAGCGCCGAGACAATGAAGCTCGACGTGTCCCGGAGAATGAATTTACCTGTCTTGGATCCTGCACGAAATTAATCAGAAAAGAATAGTGGAGGAGTAGGAAAAATATGTTTCCACTTCCCTCCATGCAAGCAGGAGACAGAATAGAACAAGGCCAAAAGGCACAAAGGGACATTACAACTGGGAGAAGCCCAGTTGCCTAGCACCACGGGTAAAAATGATTACTAATATTAATTATACAGTCTATCAAAGTTGCATCTGCGTCTGCATTTCCTTCAGTAAAGTCTTTTGTTCAAGATCTAAATCATGATAAAAGACTTGAGGCGTGCTCCGATAGACTGCAAATTTAAATTGTCTAAAACACAACTTATCATTTTGGAGATTACTTTATCTGTTAAAGAATATAAATTCATCATTGCTTTGCCTTTTCAAACTAAAACTGCCATTAAATTACTTATCATGGTGACTATTGAAAAACAATTTACTGACGCAATTTCTAATCGGACAAAATGTCTTTCAGATTAAGCTTATGTTGTCTTTATTAAGTCCTGGTCGAAATACTGGTTATAGTTACTTATCTTTTTCGGTGAACTACCTACCAGCTTCCTACTCTTCAACTTATAAATCTGAAATATGAATATCGGAAGTAACAAAAATATACCGTCACAAGTACGGTTTTATTTGATGGTTATAATTTTGTTACGTAAATCGAAATTGGTGAAGATACGACACTCAAAAACGGCAATACGTCACAACCAAGTAGATAGAGCAGTGGTGGCCGAGTGGTATCGGCCCCGACTTACGAGTTGTAGGTCGTGGGTTCGAACCCAGCCAGGCGCATTACTTTGTGTAGTTTATTTCATCACCACTGCTCTCAAAACGGTGAAGGAAAACATCGTGAGGAAACCGGTATGTCCTAGAACCAAAAATTCGAAGACATGTGACATCCACCAACCCGCACTGGGCCCGCGTGGTGGATTACGACCCGCTCCCTCTCACAGAGAGGAGGCCTGTGTCCCAGCAGTGGGAACATTATAGGTTGATGATGATGAAGTATATACATCATTTTTCTTGATTCTGACGTCACTGTTTTGTTGACTTTTTTAAATTTTAATGCGAATACTAACTGACCAGCTAATTAGATTTGCAATTTTGATGCTGTCAACATTTCGTTTAATAATGGAAGGAGAAACAGTCTGTTCTAATTGTTATTTTTTTACTAGGAAGACATCAGATACAATCTTCCTTTCTCCACACAATTTCAAATAATAAAAGAAACAAACACGCGGAAGAAGGAAAAACAATTTTCTTTAACAATATGTGAAAGTTAATAATTGAGTCTTTTATTAAATTTCATATCAAAACAGCTATCTTATAAATTTATAAAGACGTGATAAAAATCGCGACACATACAAGCGCATTGTAGAACAATCATGATAAGACTGTAATTTTTCCACTACAATATTTGTTTTTCAAGGATTCAGTGTGATATCCGATTAGAGGTGGTGAAGGTTATAGGGTCTTGAATCATCAGTACGGAATATAGGGCTCTGAACATTCTGATAGATGAAGAGAAAGAGGTGGACAGTGGACTATACAAAAGCAATGAACAGATTGTGACAAGGAGAGAAGATGATGGATACAATGTAAGTGATGTGTGATGTAGAACGTAGATGAAGAAATGTCTCTGATAAATAACGTGATACTAGAGCAGAAAACAAAGATAGACACAGTAGGTATTCAATGGACGGATAAATGATTTCTAAAGAAAAGAAAAAAGAAGTAAGTGCCTTTATTGGCATTAAAACCAACTAAAATACGACTTCTATGAAGTATGATTTAGTTGATTGATAAGTCGATGTATTAACGTAGCCATGTGTTTTCTACTAGTGTCCCGAAAGTAACTGAACCAACGAGAACTGGAAGAGAATTCTTTCTTATAAAATCAGGGAAATCAGAAAACGCGAGCAAAGAAAATATTGATTTGTACTTTACTGTGGGAAATTGTTTGACAAGCTCGTAAATGGTGGGGTTCGCGAGAATAGATCAAACAACTAGGAAATTCAATTTGTTTCGTTGGATTGTTTTATTTGTCGTAGCGCAAATTGTTATCGTTCAGTTGGCAATTGAAAACGATGAGACCACTATCTTCAAGATTTATGAACATCCAATACCACCTATCTTTATGCCTATAAGATTATAGTTATGAAAACTAAATTGGAATGAACTAAGTTTAATTTAATCAACACTACTAGCCAGAAAAATTCACTGCTGAAAAAAGCTGGCTTAGACGCTGCATCTTTCAACTCGTGTTTGTCACTGAAATCTTTTCTACCCTTATGTATGATTTTATTTTAAAGATGTCGTAAAAATCTGGCACTTCAAAACTATGTAGATAAAATAGGGCAAATCATTTAAATTTCGGCATGATCCAATATTCAAAACACTGCGATAACTCGGGAAATACCCATTAAAACATTGCCCAGTACACCTTCTACCAATACTAATCTTATCACTGCAACATCCTTATCATTATCCGCGACAATCTTCCTTATCAGACCTTTGTTAACACTCTTAGCATTGATTGCTTCATTAAGCAATTAATTAGCTGTTACTTCATAATTGTCATTCTATTGAATTATTGTTTTTGCAATTTACCTCATTTAGTCGAAACAATATTTTACTCTAGTATTTTCCTTATATTTTTCAACTTCAGCGGAGACTATATTCTTTTCTTTGGTTTAGTCGGGGATTTAGAATCCTGAGTTACTCAGTACTAATGAGGTTGTAGAAGTCAGGTCAGATACAAAGTAGCTCCTTGTAGTATACAGATATTCGGCTGCATTCAGTTAAGGGAAGAATTTCTGAAGCATCGTTTGGTTAATGGAAGTCTAGATTATTTTCTTTTAAACATCGATAAAATCTTTTGTTCAGTACTTTATCGTGCGTCATTCTAAATAAATTCTTCATAGACACAGTAAAACGTCATGATTTTGAATGAAATTGACTTAGAACTTATTGATGTTCCATATTGATACGAATTTATCAATTCACATGACTCGTTGCTGTTTTCAAGTATCATAGCAAACCTTAGCTTATCTTAGTTTGTCAATGTCCTCTATAAGGAAAACAATAAGTCATATAATGATGTCTTGTATATATAATTGATTCTCCTGGTAGTTAAGGATTACAAAATTCGTTAGATACAATTCATCACCATTGTCCGTCTAATAGAGCTCTTTAATGGATTTACTTACCTCTTCCCTTTTATACTATTCTTTCCTGATTTAGAGTTACAATGAGACATACATCTGTCTGGTGAAATACTTCTTTATTATTATACCGGTACAACAAGCCTCGGCGAAGAACCAGAGTCACCGACATAGCTCATAAAATTTGCAAGTTGAAGTGGCAATGGGCAGGCCACATCTCTCGCAGAACTGATAACCGATGGGGAAGAAAAGTTCTCGAGTGGCGACCACGGACCGGAAAACGCAGCGTAGGCAGGCCTCCCACTAGGTGGACCGACGACATCGTGAGGGTTGCGGGCAGCCGATGCATGCAAGTGGCGAATTGACGTTCGGCGTAGCGGTCTAAGGGGGAGGCTTATGTTCAGCAGCGGACGTCTTCCGGCTGATGATGATGATGATGACAACAAGCCTGTCTCAACCCCCTCTTTTCCGGTTCCTTCGATCTGACCACGTCGTTGTATCTATGACAGCTTTGTGCAGTAGACCTCTTTTCAAGTTTAAGCCACAAGTTTTTAGTGATATCTCGCATGTCAACCTAGACGAGGTTTTGTGACCGGACAAGCCTGTGAAACCTTGAATGTAAGACCTCCAGCCACAGGTTTGCGTGCACGTTAACACATTAAATCTTTTTTGTCACCATTGGTTTTGTCACGCCAAGTATGATAGTGTTTGTCATGTGATCGTTATTTGACCTTATTTCCTATCATTTTGAGGGAAACAAACTATTTCCGTATCCTTTATTTGTAAATATGAAAAACTGAATTATCTTTGAATCTTTTGATATGATTTAGATACCAATTCAAACTACGCAATAATTAAGGATCTGTGATGAAGATAATTTATTTATTTTATTTATTAAACTTTATGCACAACACGTTACAACGGCGGACTTAATGCCGTAGGCATTCTCTACCAGTCTACCTTGGGGTGGTGCAGAGATAAAACATAGTAGGTGCAATTAAAAAAAGAGAAGTATTTCTAGAGAAATAATAATTATTTAATAATATATATAAAAAGGAAAGAAAATAAATACATACATAATTATAATACATACATACACTCATAAATACATACATAATACATATATACACACTTTGTGCAGAGAAAAGAAAAATAAATGGAAATACTGCCAACCAATTAATTATTAATCGAGTCTGCTAGCTTCTTAAGTAAAAATTCTCGAGCTTTTACCTTAAACGTGAAACGATTGGTTGCCGTCCTGATATTCAGAGGCAGTTCATTCCAGAGAAAGACCGCCTGAACAAAAAAGGATTTCTTCTGGAGGCTAGAGCGATGGGAGGGACATCGCAGAAGGCGATTGTTAGAGGAACGGAGATTCTTGCTGTGAGCAGAACATAAAAATTGAAAATGCGAAGTCAGATAAGAAGGTGAAGTGGGTTTGTGTAGAAGAGAAAATAGGATCATCAAAGCCCTCAACGCTCTACGCTGCCGAATAGGCAACCACTTTAAAAGTGACCGTTGTGCGGAAACATGATCATATTTGCGGAGATTGAATACGAATCGAATGCAGTTATTTAGAAGTCTGTCAAGTTTGTTGATTAGATCTGCATTCAGGTCATAGTAGCACACATCACCATAGTCAGTTATGGGGAAAATGAGGGACTGAACAAGCAGTGCCTTTATGTGAGAAGGGAGAACATTCTTCAAGCGATAAAGAGACCGCAACGTTCCCGTGACCCTACTGCTCACGCTCGCGACCTGCTTACGCCAGTCGAGGCAAGTGTCGACATACAAACCCAGGTCCTTGACGTCAGAGCTGAACGGAATGACAGCGCCGTCAAAGATTACTGGTGGAACTGCTAACCCATTTAGCCTACGCAAACTATGGGGGCCCCCATTAAGATGGCTTGACATTTAGCTGGGTTTACCGCCACCCCAAAACGATCAGACCAGTTTTTTACTGCGCTTAAATCCCGATTCAGCTCGTCTATCGCAACTGAGATGTTGTCAACATTCGCCTGACAATAGAGCTGTAAGTCATCAGCGTAAAGATGATACGCACATTGAAGCTCAGTGGTTATGAAGTCTATAAAAATAGAGAAGAGAAGTGGAGATAAGATACCGCCTTGAGGGACGCCAGCTACAAGATCACACCAGATGGACGAAGCATCTCCAGCAAGAACTGACTGCTGACGCCCCTGAAGATAGGAGGAAAACCAATTTAACACCTCAGGAGAGACCATAAGATGGGAGAGGATGGACAATAGGATTTCTTGATTGACGGTATTAAACGCATTAGAAAAATCAATTAGCACTAAGACGGTAACTTTAGTGTCTTCCATACCCTGTTTAATATCATCAGTCACTTTAAGAAGGGCTGAAGCGGTACTATGCCCGGGCCTGAACCCTGATTGGAGCGGACTGATAAGGGAATTTTTGAAAATGAAGTGGGAGAGTTGCTTTTGTACACAGGCCTCGAGCACTTTTGACAAAAATGGGAGGATAGAAATTGGACGAAATTGATTGGGAAGAGTAGGATTAGGAATTTTTGGCAGTGGACGAACATGAGCTTTTCGCCACAAGGAAGGGAAGACACAGGAGTAAAGGGAATAATTAATGATATGGGTAATTGCAGGAAGGAGTTGATCAAGAGCCGTAACGATCATGTGCCGGCTGATGCTATCACAACCTACCGCTTTGGATTTTATGGAAAGGATAATCTTCTTGATCTCTCCCGAGTCAACTGGGGTGAAGACGAATGGAGTAATATTAGGACGCGTCAGACCATTCAGAAAATCTAAAGTTTGAAATTTCGTTGGACTATCAAGAGTAGAAACGGTGCAGAAATAACGATTTAGATCGTCCAAATAAGTTTGAATACGATGTAATTATTGCCACTAATGATATTAATATCCTGTTTATAGATATTTTATGTTTTATTTTATGTACGTCATACTGGATTGGGAGTTTACCAAGGAAAAGTTGATTATGAATCCGATTGTATCGAAACTGTAAAAACCTGCATGCGGTAGTTTTAAAAGGCAGCACGATTGCCAATATCAGCAATAAGTAAGGACCATCATGTCTCTTGATCATATTGATATTACTTTCATTGAAAATGATATCTATGGTAACACATAATCATGTTTCTTCAATCGCCGCGCTGCTCAGTATCTGCAAGTGTTTTTTGTGAGTTACAAGTACTGTGTATTCTCGAATTGTCACTAACCTAAAAAATCCCGGAATGGACACATTACTGGCTATATCTTAGTACTCGTTCCCACAGAGGTCCGTTTTGCAATTGCGTCTGTTCGTACGACCGAGTTCACACATACACAACAGTATTCAAATACTGATCCGTTTTAAATTATTTTTCTAACGAGTGCGATAAAAATGGTACTGTCAATGCTGTGACATCACCTCTAGAAACGACAGATCCTTTTAAAATACAGATGTCCCCAAAGTATATTATGTCTATCTGTATTATCAATCAGGAGAATTATCATATCAGCCGTACTGCTGTACATAGGCCTCCCCTAAAGACTTCCAATAGGATCGCTTGAAAGCGGCTTGCATCTAGCGTGATCCTGTGATTTTCGTGGTAGTATTTTTGTGGGAAGCCGTCCTATGCTGCGCTTGCTGGTGCGGGAGAAGGTAGGCGTGATATTTATGCTATCGTTTCATATTACACGGTACTTCCTACAAAGTATAAATCTATTTCTACTTCACACCAGTCTCCAATTAATCAGCCATCACTGTCCACAACTCATGATACGGTTCATAACACACAATATAAAAATACTCCCTAATCTCAGTGCACTATGATAGTCGCATGATTCTTGCGATCACGAAGTACTAACTACGTAGACAGATCTGCTGCCAAGTGCTTCCCGTGATGATAGACAGATTTCTCTGATGCACTCTAAACCCATTAAAATTTTGAAAACAAGTGTTAAGGCATTTTTGGCTTGAGCATTAGTGTTTGTGGATATTGTCGTCAGCATATTATAGACGTATTGACTCATTCAGTCATTCGTCGTGGCGGTCTAAGTGGGAGGTCTTCATTTCATCATCATTTAAGTAGTGCACGTCTTCCGTCTGATGATAATGTTGATGACGCGTTCATTGAATCGATCTTGAAGAGCTTTGTCTTTTCTGTCCATAATCTTAACAATGCTTTAACTTTAACTGGTTGTAGAAATTAAGTGTCACCAGTATTCTAAAGTCCATTTTCAGTGACAATCAAAAGTTATTCCTTCTATTAATTCCAGATTTAACTTTTATTACAAAATCATCGTTTATCCTGGTGCAGCATATTTAATGATAGAACACTATTTGCATATAGCAGATGGTCATCATTAGCACCGACGATTTGTGAGGTCAAATAATTTGGCCAATCGGACATCATCCGCAAATGCCCGTTACAATTCGAAATCCGTTCCTAGATGAAGTAAAGAATACTGCGCAATAAATAGCTTCTTGATTTAATCATTTTTGTTTCTTAATTAGATCGATATTGGCAGTTACAATACTAAAGCTACCAACATTGAACTGGTGATTGGTCTAATCTTATAAAGGTTTTCGTTAAAAATGAACTACTTGAAGAACATTATCATTGTCCAAGCTTTCTTCCATGTTACTGAAGTCGTATCAACACGTCTTTTTCTACTTCGATATCTTCACCTTCATCACTCTTCAATTTTTTCTCCCTTTTTTACTTTCTAGTGTCACTTTATCATAAACCCTTCTTTAATTCATATCATTCTCTCCTTCTCTCAGGGAGTGAAACTCAAGCTTATTACCTATTAATTTCTTAGCTGACGTATATTTAAACAATTTAACTAACGACATTCTTCATTAAATGATAACGTATCTACTTCTAACATTGCTTTTAAAATTACATAGTCTATTAATAGATCATCATCACAACTACCTATTCAACAACATAAACTCAATTGCATAATCGTTATCTCGGTTCACTCTATGCATTCGTATCGTCGAAACCTAGCTATAAACACACGTGGGAATCTCTGGCACTATTCAACGTTTTTGTCACCTCTACAACTCCCAAAGCAATTTGTACGCTATCTGTTTCTTCTCTAGGTTGATTTTTATTTTTCTCGTTAGTATCTACTATCAGTCTATCAGGGTTGTGACGTAACATGTCACGTAATAGTTCCGCCCACTATGTGTTTATGTTTACGATTATATTCATCATAATATTACATGCGTTGGTAGATATGTGTGTATCGATTTATCTATATTTGTGACACGGACCTTGTATTTCTGGGTATTCAGAGGCTATCGGGATGTAACCTATATGTTTTGCCTCCTGCTTAGTTTTTTAATTGAGACGGAATTAAGTATTGATAATATTGTTTACTTGTGTTTGGTAATCAGCGATACAAACCTCAAGCGTCAATGGAGTTTAAAAAAAAATGACATTTAGACCAGTCAAACCATTATTGTCAACGAAAAAGCTCACTTTGGTAAGCTTTCTAAACCTGCACCTATAGAAATTAAAAGTCTTCGGTTTTTAAATAAAGTTCATTTTGCTTAAATTCATATTCCTTGGGATTGAATAAATCTGGTGAATTTTACTCGTAGATGCTATAAGATAATTATACTTCTACCTATGATCAGGTTAGACCAAAATCTAGGTAAGACGTAGGTCCAGGTATCTAAGTTATACAGGCGTGATAATTGTCTATGATTCAGATTGTACACTACAGCAATAAGGCAACGCTGTTATTTCCTACATATTTAAATCATCGTAATAATAAATTGCACTTATTCACAGCAATCATACAATAATACGACACACAAGGTCGAAACAGGTTCAATGTCAACAAAGGGTACTGCAATGACCCTTTCAATTTCAAAGTCAGCTTTTATTGCTACTGATAAAAAAACATGTCAATAAAATACAAATGATATGTTGCGAAGGGGAGAATTTATCTCCTTTAAACGTATCTTCTTGAATAAGTTTCTGAAGTGGAAATATGCACTGATTTACTTATTTAACTCGCTGTGGAATAAACCAAAATTATTCATCGTATAGATAAAAATATCGTAGCTCGGCTATGAATATTGCGCATCTTATATAACAATTTTTAAGAGACAAAAACATGAGAATATCTCAATTGTGTAATTTCGATGATTTATGAATGAGTTTAGATGTGTAATGAATCTGTACGGGTTGGGTGACCACGATACAAGAGAATGTACGGGTTGTGTGACCACGATTCAAACGATATTGATCATTATTTCAAAACTCTCCAAACTCGTATCCTAGTTTTGGGCATACCCAATTTAGATAGCCATCGACACGCTAAAAAGATCATTAAGTCTTAAAAATATTACTAGAACTACAAATTACTCGCGTTATTGTTAGCAATAACTATGCTAAAATACAAAGTAATGTGCGGGGGGCACACCTGCTACTAGAACTCTACTAGTCTACTGCAGTTTTTGATAATCTTCTTTCAAATAAAAATTGAAAACCAAGGACGGACCCAAGGCTCAAGATAAGGGCTCACTCACAACAAGCCAGTATCATAATATGAATTCTATAACTATCTTTAGTTATTCCATTGCTTAAGCATAAAACAAAGTATTCCATTTTACAATTTTCATCGCAATTCGCACGATTCTGCTAAGGTTTATAAAGCAAAAGGAAAGATGTCACAAATGCCATCTAATTTTTAATTCTAGGACATACTAGTTTCTTCACGATGAATTAACTAGAATATTGATCTCTTTACAACTATAGAACTCTCTACTATACAAGATAAAACTAGGTCACAGCAGGCGTAGTTTACTTCAGAATAATTTATGCTAAACGTTGTAAACTTTCTTATCTAGGCTGGTTGATCAGCTTTAAATTCCTAGCGATAATTTAATTGAATAGATAGATAGAATAGATATTCCATAGATACCTCTTGACTGTACATAAGATAAAATTATTTATTTAACTTTATTAAAAGTCAGAGAAAGGTCTAAGAATCAGTGGAAGGATTGTGTGAATATGAAAGGAAAAAGACTAAATGATAGTGTAGTGACTGACTGAGAAGAATGGAAGATTGATTACTTGTTGACCTGATCCCAAGTAGCTTGGGACAAGGGCAGGAACATGATTAAACACTTATTATCGTTCGAAACAATACCAACCAACAAATGTGCAAGTGAGTGAGTACAAAAATTTAAAGAATGACAGTTATGTGGCTAAGAAAGTGATGAGTATATAAATGTGGATGCATGGAAAGGAAATTAAAACAAAAAAAACATCGATAAATTGTACAAGTAAAATGATATGAATGAAAAAGTAGTAAACTACAGCAAAAAGGAATATAGACGAACTGAACAAAAATACAAATAGACACGAAATTCGACATTATTTCATAATGTGTCATGTTGATATAAATAATGGATCTACAAGGACAAGTTCAAAAACATGTGTATTAGATGAAGCTAAAAACATTGCTGGTGACTCAGTGTGATAAATATAGATTGTTTGGTACATTAATGTTGATTCAAGTTCTAAAAATAGACCTAATTAACAAACTTCCTGATCCAAAGAATGTCAGTCAATAAACTGGATTGTCCACTTATTTGTTCAATAATGGTAACTTTCCATTTCCTTCTAGATAATAGAACAAATACTATTGTAAGATTGGATATAATACGCGTTGACACTAATATGAATGGTTTATTTGTTGAGAAAATGGGAGCATGATTGTCTAGTGCAGTGTTTCCCAAACTATAGCTCACGAGCGAATATTGTGTGAGCGTCGACGTCAGTGAAACTAAAGTACTGTCTGAAGTTTCTATTTATTTGACATTGTTAATAGTACATTACTGCCGCGGCCTATAATGGCTACTTTGCTGGTCGCACTGATGATGGCCGACAGCGCAGCCTAGCGCAGCTCCAGGCCGACACAGCGCGGTCAGCATGCAGCACTTGATGGACGAGCTGAGATAAAGGCCGAGGCCGTAGGCCGAGGCCGTAGGCCGAGGCCTTTACAGCGAGGACAGCAAGGGCTGCGATGATGGCCAAGCTGGAAGGCCTGCAGCGTAGCTAGGCTAGCTCGAGGCAATCATAGCGTGACCAGCGAAGAGTCATAATGGGCCAAGGCTGGTATAGTGCTTTACTCAAAAATGCAAGTACCTAACCTAAATAAAACCAGCAAGTGATTTAAATAAAATACATATAGGTATTAACTAGAAAATTAATTAAAATAACATTATGAAAAGTACAGTTACTAAAATTCAACACCGGGTTACCGGGTTTCATATTACTTACTAATAGTTTGCAATAATTTTAATGCGGTGTTTGACTGTTAGGTATATTTTCTTCACTTATATAAAGCAAAATAAAGTCACAAAATAAAAATTAAAATTTCGCTGAACCGCGCTTTTGTTACTTCTTTGTATTTTTTTTTTAAATATGGAATGCAATCTTTTTGTGCCTACCTCTTTATATACAAACAGCTGTGTTTTAAATAAGATCTTTTTGCATTTGTTTTTTTACTCAAAAATGCATGTAATGTGGTCATTATTTTGACAACCTTGTTTGAGCAAAGTCGCCTTTGCCGGAGTGTTTCAAGGAGCGGCCAGTAATGTTTTTGCTGGCCGCTCTACAGGTCGGCAATACATTGCCGGCCGCTATTTTGACGTTTCAACGTTTTAAAAAAACAAATGCAAAAAGATTTTATTTAAAACACAGCTGTTTGTATATAAAGAGGTAGGCACAAAAAGATTGTATTCCATATTTAAAAAAAAAATACAAAGAAGTAACAAAAGCGCGGTTCAGCGAAATTTTAATTTTTATTTAGTGACTTTTTTTTGCTTTAAGTAAGTGAAGAAAATATACCTAACAGTCAAACACCTCATTAAAATTATCGCAAACTATTAGTAAGTAATATGAAACCCGGAAACCCGGTGTTGAATTTTAGTAACTGTACTTTTCATATTGTTATTTTAATTAATTTTCTAGTTAATACCTATATGTATTTTATTTAAATCACTTGCTGGTTTTATTTAGGTTAGGTACTTGCATTTTTGAGTAAAGCACTATACAAGCCTTGGCCCATTATGACTCTTCGCTGGTCACGCTATGATTGCCTCGAGCTAGCCTAGCTACGCTCTAGGCCTTCCAGCTTGGCCATCATGCAGCCCTTGCTGTCCTCACTGTAAAGGCCTCGGCCTCCGGCCTCGGCCTTTATCTCAGCTCGTCCATCAAGTGGTGCATGCTGACCGCGCTGTGTCGGCCTGGAGCTGCGCTAGGCTGCGCTGTCGGCCATCATCAGCGCGACCAGCAAAGTAGCCATTATAGGCCGCGGCAGTAATGTACTATTAAAACGTTGAAACGTCAAAATAGCGGCCGGCAATGTTTTGCCGACCTGTAGAGCGGCCAGCAAAAACATTGCTGGCCGCTCCTTGAAACACTCCGGCAAAGCCGACTTTGCTCAAACAAGGTTGTCAAAATAATGACCACATTACATGCATTTTTGAGTAAAATATTATTTTTCATCCCACCTATTCGAAAAGGACGACTTGGTTCGCCTTTAAGTGCGCCCAAAACTGGTGTTTTTATTTTTTTCTTTTTATTTTCTCATAGTGGGTGATGAAAAGTAGAGTGTATCACTCGGGCGCAAAATATATTTTTGGCTCGGGCGGCGTACTTTGAATCCCTCGCTACGTTCGGGATTCTACCAAAGAATCCCTCGCTACGCTCAGGATTCTACAGTAGAATCCCTCACTTCGCTCTGGATTCAAAAAAGCGCCCTCGCCGTAAAAATATTACTTTGCTCCCTTGTCATACAATCTACTATTGAGGACTATTAGGATAGAGATGAAAAACTTGACTCATTGACTTGGATTTGTAACCCACTGCAAGAGAACCTAACAAAAAACAATTCAACAAATGCAGTAACGTATCAGAAGATACGTTAAATAAAAATGCATCAATCTCAACCACTCTAAAAGCCATCGATTGCAGTCGCTGTGGCCGAAATCGGCTAGATGGCATCATCATCATCATCAAATAAAAATAGTTGAAATCGTAAAGAGTTTACCTACAAATTCTCAGTCCTCGAACTTTGTAAATTAATTACCTGACTTGGTTGCTATCTTTAGGTGGATCTTTAGTCAGTGCCAATCGCCAATCTACGACCGAATTTGTCTATCCGAATCTTTAAGACGGCCATTTAGAAGCAGCCGTCAAGAACAAAGAAAAGAGATATTAATTTCGGGCGTTTGACAGTCAAGAGGTGGGTCTCAAATCTAGATTGTTTTGTAAAATGGGTTAAACCCTAGTCAACTTTGAGAACCATTGATCTAGACACGTGTTTTGAGGACTTATGAGTCGTTTGAACTTTCGAATGGAACTGACACAGTTTAATACTATAGTATAGATGAAGTCTTGTTATGTTAATCTAGTGCTAGATAACTCACGTGCTGTCATATCTATACTTTAATTTTTTTTTTTTTTTAAAGAGCTGTCCTATACATTTAGTTCGAGTGACGATTGAAATTGTGTATTTCCATACCAAACAGTTCTTTTTTAAGTTGTTCATTTCGACGGTCTCTACTTCTTTGAAATTGTAGTCATTTTTAACCGACTTCAAAAAAAGGAGGAGGTTATCAATTCGACTGTATTTTTTTTTTTTTTTTTTTTTTTTTAATGTTTGTTACCTCATAACTTGCGACTGGGTGAACCGATTTTCATAATTCTTTTTTCAATCGAAAGCTGGTGCTTCCCGTGTGGTCCCATTGTCACCATTTTAGGATCTGATGATTGGATCTTGGAGAAATCGAGGGCAACCCTCAAATTTTATTAGCTGACACATAGTTTTTCGCAAATCTTATGAAGTAATTCAAGTACTTGCGTATAGAAATCATCATCTCATGTAGCTGAGCTGATGATGGAAGGTACAACTCCTCAAGTAAGAAAATTATGTTCGTGTTCGCATATCTCCGGAACTACAAGTCCGATTTCAGTAATTCTTTTTTTGTCGTACTAGGTATTGTTCAACTTAGGGAATACTGGAAATTTCATCAAAATCGGTTCAGTAGTTTTTGAGATAGAATGAATGCAAGAGATGTTAACGATGTTATTACCGGTGCTACGGATTACGAAATTCTAGTGCACATATAAGAAAATTATGTATTTGACAAGAATGTTGGTTGAATATTTAAACTAAAAAGAGTAAAATAAAAACTTTTTCTAAAAAATGTGACCGCCTTCAAAAACAACCACAAAAAAGGGTAAAATAACCTACAAAACTTTTCTTTCGGAAGTCGGTGGCAAAAAAGACAATGAAATTAATAAAAAAAGACACCGACTTCCGAAAGAAAAGTTTTGTAGGTTATTTTACCCTTTTTTGTGGTTGTTTTTGAAGGCGGTCACATTTTTTTAGAAAAAGTTTTTTTACCTCAATTTTCGAACATAATATGCTAATGTTACTAAGGTTCATAAAATATATAACTCAATTTCTTCTGTGTTCTTTGTAATTTTAAGGGTGTTACAATATCGCTATGGATCTAGCCTGTAAGAATATTTATTTTTAAAGAGAAAAATATTTTTTTTTTAATGTTAACATTTTCGTTTCCTAATTTATTAGAGGAATACAATTTTGCTTCCCTTACATTCTTCAAAGACCTTGATCTTATTTTTCTACGTATCTGCTTGAAATACAGAACGGGAAAATATAATGTTCATTTCGCCACGTGTCGTATGATATTACTTTCCATTTGACTGGAACACTAAATTATATGTAAGGAAGAAAAATATAATATAGGTGATATATTGGATCATGTCGAAAAAATTCAATTTACCTGCTGAAGAGGGTTTGACTCGCCACGTAATATCGAATGAATAAAATATTTTGCCCTAGATATTATGAATAACAAAACCCTGATGGCGACAGACGGTAGGGTTTGTTGCGTTCAAAAACATTAATAGAATTTATTAAAAAATATGAACTATTTGTCCAGTTCATAGCTCGAGGGAGGACTTCGCTCAGCAGTGGTGGCAACAACATTGGCTAGATAAGAAAAATAATGAGAGAAAGTTCTGAGGGGCTTCGACCATTCCACGTTGAGGATCAAGTGATTATAAACAACAATATTTCTCCAAATGTTTGGCAAACCTTAAAATTCTTGAAGCATTAAAAAAGAAGAAAAAAAACAAAAAACCCGACTGCGTCAAAAATACACTAAAAAGAAAGAAACAAGCCCAGTAGTTTAGAATTCACTCATTCACACTCACAGTCGGGGCCCCTTGGGAAGATTTGATTGGTATAATTTGAATGGGCCCCGACTGTGAGTGTGAATGAGTGAATTCTAAACTACTGGGCTTGTTTCTTTCTTTTTAGTGTATTTTTGACGCAGTCGGGTTTTTTGTTTTTCGTTAAATATTTTTTTTTATTTCATACTTTTTAGTTTATAATATTAGTGTGAATTAGTCTCTCTAGAGACCTAACTCGGCTCAAAGCTACATAATTATGCTTGACCTTTAGCAAAAATGCGTGGACTTAAGTCAACCACAGCTCGGTCCAAAGTAGTTCCTTGGTGTTTGTGTATACCTACTTAGATTATTTTTACCAAAAATATTTGTTCGTCATGCTTATTGACTGTTTCTTTTTTGGTTGGAAAACCGTTTATTTACGAGTACTAAAAATAAAAACTTAAATCATTATGTAAGAAAATGAGCGAAAATTATTGTTTTGTTAAATCTTTAAATCGTCATATATCCTTAACTGTTATTTAAAATGAAAAACGATTAAGGGAACCTAAAGATGATTTTAAAATACCTATTCAACGATACCCCACATGACATAGTTCATCGACTTTTTTTTTTTTCATTTTGACAATATGGCGTCTGGTTGTCGCTGTGGTGAATATTGATTACTGTCATGTCTTTAGTGACACTCGCAAGGTTAAGACGAATCGATTGACGTAAGAATTATCAAAATCGGCCCACGCGTTTGGTCCCTAGAACGCCACATAGAAACAAACATACATACATACATACATACTTACATACATACATACATACATACATACATAGACTGATAAACACATTACCCTCCTTTGCGTCGCGCAGTCGGGTAAAAAGCATTTAAACCCAGAATCAATAACGGCATAATTTGTCGTAAAATACTGTGAATGAGCATATATGAACAAAAATACAACAACTATCAGTCCTATTTATTAAAAACTGCAACTGAAATACGTGACAAAATTGTTACACCAATGATTAAATCATTAATCAAACGACCGTTATCTACAGTAACATTCTTACTGTGCATCATATAATCATAACAGCTAACTATAAGTTCATTAAATTGCATATAAGTTCATCGGGTTCAAAGGCCTCTATTGGGCGCAGTCACATATTTCGTCTGCCACCACTCCAAGGTTTCGCTTCGCCAATTTCCTGATAGCATCGTTATTGAGGAAATGATTTGGTGGTTTTGACACCCAGGAATTGATGTATTGTAAATAAACATTGGCTATTGCTTTATTTTTTGTTAGCTTCCTCATAACTCTTATGTCTATTCACAATTCATCATTATCATCATCTGCCCTGCCCTTTTGCCATTTCATTGTATCAACACTAATATTATTAAGAGGCAAAGTTTGTCTCTGAGTTTGTAGATAATTTCTGAACCGAAATTCCTTCACCAGTAAAAAGGTAAATTATTCTTGAGTGACAAAGGCTATACTTATTTTCAATTTACACCTGTTAGAATTCGGGGCGATCCGGAACATCAAATTCAGGATTTTAATTGCAATTCATAATCAAATTTTTAGTGCACTACACAAGTACACAGCCATATTTCTTATTTTCATACAGTTTTTTCATTCAGTATTTTTTTAGTAAATAATTGACAGCTATTTGCAACGTTGCTAATTGTTTGGATTTTGCGCTCTTAGCTCCTTTTTATTTCTTTCTTATCATTCCTCAATCTATCCATCTTTTCTTTGGTTCCACTTTGTATGTAGGCATATGATTCATTCTGTAAATAATTAGATAAAAATATAAATAGAAATTGTTATTATGGAAAAAGGATGGGAAATACCACATTGTTGTGGTAACACTATCAAAATAATATAATGAGGTTACTGATCCAGTTTCCTTGACTCGTGTTTGTGTTACGTTTCTTGTTTTTCTGCATATGGTTTGCCTACTAATTATTATCACTTTCCTGTTTTTATCTCATATTCATTTATGGTCGGCGAAGCATGTTTTTTTATTCTTCTAATCTTCTCTCATCATCATCATCTCAGCCATAGTACGTCCACTGCTGAACATAGGCCTCCCCTTTAGATCTCCACTTATACCGGTTGGAAGCGACCTGCATCCAACATCTTCCGGCAACCTTTATAATCTTCTCTATCACTCGTCATTTCAGAAGTCCTTTCTAGCCATATCATCTCTCAGACAATCTATCCATCTAAATGTTTGTGCTTTTTTTGTTCTGTTCTACTCTCACCACATCTATCTTGTTTCCTTTGCTTTTCTTCAACCGGTATTAGTATCACCCAATGCTAACTTTTACTTTATTCATTTATCTTAGAAACTACCATTGTAGTTAATAAGTCAGTTAGTACTTTGACGATACAATGCAATTTGCAGGTGTAGCCTTGTAGATAGAGTGTGATATTGGAATGTCTATCGGCATTTAAGTCTACTTGCAGATGCCAAATATTGCATCGCATCAAGGCTTGACTAGTGTAATAGTGAATGGCGTGATCGATCACTTGCTCATCTTTCTGAAATTTGCATAACCGTACCTCG
The DNA here is from genome assembly GCA_036375495.1 of Agrotis segetum. Classification (NCBI taxonomy): domain Eukaryota; kingdom Metazoa; phylum Arthropoda; class Insecta; order Lepidoptera; family Noctuidae; genus Agrotis; species Agrotis segetum. Next base: position 1,262,044 of record JAQSVV010000062.1, read on the forward strand.
TTCCTTAGCTTTTTTACTATTGTTGTCTGAAAATCTGATCGTTGTCTTAAAATCTTATTAAGACAAAGTACTCGTAGTTTATCTGCTGCCGACTTATCTGAACAGATAAGAGAAAAAATTTGATTTGAAATGGATACACGCTCCAACTACTTATACATTTTTAACTTACCAATAAAATTTTACTTTATTAGTGAGTAACATGGGTTATTTTCAAATAGCTACGCTTGCGAAGACAAGTGTTTCTCTCTCTAAATTTTGTTTTAGTTTCTTGCATATTATCGTTTTATTTAGGATCAGCCCATTAACACCCACTGCTTCCCAATTGAGCTGATTTGTTGAAAAACTGCTGGCACAAGTGTTTTCTTGTAGCATTTTCCACTTATCCACTTTTATTATCACAATGTATTGTTATGCTTAAATAAACATAAAACGTTTTTCTAAACAAAAATACAGAAATTAGCAATTACCGTGTTCATCTTTAAGTTCTAGCAGCCGTAGCATTACCAAACTATTTTTCTACATTTCAACCAACAGCATGCTCAAAACGGTATTTTTTTTCTAAATTCTGTAATTTTGTCTTTTCTTCCATCGACAAATTACGTTTCTACAGTATCAGCATGACACGCATTCTGGAAGGAACAAATTTTGGCACAAAATAACGGAAATCTTTAAATTAATAGTACTGGTAATGTAACACGTTGACAAGTTCAACCCTGAAATTTTATACACCTGTCCAATTAAAGAAAATTTAGAATACTGGCAGCAAAAACGTTTAGGATGAACTGCTGAAATGTGAAACAAAACTTCCGAAGCTATTAAACGGTGCCATCGTAAAACAAGTCAGTAGATATATCGGTACCAGTTTATTGGATATCTAGCATGACAAAGACATTATGTTTCAAAATAACAATCCAAATTCTTGTCATACACATAATTTTCATAGGTACATGCGCACTAGAATTTTGTAATCCATAGCCACGTTAATAACATCGGTCCAACTAAACAATAATCAAAAACAGCTTTTAAAATAAAAACTCCTGAACCAAACAAAATGTTTTTATTGGAACCAACCAATGGCAAGTAAACTCCATCGAACAATAATGATAATAATGTAATAGTATTTGCTAATCCAAACGAATAGACAACGAAACTACCAATGTTTTTGAAGAAGAACAACCAAGATTCAAAACAAATAATAACACTATCTCCCTTCATAATTCCAGAAATACAATACTATCTGCTTTCTAATATCTTCAAAGTAAACACCTTAACGACTAGTTTAAGGAAACCATTAGGTGTCGCTGCACTTTATCTCTATTTACGCACGCAAGTGATAAATATTGGACGTGAACAAATCATTTTGATACTGAACACGAAGGTCACCCTAACATTAGAGCGAGCCGACTTGTAAACACTTGAAGCTATCAGAACTCCGAAAAATTCCATGTTTTAGGTAATATTTATTCGGGGAGATGTGTCATTTCTTTGATTTGTGGAACAATACAGATGATTTTGTGTTGTGCAAGATTGGAAGAAGTATATAAATCTTGTTTCTTATTATCTTTTGGCCCTATAGACGTCCTTTAGCGTCTATAATAGCTGAATGCATTGCTACTGATCTTAACATCTTCTTGCCATTTTCCTATACCTATAAAATTAGTTTAACGCAGCAGTTCTTTTCTTCGATTCTTCGCAGTCAGGGTTTACTCTGTCATTCACTCGTTTTTCCCGTAAATCATCGTGCACATAATGGGTCCCTCTTTTCCTAAGTTTTCATCCTCTATTGCGCATCTAGTTAAATGGATTTCTATCCTCTACATCCATCAAGACTTAAGATTCCTGCCCCTATCATTCACAATGTAAAGATAATTACTCCATCTACCGTGAGGGCTATTTCAATACCAGTCTAATCTTACATATATTTGCTGTACTATTACATGCGCACTGTAGTTGCAACTGAACAAATATTTACCAGACAATGCAATGCTAATAAACATCTACTTACGTCCCTTACCAATAACAATCACTCTGTTGACGCAAACATTCATCTATTTCAATTCCAAATCATTAATTTCTATTTGTCGTGTCATTTCTTCCCTTTGTCTTGTTTACTGTTCCTAATTGGTCACTTACATTTGGTCTAGCCGTTTCTAGCGTAACTTCTAGTCTCAATAAATTGTAATGTAAATCTTTAGTTGTTTCTTCCATCGTACTGTTTCTTAACTTTATAACTTGTTTATAATGTTCTTTTTAAATTGCGACGTTTTGTAATCTTAGAAACATCACACCATCGTAGGTCACACACATGACTCCTGCTATCGGGAATCTGAAACCACGTTGCGATGCACGCAAGTAAACTATGTAAACAAACTATGACCTAGGTTCAATAATATCCTAGAGAATGGTGCCACAAACCTTGGCAATGTCTGCACATATTTGAAGCTGTATCAATATACGTTTGATCGTACCTATATTGTTGTACGCAGTTGGCATTACTTGAATGTTTTCAATAGCCCTTCGGGTAGTAGACGAAGAAGTGATAAAAGCTTTTCATGACCTTGAAGCACTATCAAATTCATCAATCAGCGACTTGAAAAAAACATTATAATAAACAACTGCGCACCTTGTCGCCGTACTTTCTTTATCCATAAAATAACCGTCAATCTTGAATGCTTGGCTTTCGTAATAATAATAAAATAGACAGATGGGTCAAAGCCCTTCACCCCGACACACAAACAGTCCTGGCTGATGCATTACGTCTTTGGGAAAAGTCCAGTATGGTGAATCACCCGCAGTTTCTAGTAAATCAGTGTTAGAAATGATGAATAGACTGAGGACATTTCTGTTGGCACATTTCCGTACACATTATTTTACTACTACATCAAACTCTTTACGAGAAAGTTGTCTCTGTTTACCATATCAAATACCCGAGCATAAACACGCTTGATTTAATTTATCGATTGCCATTTTGTTCGTACGTGTTATTGTAATTGATTGTTTAAGTGCTATTTTGAAAGTCAGTAAACATCCAGCCAATTAGGGAATGAATTACGAATCGATGTCACACGTAATTAAAGCAATCAGTAAACTGGGGTATGCAAAGTTCGTTTAATTAAATTTAGGAGCTCAGACGTTTTAGTGTCAAATCCAGCTATTATTATAGCAACCAGAGCTCCCAGAGCATCTGATCTGACCTTCCATTTTAATGTCAGGTTTAACTTAGCTGACATAATTGTCCTGACTGGCAATTTATATTGTTCTTCTAAACATCATCATCTTTCTTTTGCCCATAATCCAATTTACTTGAGGTCAGCGTTCATGTCTTTTTATATTATTCGTCATCTCATCAATCACATCCTCCCTTTGTTCTTGTACACAAAATTGCTTTCAGTTAATACTTAATTAGCTAACCTATGAATAATGTTCTCACCAAATTTTCCAAAAACATTCACCTTAACACCCTCTGCTCCATTTAAATACATATTAACATTACATTCATTCAACCGTTTGTCCCACAATAAACTTCGGAAAATTTTACTTCGAACAAACCACGTTTGTTGTTATCGGTAAACATTCTATTTATAACAACAATTAATAACACAGAGGGTCAAATATTTATTTTATTTTCATTGATAAGGAAATAGTCGCATAATTAATCTTGTTCCAACTATATTGAACTCTAACACTTGAGGAACAAGGTTGTTGATGGTGCTGCGGATAGAATAATGAGCGCTATTCAGATGCGTTAGATAAAGTGAACATATTCTCAGAGTGATGTAAACCTCTTTAAGTGGCTGTTGTGTGACATAAGTGTGAGGCAATAGCAATATAAATAAATATGCAGATGGTAATGCAGTGGAGATAAAAATAGATGGTGTACAGTGTGTATGCATTAGTTTGTAAACTGTACACTGACATGTTGGGAAGCAAATGTTTACTATGCGACTAACTAATCATATCATCTACCTAGCCTTTACTTAACTGTATATTTTTTACCGTAGTAGTAAAATTGACAAAACAGTTGTATCGTCAAAAGGTCACTGTAACATTAACATCCGTTTTATTTAATCATCCATTGCCTATACTTCACTCAATTTTGTTACGTTGGATTCAGTAAATATCAGATTTTTATGGAATAAAACCTTATTCTGTACCACTTTTGGAAGTTATTTTGGGACCCCCATAAACCTGCAACAAAAAAGTGTAAGATCTACGAATCACAACTTGAAAAATGATAACATCCACCAAACTTCATTGGATCCGCGTGGTGAATTACGGCCCACTCCCTCTCGCAGAAAAGAGGCATGTGTCCAAATTACAATTGAAACATTATAGACTGATGATGATGATGACCTGTTTCTCGTCAACTTCCATGTAACGCAGAAATCTTTAAATATTTCAGTTAGTAATCTGTGGTTTGACCTCAGCTAGAGTACCTTAACCTTAAAGATCGATTTGTTCAGCTATTACTATTTGATTGAAGTCAACAACAAATACTACAACACTTTAGATGATAAACATACTTGACAGGCATACAAACCAGGAATTAGAAACAGAATAACTTCCTGGTTTAATAATGACTTTATTATCGTTATTCATTGATATTCTATTTACTGTTTCTGCATATAAAGTTACTCATTTCATTCCGCATCCGTTGCTTTTGACGTAGAATCTGTGTTGAAAACCAAGACTAGCATAAATGCTTTTATAGCTAATCTAACAACGCCAACCACGGACATAAATATTATTTCCAATTATTTGTAGAACCATCAATACATTTAGTGATATTAAAGTTTAAAGGTCTGAGTAGTAAAACTGATCATTTGTATTGGTATCATGCAATACCATCAAGCTTTCCATAAATATTCGTTTTATGATGCCCAGGAAATTATAGGCTTGAAATAATCCCACATAATGTTTTACTATCCCTTTATTCCCTTCAATATCATGTATATGAAATAAAACATCTATTACTTTAATGACTTGCTGTTCTGGAAAAACCTCTGTTATCTAAAGCCCAGGATACATTTTGTGTTGTCAATCTTCCACATTATCATTTTCATGTCTACTATCACTGTTATCACCAGACCGATCTGGCGTCCCTGAACTTTACTCTTTTTGTACATTCACGTGAAATAAATGAATTTCAATATGCCGTGTCTGACCTAGAGCAATAATACACGTTCGAGAATTAATATAACACGAGTCTTTCGTGATTTACTGTTTTACATGCTATGTCATTGTTTATCGCTTCATTATATTTCCTATTTTGAGTTCAATAATTGTGATACAATCTTCCGGAGATATTGTGAAAGCCTAAGGAATATTTCTTTACTCAAGAGTATCCTCCCGTCCCGCCCCGAGCGGGAGGAATCATTAAATGATTTTACCACTTAAAAAAATTGGGGTCCTAAAATGTTACCTTGTGGTATGCCTGTCGCAAGACTACAATTTGACAAGCAATTTGATAAGACCCAATTCATAAGTTCGTGCTCAACAATAACACTTGCAATTTCTCAACGATGGTGTCATCATCGGGCTTTTGTTCATCATCATCATCATCAGCCTATTGATGTTCCCACTGCTGGGACACAGGCCTCCTCTCTGTGAGAGGGGGTGGGCCATAATCCACCACGCGGGCCCAGTGCGGATTGGTGAATGTCGCATGTCTTCGAATTTTTGGTTCTAGGACATGCCGGTTTCCTCACGATGTTTTCCTTCACCGTTTTGAGAGCAGTGGTGATGAAATAAATTACACAAAGTAATGCGCCTGCCGGAAGACGCTGGATGCAGGTCGCTTCCAACCGGTATCTGTGGAAATCAAAAGGGGAGGCCTATGTTCAGCAGTGGACGTCCTATGGCTGAGATGATGATGATGATGATGAATGCGCCTGCCTGGATTCGAACCCACGACCTACAATTCGTAAGTCGGGGCCGATACCACTGGGCCACCACTGCTGTTACATAGAAATTATAATATAACTGGCGATATTATGCAGGTTGAGCTTTTAAGGCACTCATTTGCCTAAATCGTGTAGAGATTACAAGCGTGATGTCATATTTGTTCACCATAAATTATTATCTATGATTAAGATTCAAAGCATATGACGTGAAAATTATTCTGTCTAATGAACATAAGCATTTTATTAACAAGATCACACAGTGGTGCAGTTGATGCCGAGGCCGTATTTTAATTAAATTGGAACGACTGCAGACCACTTATTTTAATTAAATACATAACTATAAAAAACCCACAGGGACTTCCATCCGTATTCTGCAAACATTGCTAGAAACTGAACTAAAAAAATTGCTAGTTTGATTTGGAATTTACTAAAGCTTTCGATACTGTTGGCTTCGCTTACCAATCATCATAAAGATTATAATCTTGATTCCAATAAAAAAATATCTGTGAAAAAAGTACTAGAAGGATAAGATAACAAAGAAAGTCTTTCTGAATCCGTGACTAACTGTATCAGTAATAGAAATCACGGCAAAGCTTTTGCAAGGATTAAATAAAATGCTAGCTAAATATCAAGGATTGGAATAGAAGGTCGCCCGTTCATCGAACTATAGGGTGACGATAGACCGAGAATATTTTGCTCTGCCATTTTATTACTTGAGACTAGTTCATAAAGAATTAGATTGTTATTTATGTGAGGTCGCGATCTTGGTCAACCGTTTAGCTCCTCGGAAAATTTTAACACTTTAAATGTACTCGTGGTGGTACGGTTTCCTGTGTGGGGGTTTTCCACGCCTTCTTACTCGTATATTTATATGACCATTTATGATTAGAGAATTGATTAGGAAAATGCAAAAGATGAAGTAATTGGTAAATGGTGATTTTGTTTGATTGAAAGGTGATTCCTTCTCGAAGGATTCTTAGATGAAAATATGACTGCTAAATGAGTACTTACCGTTGACTCAGTTTAGCTTTTAAATCATCAATGTTGATGCTCAAACACTGCCATACCTAAAACACTTATTCAATAAACAAAACTATAAACTAACAATATTTATTTACTTGTTCCAGGTACTATTCTAGTTTTAGATCTAAAGAAAATGAAAGGTAAGTACTGCATGACAGGGAAGTTGACTCATGCAGTCCAACGGTTTTACTTTAGACATCTGCCAAGAAACTATTACTTGCATCAGATCGAGTGACGTCATCGTAGAATCCCTTTTTAGCTGCGAGCGAAAGCAGTGAAAGATTGTCTTTACTTGGGGAGACTCTGCTTTCAATTTTTTATTTTGTTTGGTGTATTTATTATACTAATGCATGTTTTGTTTCAATGGTAGCAATTTTCAGTTACAAAATAATGTGCTGTTTGTTTTGCCCATTCTATTTTCTATCTAAATTTTTTCAAGGTGTAGCGTTTTGATTGGCAGCTTCTGTCCTTATCTGCTCAATAGCAATAGCAACAGACACATTGTCATTACCATTATTATAGTAGTCCCTACCTGCAAGTTTTATTTTTGTGCCATTTACGCGCAAAACTGATGCATCCATTTATTAGAAACAATCACTGAGTAAACCTATAATCTGTACATTACCTTGTAATGACATAACCATCCACAAACTTCACATATATGCTGCATTATCCTCTTGAGATTAATATACCTGCATTAGCTCACGACCCTAAACCATGTAGAGTTGAAATCGTGACCGCAGTTCACTTAGCCGTTTACTTTCTATAGTCAACGTTGGATTGAGACATCTGAAAGATTTTTTGCCTGTAGCTATGATGCAAATGATAACTACTTTTCTTGGTAAATAAGAAAAAAGAAAGAAAATCACAGTGGTATGTAAAATGTAGTTTTAATCCCACATAAACTGAAAATCACTGAATAAATATAAATTATAATTATGTCTGTCTACTCAAACGATGAAACAGAAACAAAACAATGATAGGGTATAAATTCAGTACCACCGAGCCTTAGTTAGGTCGAAGTATAAATAAAGCAAGAATAAACAAAGTACGATTGTATTAAGCTGATCCCACTGACAAATAGAACTAAAGCAAATTAATTTCTATCTACTGGTAATCTACGATCTGTGTAGAATTAATTAAATCGACCGTAAACATAACTCTAATACAGTTAAACCACAATTTACATTTGAATTCATTGTTCAAGTTGCCAGACGATCCAATAGTCTGGTCTGATTAGAATACACGGACTAATTAAAAAGCCAGGCTGATTACATTCAAATCCGATCCATTGTCTGTAGGTGTCTGTGCTTGGTTTGAATGCTAAGGGAGTTATAGACATTGACTTCTAAGCCGTTTATTCAGTGAAGGGATTTAACAATTCTCTGTAGAAATTCTCCTTATCTTCAAATGATTTTCATCTGTTAGCAAAAGCCTTTACAGGTGAATACTGTCGATTTTCAGGAATTGACTCTATTCTGCCGGTTAGACTACTGTTACCTTTAATTATTGCGTAATGTGTATCCCATTGCTCGGCATAGGTTTCTTCCATTCTCCATTCCACTGCTCACAGTAACTGGCCATGATCCAGTCTTCCATAAAGCCGTTGAACTCACCTTGCAGAACCTATAATACTCTTGGTTTTGTTAATTCAAAATCCAATTTAGATAATTTGTATTACAAACACAATTTCTAAAATAAATCATTCAGAAGAAACAATAAACTACTAGCATGCTGTACAATTCCTAATTATATCAAATACTATTTTTTTACTAGTATGAATAATGTGCATTTAGCTAAAGCGTTTTAACAAACATTCTTTTATCAGATTGTTTAAATCCTTTGTACTAAACACGTATGTTGTCTCTGATCTCTATTTATTATCATTGTCTTCTTCCAAATTTTTTTTATCGTCATCTCTCGTAATATCATAGTGTATCTAAAATAAAATATGCAATCACTGTCTCAAAATTCTCGTCAACTCCTCAATTAATGCATGCACGCGTAGACGTCCCAAATTCTTAAATTAATTCCACCTCATTCAATTAAAAATGTTCGTTCTCGTAGACTGTCTACTGTCCAGTATGTAGTACATGAATTTCATTAGACTTTAGTAAGGCCACAGAATATCCATAACATACATTCAGCGAAAACGCACGCACACAATAACAGGCCAAACATACAGCTGGTGCAAGCGCACTCGTGACTGTCATTTGTTCTACATCACCGTACATACGCGTAAATGTGTGCGTGCGCCTGTTTTCGCTCATAGTATTAAGTTGGCCTTCTTTACTATTCTGTGGTTAGGCTCTTAGACAAGTTTCCGTTTATAGCTCATGAGTATCTATGCAGTCACCGGCTGCATTCTGGTTTCTAGTCTCCTTGTAAGGTACTAGTCAATGCGACTTTAAAATAGCAAGACTAGTTGTGTTAGGACAGAAATAGATAATACGTCTTGTAACTGATACCGTGTGTTTAGTTAGATGTAACTTGGAAAGGGAATTTTGATGAAATATTAAAATAATTATAAGATTTAGTTACGGTAGATTTTATAAATGATACAAAACCCTCTAAAAATATAAATAGACCAAAATAACGTTAACAGGTAAACAATACAAAAAACTTGAATAGATAGGGATATTGAAAAACAAATTCCTGGAATAATAAACAATGTATCAATTAATATAAAATTGCACCTTATTGTAAATAACTCATACCATAGTGTTCTCTTCTAACGTCAAATAACTTCAAGGAAATGTGTCCTCAAAAGTTTAAAAACATGTTGAATCATATTGTACTCTGCAGCACCTATTCACATTACAGTCATTATGAACGATATTGTAAACAGTAATTAATCAATAGTGTCATTGTCTGCTGATCAATGGCAACGTCCAAAAATAAATGGCTTGTGATTCTTTTATCTTGTGCATTCTAAGAGCGGTTGACATCTCGTCCAATTTGAGCTTATTAGGGTGAACGCACAGTCTTGAACATCGCTTGCACAACCTGAAGCGCTAGTCCATGATACTAGACCGTGGTCGTTTTATCTATTATCCAACGATCGACAGGATTCCTTTTTTACAAATCATTCTGCCACTAACTTAATATATTCTGGTTTGTGATCGTTATCGTTATAATATTTTTCACACTTTCAATTTTGTTATGATCTATAACGTCTGGGCCTCTACTACTTCTGATATCAAACCACCAGTAATCATAGCTTTCCTAAATCCTTAGCTTTAATGATAAGCTAAGTATACGATTGTCTTTACTACAATTACATCGTTCCTTGGCAGGTACAACGAAAACATAAGTTTTGATATTATTTTAGCGACTAGCCGGGCGAGGCGCCTCGTGGCGATCTGCCAGTAACTCTTTCAAGAGCTTTATAGTGTTTATACTTTTATCATTTACTTCTAAGTGTGTGGCAACACAATCTACATTCGATTTTGGATCGTAAAGTACGTAAATCTTTTCGTAATCCTTAAGATTTTATAGATTAGTGTCTTCATCGCGAAAAATACTTTTTACAACGTGCATAAGTACTTATAGACTTGTCAATAAAGCTCAGACCACTTCGATAAAGTCTAGGTTTTATGAAGAAACTTTCATCTCGGCGTCTCGACACTAATCCTCCCCTGAGGTAAGTAGACCCTCTAAAGTATACATAAGCGTTTCTTACTTGTGCATTTAAAAGTTTTTAGCCATTTGCCAACCACTACGAAAATTGTCTCGCGTGAAATCAGAAACGAGTTAAAAGCTATACTATGTTTGATTCCAAATTTCATCCAGATCCGTCTATCCGTTTTGGCGTGATCGAGTCACGAACATTCATCCATCCGACTTCAAAGCTGATGGAATCAAGTCCTGATACTAAGTTGAACTTTTATATTGATTAATTATCGTAACGTTGTTATTTTCTGAATACTTGATATTATGAGCTTTAAAACTGTAAACATTTATTTCAGCGAATTTAGAATTCTAAACATTGCAAAAAAGTTGAAGAAATACCAAATTCAATTAATCAAACTGATTGCTTCCTCGGTCTTATTATTGAAGACAACGGCGCACAAAGCTCTTCCGTACGTACTACCACAAGATTTATTTACCCAAAATCACAAGAAAGTCCGATAATAAATTTACGAAGTGCATTTTTAAAACTGTCTGGTAGCTGTAACTGGCTTTGCGCCAGAACTGTGCGTGCGCAGCGTAGGCAGTAATACGGTAATTTAAATTGTTCGAGAGGATATAATTGTTTGTGCTGACATGTTATTCAGGTTTTTGATAACAGGTCTTTCGTTATCATTAAATAAAGGTACATGCATATTTTCTTTCTTTATTTGGTTTCTCTTCACTGTATTGGATACAAGTCATACAAGTAATCCTTCCCTTGCTTAGTTTCGTTTCCTACTTTATAATAATCTGAATCTATTCGGTTTGGTTCAGTAATACCATGAGGAAACTAAATCCTTCTTCTTCCATTGTTAGATCTGTTTCATCACATCAGATACTTGAGCAATGAGCTAATCTTTATTGTTGCTAAATTATAACCGGTTACTTACCAAGAGCTTGCATACTGAGACTATTGCAGTAACGATAAGAAGAAATAAAAAAAAATGTGTTAAAACATAAAGTGACAAAAAATCAAAGAATATGCTTAGAAATTTTATTTATTTAGGTGGAAATAAATAATAATAAATGGTTTAATATTAAGAGGACAATTAAAAGGCGACTAATAAACGCTTTAAAACGAGGATGTGAGTGACCGACCACACGCCCTAGAAAGACATTTTTCATAGTTCTCGATCTGGTGGCGTGCTTGTTGAACCAATTGAAAGTAGTGTTGATGCTCATGAAAAAAGACAAAAGTTTATAAATAATAGGAAAAAAGAAGAAAGAAACACTAAACAAATAAATTATATCTAAAGTCCAGATGAAGAGTTTCACGGTCACGCTATCATTTCCAGACGCGGAACAATTTCGCACAATTTGTCAACACACAAGTTAGCACGTAGCGTGTGCAAGTGCGCAACAATGCCCTGACGCGGAAGCTACGGAAGCACGTTTATATTATACACATGCATTGCAGTACCGTGTATGATGCACTGGTATTGCGGAAATAGGGATACCTGGTTTTATTTTTGGAACTGTATTTATTTTTTGTCAAATAGTTGCAAAGCAAGTTCTTCTATAAGGGTTGTCCTGTTGTGCTAACAGGGCAAGGGCCTATGGTGTTAACACATTTCATCAAAATAGTGTACTTATTACTATCGGGACCACGTTCCTACCCACCACACCCTCAAAAAGGGTTAAAAGTTGTAAGGTTGGTAACTCGCAAGCGATACCTGTGGTGTTGCAGGCGTCTATACGAGTAGGCTACGGATGACCGCGCAAAATCAAGCCTGCTTTTTTGTCACCTTTATGGTATTAAAAAATAAAAAGCAGTCTTCATAAACTCAATTGAAAAGGATCCTTCGACTAGGCAGGTATTGCCGAATGGGCTTATGACCGATGGTTATTATAAAAATGTTGGTGTAAGTACACCAACATTTTTATAATAACCATCGGTCATAAGGAACTTCTATGTCGATGAATTTCGGGTAAGTTAGCTTGACCGTTTTGGGATATGCAAATAACACACTTTTTGCTTTCACAATAGGTCAGTCAGGATGGGACGAAATTAAAGTGCATTTATTTTTGCTCCTTGTCGTTGCCTCATATTACTTGATGTTGGCGCAACATTTGTTTTTCTACCTTCCTTTTTCCTTCATATAATTCCTAACGCAATCCATTCATCTTTCCTTTCATATTCTTTTCTGTCTTCAACATCATTTATACAACTCTTTTAATAACAAGTATTTCAAATTTCATCACATGTAGCAGTAAATATTTTATGTTTCCAGAAATGTCGTCAATTTTTATCTCGTGACAGTATTTACTTTAGGAGACATTGACGTAGAACCCAAAATAAAGGTCATAAAAAACCACAAGACGGATATATCAAGCGTACACAAATAAGTACATGCAGTGTGAAGCCATACATCAATGTCGTTTACACATAATCTACAACAAAGTTTTGATCGCTAAACGGACTGTAGTGGAAGCAGAATTCAGAAGTCATCCAATCGGATACAAACAACTTACAAACTAAAAGTTTATTAATAGTTCGATAATTTTTTTAGCCTTACTGTCTGACCACTAGGCAAAAGCCTTCCGCAATTCCATCCATGAAGTCTTTTCCCAAGCTGCTATGAACCAGCTTTCGTGTTATGTGCGTATGTCATCTCGCCACCGTTTTCAGGGCCGGCCTGGGGCGGCCCCATCCATCTCCAAATTTTTTATTTTAATATATTGACTGGCCTGTTGGTCTAGTGGTTAGTGACCCTGACAAACCCATACACCTCTAGTACCCATAACACAAGCTCTGCTTACCTTGGGCTACCGTAATGTGGTTTCAAAACACGTTATAAAAAAGAATCGTATGTATGCTTGCAGATTTCGGTGTGTTGTTTATGATGCATTAACAGAGATTAGATACGGAAGTGACGAGGACATATTTCACAGATGAAATATCAACAGATAAGAAGTTGTTTGCTTTTTTAACTGCGATTGTGCATTAGCCTCTTATCTGTTTGCAGTATCTTTAAATCACTGTCCTTGTTGTACGGTTTCCTGAATTATGCAGTTAAGTTTTACAAACATTCCGATTTCCGTGTCTTTTACTGATCGCAGCCTAATCTTTTGATCACACACTCATTCCAAAAGTCCAAATTCTCTTGGAGAAGATTCCGCTATAAAGCCGAATGTTGCTATCAAGTTCTAAAATCCTTCGTTGCACCTTTAAAATTAACGATATTGTTAGTTTGTATTTATTTATGTTGGTGTATAATAAAGTATATATTCTATCTATTGCTAGATTTGTCATCATTTATTTATCTTTCTTTCTTATTCATCATTTACCTTGTTCTACACACTGCTGAGTACAGAACTCCTCCCATTTCTGAGCTTGTTCCCTAGTCTTCGTAAGCCTCACCCTCACCCAGGTCTGCTCCCCGTGATCTTCCGAATGTCATCCAATCATATGTCTGTTTGTCTGCCAACAAGTTTTCTGCGACGGATGACACTGACATGATGACTGGCCAGACTGACTGTTTGCCACTTCGTACACAACGTGATGCAGGTCTCCGATACCTTACAACTTTGGTATCCAAGCGACTGGCGCAATACAAGTCCATAGAGGTTCGTACACAGACACGCGTCAATGGATACCGAGGTCGTATACATCGGAGACTATTGTGTCGCGTTGTCGAAGGGGCTTTCTTGGACGTCACAAGGTAGCCATGCCATGGCGGCTCTATTCCACCTGTCATCACCATCACTTAAAAAATGGCTTCTTGCAAACCTATTCCATAATATTCTCTCGCTAAATATAAATAGTGTCTACAACAATCAGCCAGTCACAACAAACAAGCAATCAGTCTATCAGGCGAACGGAAGGCAGTCGCGTATTTGTAACATAACAACTGGAAGGCGATAACATAGTTATTTTATGCATTTCCTTTTCTCATATTGTAATAGTTGCAGAAAATGTAATGGCAGAAGTAGCACTGAACTAATATGATAAAATGTTATCGTCAATATTAATCCAGTTATTTTGGAGTTGGCTTCATTTGGATTGCCGTAGAATTTATTGGGATCGATATTTTTTTTAGCTATAGGGTCGTGTTTGACCACTTATACATCGCCTAATGGTGCCTAATGGTAACCTAATGGTGACCGACTCAGTCGACGGTGAAGAACGCTTCCCTAAAAGTAACCAATTATCATATCGAGCATGCGAGCGGCGAGTAAAGGGCAACTCGCTGTCGACTATGGACCATGCCCAGTCGACGACTCAAAGAGCGTCAGTATGATGACGGGGCCCCCTCCAGAGGGCCAAAACCTGCCGGGATCGCGGTACTTATCTCATTACCGTGACCCCGAAGGGCTATTGAAGGACACCGTGGATTTTAGTCAGTACAAGTCAGTCAGTCCTTCCCGCCCTGCCCAGGGTGGGTGGACTCATTTGATGATTTACTATTTTACCCACATAAAAAAAAGGTTGTGACTATCTGGAAACAAACAAGGAATCCCACTCCTTAGCTTCACTGTCAGTCTTGCACTAATGGTGCATTGGCGTACATCTTGTAGTCTAGTCTACAATGTTACAAGTAAAAGTAA
Source organism: Agrotis segetum (assembly GCA_036375495.1). Lineage (NCBI taxonomy): Eukaryota > Metazoa > Arthropoda > Insecta > Lepidoptera > Noctuidae > Agrotis > Agrotis segetum. The sequence goes on from JAQSVV010000062.1 coordinate 1,277,190, forward strand.
GTTATTAATTCTATTACGTTGCTACCAAATACGAAAGCGTACATTCTACAAATAAGTATGAAAGCTTACTGTCGTCAGACGAGGTTAATGAACTTGCACTTAAAATGCTTACTCATATACCAAAGGAGAAAAACGTTGAACAAATGAGTAATAATAACATATAGAGCGCCCAACATGTCTTGGAAGACGGCGAAAAAGGGACTAATTAGAAATGTACTGAATTTTGTTCTTGGGTCGATGCTAGTAGCGACATCTTGAAATATCAGAATATACCGGGTGGGTGGCGCCCTTTATAAATATACGCATTGAGTGAATATTTTTTCATTTTAGCGACAGTTTTGATTTATTTCATGCTGAAAATTGCATGAATGACAAATATTACACAGCGAATTATATGACCCTGAACGAAGCAAAAGATTGTAACAATTTACGTATGTAGGTGTAGTTTTTGAATACTCTTATGGGATAACTAGCTTATGCCTGGAAGTTTTCCCTGCGTAGGAGTCAGAATGTATTCCATGGGAATAAAATACTGTAATAAAAGGGGTTCACTGTATCCTTTCAGCTTATAAAAAGACCCGGTATCCACCAAAGCGGAGAGGAGAGGAGATGTGCTTGAATAACCAATCAGATGTCCACATCTCCTCTCCGCTTATCTTCAGTGGACATTTGATTGGTTATTCAAACACATCTCCTCTCCTCTCCGCTTTACACTATCTATTAAGTAAAATATTATCAAAATCCATTCTGTCGTTATTGCGTGATAGAGACACAAACTTGAAATAGTATTTACGTAATAGCGAAACGGTTCTAATAGTACATTACTGCCGCGGCCTATAATGGCTACTTTGCTGGTCGCACTGATGATGGCCGACAGCGCAGCGTAGCGCAGCTCCAGGCCGACACAGCGCGGTCAGCATGCACCACTTGATGGACGAGCTGAGATAAAGGCCGAGGCCGGAGGCCGAGGCCTTTACAGCGAGGACAGCAAGGGCTGCATGATGGCCAAGCTGGAAGGCCTAGAGCGTAGCTAATCTAGCTGGAGGCAATCATAGCGTGACCAGCGAAGCAGATATAGTGGGCCAAGGCTTGTATAGTGCTTTACTCAAAAATGCAAGTACCTAACCTACATAAAACCAGCAAGTGATTTAAATAAAATATATATTAATGAACTAGAAATTTAATTAAAATAACAATTATAAAAAATACAGTTACTAAAATTCAACACCGACTTTCCCGGTTTCATATTACTTATTAATAGTTTGCGATAATTTTAATGCGATGTTTGACTGCATTTCATTTATTACTTCATTTACATAAAGCAAAAAAGTCACTAAATAAAAATAAAAAATTCGCTGAACCGCGCTTTTGTTCCTTCTTTGATTTTTTTTTTTAATTATGGTATGCAATCTTTTTGTGTCTACCTCTTTAAATACAAACAGCTGTGTTATAAATAAAATCTTTTTGCATTTGTTTTTTTAAAACGTTGAAACGTCAGAATAGCGGCCAGCAATGTTTTGCCGACCTGTTAGAGCGGCCAGCAAAAACATTGCTGGCCGCTCCTTGAAACAGACCCGCAAAGTCGACTTTGCTCAAACAAGGTTGTCAAAATAATGACCACATTACATGCATTTTTGAGTAAAGTCAATTATTCATTAATTTTATTTATTATATTTGGTGACGCGGGCACTTGAAGTTTTAATTCAATTTATGTAACTATCGATAAATTATAACTTGTAATCGGGAGTAAAAACATGGTATAAACATCTTAAGAAACTCTAGAAAAAATTGCACTGATTCATCAATCGACACCGTAATATTTCATTTCAAACAATCCTACTTCTTTCTTTCGTTCTCAATTTAATTGGGTGTGAGAGATGCTGTGTTTACAAATCTGAGTATTTAGATTAACCTAAATTATTTGAGCACAAAGCTGTCCTAAATTCCCACAAATTCGATCCAGCATCCACGACCCAGCATCGATTTATCAAAGCTTATCATGAGTCAAAAACATAAATTAAATTAATTTGCCATCTACAGTCTCTTACCACAGTTTTCAAGCTATTATATATATTTAGTATTATATTTTTACTGTTTTCATCGCTTACCTCACCTTTTCCCAACTATATGAGGCGGCTTCCAATTTTAACAGGCGCAACTGAACACCAGTATCATACATGGAGCGACTACCTATTTGATCCTCACAACTATAGTATATTTTTCGGGGTGAATCCTTCGCGCCCAAAATTAAAATTGACAGACTAGTAGCTTAGAATCTAAAAGAGAGAGGCTACTTCCATCATCAAATTAGCCTTAGGATATCTATTCCTGAACGAACATAGACCAATCTTCAACAACTGACATGTTATAGATTTCCAATAACAAATACATTTAAGAAATAAAATTTCACTTTCAACCCTTAAGGGTCGAATGTGGAAACGTTTAGGGGTCGAACGCGGAAAAGGGTAGAAAATCTTAAGGCACTTTTAGACGGTTCATTTTTTGTTCATTTTTACCTTTCATTCGGTACATTTCACTCGAAATGAAATGTCTGAACAAAAAATGAAACACGAGTGCCGAATAAATTATTAAGTTTCACTCGAGTGAACAATCATTCGAGTGAACTGTCTGATATCACCTTTAGGGATTGAACGCGGAACAAACCATTGTAAGGTTTCAGCCTATGTCCAGCGCGATCTGTATCTTTATCAGATCGTCTGCCCGCCTTGTGGGACCCGGTCGTATGACGCTTTTATAAGCTACTTTACATCCGGATAATGGAACTTATTCATCATCATCATCCTCAGGGCGTTAATCCCGGTTGCTTCCTTGGCTTCCACCTCGGTGCCCGGGATGCGCCTTCCTACCTAACCGCCTCCACTTCGCACGGTCTTGTGCATCTCCTGCCGTGAGCCCGTTAGCACGCGTATCGTCCCTTACAACGTCAAGCCAACGTTTCTTCGGCCTTCCTCGTTTTCCTGGCCCCGGCGGAGGTGGCATGGCAAGGATAATGGAACTTATTGTCCGGATGTAATTCAATTCCAATAGAATAACTCCAGGAGGGGTATTACAACGTCTTAAAATCAGGCTTGTTCCAGTGAGTGAACGAGATGGCGCTAGACGACTTGTATAGCTCTGTCACTTTCACTCGCCGGAATAAGCCTGGTTTAAGACGTTGTAATACCCCCCCTGACCGTTGTACGAGCGAGATCGGGACTAAAAGCTAGTGGAAACATAAATAGGCCACGTTCACAAATATCCAGAAGTTCAACGTTCTTCGCAGATCTTGTTTAATGTATATACTGTGTCAAGGACAAGTGCTTCAACAATAAATACTTATTGTGAACGTTTTGGCTCGATTTTCTGTGTTAAGATTACTTGAACAAATGAATTTTTGTAATGTTAATGTTAAGAGAAAATATCGCTATTTTGTGGTCTTGTTTCTGGGTTTATAGTTCATTGTGGTTCCGGCCAAACATTTATGCTACTTATATGTATACTACAAAAACAAGCCACCAGGCAGACTCTTAAGTATACCCACTCTTTTGTCTTCGTCCACTTTCATGGATCTGTAGAGTGACAGAATCAGATTTCATTTATATTCAGAGTGTTCGTGAAACTTGCTATCTAATGTAATCAATTTTCCCACTACTGGGACACAGGCCACCAGTCCATAAAAGAGGACTGCAGTCCACCATGCGGGTTGGTAGATGTCACATGTCTTCGTTCTTTCGTTTTTTTTTCCTACATCGTTTTGAAAGATGTGGAAATATAATCAGTTACACAAAATAATGCGCCTGCCTAGTCAAACTGACGATCTACAACTCGATAAGAGATACAAGACCATTCCCCGAATTTATAGATTTTTTAATACAGTCGTAATATCGATCTCAAACTTTTATCTTTAGTGCTTTGCCAAAAAAACAACCAAAACTGGATCAAACACAGAATTATTACAAAGGAAACGACTGCTATAAAAAAAGACAATAACATTCCAAAAAGCCCAAAGTTGTGAGGAAAACAAGTCTGACATTTTCTATCTTAATCTGAATAATCTTGGCAAAAGGCCAGTCTCGGGACAATTGGCATCGTTTGTAAATACTTGTGCCTAGTGAAACATAAAGTGCTTACTTTATAGTGCTTGTAAAATGTTGGATTACTACACGCTGCTCATTTGTAAAGATTGCCTACTGTTTTTTTAATTTATACTCTTCTTGTCTTGGGGGTTCTGTTTGAGATTTTTTTGGATAAGACATTTTGCCTATCTGTAGCCATAACAGAATACACGCTTACTGAATCATTTGTTCTTTTTCGTTCTTGCATTCCTCTTCTGCTAAAAAACAAGCAATAACAACTTCTGCATCGCTTTCCTCCTTTCTCACAAATACTTTCCGAACGTATGATCACTAAAAAAATCCAAATGAAGGTGGCATCGGCAATCCGATTGCTGATTCTCGCGTCGCCGCCATCGGCAATCCGATCGCTGCCGATACAGAAATCCGTTTGATGCGATGCGTCCGATGCGTACGATGCCGACCTGTGGACGCTTACCTTAAATGTACTAATGCGTACCGATATTGAAATGTCTTTTCCTAAATTACTGACTGGTTCCTAAATACAAAATGCCTACAAACTGCCAAACAATGTGCCTTTTCCTAAATACAAAATTACTTTTAAAAACATTTTCAGTTGACACTTGAGGTCAATTTCATAACGTTTTCCTTAGCCCGCGTAAATACCAAGAGTCGAGCCATGTTATATACAAGCTATGGTGTCGCTAATATTCGTCTTTCACCCCAACGTTAATTAAATTCCTCGATAGCAAAGATCGTGACCAGAATCTAAAGGTGCGGTTCTAACATACCAACTTTAACGCCCAGCTATACGTTTCTACTGACAGCTATAAATAAAACTTTAATACCTACTGATCCACTTTGTTCCGATAACTATACAGGCTGAATTTTTTAAACTTGGTGTGGATGGCTATATCTGAAACTATGAGAAATATCGAAAAACGTTGGAAGGAGTCTCGAGGCCGATTTTGGCGAAAACTGAAACTGTATCATTGGAATTGAGAAAATTCAATAATCCTGGACAGGAATCTTACCCACTGATTTTGGAAAAAAAATCAGCAAATAAGGATCATATTTCTGGGAAGTAATTAAATGAAAAATTCAGTCTGTATAACATACAGGGTGAATTTTGATTTTTTGGCCTTGCAAAAAAAAAAAACAAAAGATCAGGTTTTACATTCTGGCCTTTTTGGTGTTTTCTCGCGATGTCTCGCATGGCAACGTAGGAGAGTGTTGACAGCTTATCTAGACGCCACGACTGTTCTTTTGACGCTGCGCTATTGTCTATGTCATTTCATTACAAAAAAATCCATTAAAAATGTAGTATCGCTACCGCGGGCCTATCGCTGACGATGACGGCCCCACGGAAAGCTCCCAGCCAGTGTTATCAGGTTATTTGACATACAGTATAGTCCAAGCTAAAACAAGTGTGTAAATATTGTGGCATTATGTTATTTTTGCTTACGCATATCAGAAAAAGTGTGATTTTATGTAAAGAATTTCCTCCTTAACGTATAATTCAACACGCTACATTAAAATTAAAACTGCGTGCGCGCAACAAACGCGTTCTATTTTTAAAACCTTATCCGTGCAACACATGCATAGTTGTCATACAATAATATACTTTGTCTGCAGAAAATATGCGTTGAAACATGTCTTTTTATTTTTAAATTGTCTGTTCTGTTTTCAAAATGTTAAAAAGCGATATGAGCTCAGTCGAGCTTCATATTTCGACACGCAAGGTCGCATGTCTGAATTTCTTTTTTTTATCGAATTCTATTTAAATATGAAGTTGAAGGTCACGTCATGTTTTACCAACAATTAAAAAGCGATTTATGAAATTAGAAAGGTTGTATGTTAATATCTTTCACACACGAGTTCTTTGTTCATGTATCACGCAAAGGGTGGATTAAGTTGTTTAAATGATATTTTTCATACTCAATTCTTTCATTAGCATCAGTCGAAACTTCGAAAGACATCCACTGCTGAATATAACCCTCCCCTTTAGTTAGACAACGAAAGACAATCCGCGAACGTGCACCCATCGGTTGCCCGCAACTTTCACAATGTCGTTGGTCTAGCTAGTGGGAGGACAATTCTTTAAGTAGTAGAAATAACAGCTTCTCAACCTTCAAATAAAATAAGTGCCCAGTGAACATTTGAGCAAAGTAATAAAATAACAGCAAAACTTTCAAATCTTTGCCACACGGCCTTCATTTTATGAAACTTCGGGTTTTAAAATGCCGTCCGAGCACTTCTTCATTGTTTAGTTAAAAAAAGAAATTACATGATGGCTCCTGTTTCTGACAGACGCCTACAATCGTACGTAATAGAGCTTATGTAAGGTAACCTTAGTTTATTTTACAACAGGAGAAAAAAGAATATTCTCATTCCATTTTCCTATCAAGTTCAGATGACACATACACCCACAACATATTTTTACTACAATTTAATGTATTGTGAGTGAAGTAAATAGCACACATATCATCTCGGATAGGAATCGTCTTTGTACCGCCTTTGGCCACGCCGTCAAGCAGATGTCAACCTATCGTTAGCATTAAGCACGTAACAAAAGGAGAAAATCAGCAACTCCGCGTCGCCTTGACTACAGCTAGGTGATGGACAGGATAGGTGTAAGCGCGGGTACGACGCGACGGGCCGTAAGTGAAAAACCGCTGGTTGACCACGGCCCCAAGTCTGCTAATTTTTTGACTCAATTGAATATCAAATGGATCTCAGTAGCAGTTTTAACTACATTTGGTATTTTGCTACTAATTTAGGACCAATGGTTTTCCAGTGACATTCCATTGAACTGCTATCAGAATATTTGCTAGTCTGCTCTTCAATCGTGTTACAATTGTAAATCGACTGTGGACTTTATCGGTATTCTACTCTCTAATGGCAATACTTATAACTGTTCAACTGAGAATCAATTACAATTACACTACGATTCCATTACGACTCTATTGAGCTTATACAAGTTTTTGCAGAATACCAAATTTGTTCTAATCGTATTGGAGTCGTGATTGAGTTTCAATTGAATATCAATAGCATGTGAGTTAAATAAAATTATCAGACTTGAGGCCCAGGACCGCGACTCATCACACCTCGGACCGTACTTGTCCCGTCACCAATCGTTTAAGTTACGATTCCGATTATTGTGCTTTTCGGCTCAAGTTGATGCGGTTACGATCCATTTCCATTTTGATAGTAATATGTGTGTTGTGACCCATAAATTACAGTTTTTGCTCGACTTTATGAGTCGTGAGACTAATGGCGGAAAAAATGCAATTTGCTGAAATTAACTGTATCAGTTCTAGAACCGTTTCTACGGATTATTCTGCTAATAAACACAATACAAAAATAGGTCTGGTGAAAGAAAGTAAACGACAAATAAGGCTTGACAGTAATCGTTAGAATTTCGGAATCCATTTTTTATAACATGAAATTCATAGCATTCGTTCCAAATAAACCTCCAACTCTCAGTTATATGACTCAAATTCAATCTAAATGAAAAAAATGGCATGTTAGGGCTGTGGCGTGTTACATGTTTTGTATCGATTGACTGCTTAGCAAATAAGACCTTGACTTTAAAGATATTTGTAAAGCATGCCGTACTAATGGTAAGAAGGTTTCAAATCATGGACTTATAAAAGCTGGTGTACCGACATTTTATCGAACAATAAAAATCGTAGTTTCGTAAGTCGTAGTTAAAAATAAAAGACGATTTACCTTCTTGTACTTGCCCTAAGTAATACTCAATTGTCGATTTTAATCTGGTCCTTCGATTCTGATGAGGATCCGGTTCGAAGGACCATACTTAAAAGACCATTTCGTCCAGGTTTGACGCTTCACTTATAGAAAACTTAATACATTTTACTTAAAACCAATGCAACCTAAAAAAAAATACAAGATTCACATCGCAGCCCTACTCAAAGAGAACGCTATTCCAATTGAATAGTTCATTGAAACGTGAAACTTGCAGCACGCACGCTTCTAAACACGTGCTTAATATGGGTGGCCTTTACGTAATTTTTATATAATTTCATTATAGAATTACTACGCCCCTCCCTTTCCGGCTACTAAGCTGAAACAGTACGCGCAACTATCTCTTTTACACCTGTTCTTGTTTACACGTGTCGACACTTCGACAGCTGGTAGACGCTATTCGACAGTTTTTTCCACACGTGCTGCAGTATAGTTATCGGCACATTAGTAGTTTTGGGAAGCCTTGTTTTACATGCAACTTGGTGAGGTCATTGTTGCTTCACTTATCTGAGAAGAAACACTATTTTATACTTAGAGGTCAGTGTCAGGTCAAAAAACACGTCCAAATAATCCAAATGATGACCGACCTAGTGCCAGGAGCGAGTTGTTGCCGAGTAGACAAGCGAGTGAAGACTAAAAACGTCGAAGTTAGTGGAATGCGAGCTACTGTCAAACTTGCACGTACGAGTTACTGTCGTGAGTGAGTTATGTCTAAACAGTGCTAGTTACTGCAGAGCAGACACTACACTGCACTGAGCAGTGGTGGCCCAGTGGTATCGGCCCCGACTTACGAGTTGTAGGTCGTGAGTTCGAATCCCAGCAGGCGCATAACTTTGTGTAATGGCCTAGAACCAAAAATCGAAGACATATGACATCCACCAATCCGCACTGGACCCGCGTGGTGAATTATGGCCCACCCCCTCTCACAGAGAGGAGGCCTGTGTCCCAGCAGTGGGGACATTAATAGGCTAATGATGATGATGATGAAACACTACACTGTGCAAACTAGCCATTAGATACTTTGAAATCGGAAGGAAATTATTACGTTTACGTTTATGTGATAAGCTGTTCTATTCTAACTGAAGAGTCTACTTTATCTTTATTACAAGACATGTTTTACCGTTATATGGCTATCAATTTGGTCAAGACCTTGTTTAATATGATTGGTTGTTGGCATTCCGTTACAACAATTACAAAAGTTAACGTAACATTTAAAAACGTTTACTTATCAGAGACTTAATCATGCTTCCACAACCAGCGGTTGGCAAACGTCAGTTGCCATGAACTTTCTGTATCGTGCGTTATGCTAAGCGAATCAATACTGTAGGGGCGTCACACAATCTAACTAATTAACTAGCACTCCGCCCGCGACTTCATCCGTGAGGATTTCGTATTTTCCGTATTTTTGGAACAAAGTTCCTTATCGCGCGTTATGAAAGGGGGGTAGACGGAAAAAATTCTTACGAAAAGTTGTCACGACACTTTTTGGAACGAAGTTCCTTATCGCGCGTTGTTAAAGGGGGGTAGACGGAAAAAATTCTTACGAAAAGTTGTCACGACACTTTTTGGAACGAAGTTCCTTATCGCGCGTTGCGAAAGGGTGCTAGAGTGAGAGCGAGCGGAGCTGAGCTGAGCTGAGCGGAGCGGAGTGGAGTTGAGTCGCGACGATTATTTTTGTTGAGTGTATACAGTAACTTCGTTCCATCCGGGTGTCCCTTGACACCTCTCAAGTTTTTTTCCTAATGATTTTCAATTGCTTATCCCTTTTTGCATTGGAATTTCACATGTCCTGAAACATTATGTTTTATAAATTGGTTTTGCAGTGCATTGATGTTTTATAATTGATTTTCTCAATATAGTACGGGTATTCCGAAAACTTTAACCGGTGAAATATCTTGTGTCGCGTCTTTAGTAATCCAATAACAGGCTACTTTGGTACACACATACGACCTAGTAACTACATACATTCTATTTGATTTAAGGGTAATTCTAATATTTTGTGAGCTGTATTTTCAACTAGGTAACAAACAATATCATTCTGTAATATTACTATTCTTTTTATTAAATGGTGGAATTAACCACCAAAAACCCGAGACATAATGACTCATTTACATCCAAATCACGACCATGTTTAAAAAAAGTGATATTTCAAGTAAGTAGTTACAAGTCAAATGGTCGATGACCTCAAAAAAAATGGTTTTACCATTTATTCAAATATTAAGGTCGTTCTACTAAACACGTGAGACCCAACGTGGCGGATCCGAGTGTCGTGTGTTTGTTGTGGTTGGTCAGTGCTTCGTGCGACAGAGATAGCACTCTACGAAGCCGAAATTAGCCGATTGTCTCTTTCTATATACCGATTGACCTCCATTGTAAGCTCAAGAAATCCCAACGAGATATAGACAGGGCTATGCTCAGAGTATCACTGCTTAATCGATCAAAAATGAAGAAATTATTAATGAACCAAAATTGCTGACATAGCCTAGCGACTTAGCAAGTTTAAGTTACTGAAACTTAAACGGCAGGTCACATAGCAGCACGTAGGTCTGATGGTCTTTTGGGCCGTAAGGTTCTCGGAAGGACACCACGCACCGGCAAGTGCAGTCTAGAACGTCCAGCTACAAGGTGGACAGACGCTCAGATAAGGACCACGGGATCACGCTGGTGGACTGACCCGCTCAAATAAGGACACGCTGGATGCAAGCCACATTCAACCGATCCTATTGAAAATGTATAGGTAGGTAGGCCTATGTTCAACAGTAGACATCCTACAGCTAACGATGAAAGACCGATTTGCAATAATCTGCCGCCGGAACCTAGTACAGGTTCCGGCGGTAGATCATGGGTATATTACATACAGCTGACGGAACAGGGGTACACGAAGGCAAATAATTTATCCTGCCATCCACCCCGTTACATGCCGATGCCAATACTAGCGGGCTCGATGATACCAAAATCCCATCTAGCCCGTTGACGGGGCAGGGCCAGCGGGCCGGATGAAACCAACCCACCATCAAGTGCCAGCCCTACTGAGGAGGCCATTAGAATTGACTTGTTCATTGTAACGTTAAACTCGGCGTCTCCACGTTGGATCACACGTGCTTATAGTACGACCTTTACGTAAGGACCTTGTACGATTTCTTTGTTTATGTATGGGTTAATCGAAAAGCCTACATAGTTACTCATGAAATTGTGGTGTGAAGTTGTTAGTTTTTTTTTTCGGAAATTCTGTGAGAAAAATTTAAGAATATGCTCTACACCGAGTAGAACTAAAATATGTGTAGTACAAGCTTTTTAAATGTCCCCGATAATGCACAAACCCGTCTTTAACATGACGCTGACGGCACAATTGACGTTGTAGCTGACCGATGCATATCACAAGTCCGAATCAGAACGACGACACATTTCCAAAAGAATGATTAGGAGAGCCAAACCCATGGGATAGGGCTGGAAGAAGAAGAATTGGCAGTTATTATAATATTATTCTTTACAGTTTCCGGCCAATCAAAATGCGTCTAAAGTTGTCACGCCAGCTTACAAAGGCTGTTCGACAGTTACCGTCTTCTGGCACCTTATGTGTGACGACTACGGTCTATTAAAATGTAAAACTAAACCTCTTTTTATCATCCACTTATCTTTTTACTGCTTTAATAATGTTGGGTCGGTTAGCAATGTCCTAAATTAATTCGTAGTTTGACGTCATGGCTATAAAGTTATCTCGTTTTATGCATTTTGCAAACCGCCTTCTAGCCGCGAAAAACAGGTTGCTCTGACGTCCATTCGTGATATGATATCTCTTTTCCACTCGAACTGAATTCTATATCGTTGATGACATTCAAGATTTTCAGACAATGACAAGGACTTGTGCTGAGAATTTGGTGTTTTTTAATCACTGGTGGCATCTTTCCTACTATCGGTTTCTGATAGCATAAAGCAAACAACATAGCCTTTAGTATGCCCACAGCTGGGACACAATGTCTTTTCTCTATAAGAAAGAGAGAGTAGTCTGTACCTGTAATCTAAAACGCTGGCTTTTACCAACCCGCACTAGGATTGGTAAATGCTACGTGTTTTTGAATATTTGGTTCTTGAATATGCCGATTTGCTTTCTAACACCACTTAGATTATTGGGCTTCCAGTCTAACCGGGTGTAGGTAATAAATGAAGAGGAAGACGAAGAAAGGATGTATTGTGTGAGAAAAGAGGAGAATGGAAGAAGAAAACGCGTTGACCCGAAGTAAAATGGGATCAGGTCAGGAAGATGATACCAGATACATGGAACACCCTCCGCCACATTTCGTACCTGTAATGTAACATAAAAGTGCGCAATTTGGTGCTCTATTGTCTTCGAATGTTCGAATCTGTAACGTTACATTACAGGTGAATGCTCGCGGTGAGGGAGCACCCTAAGACTGCCTATGTTGCAGAGGTAATAACCTCAAATGATATAATAGTCTACTGCTCAATTTCATACTCCATACAAAAATGATAAACCAAAAGATCTCTGGATTTTAGATTTGGTATCAGGCTAGATAGAGCACAGAAGGTAGCTGCCCTATAAGCTTCAACCATATTTCTTATTTTTCCTTGTCATGAAACCAGAATAAATCTTACCCATAAACTTAATACCGAATGCCTTAGCAGTCATTGCACCTCCACCCACATCACACAACGTTCTTGACCATACAAAGTGCGCAATGGCAGCCAGAGAATGACTCATTTGTGTTGCCTTCTACAATCCGCTGGTTTTGCCTTTTAGCACGCGACTTGTGAATTTTAAGCTTACTCTTCAACACGTGTTTAGATCGTTTGCCTAATGCTGAGGTCAAGATTACGTCATTGAATGTTATTTATTATTTTATCTCTTTCAACACGTTCGCACGACTTATCAGGCTCCTGAATAAAGGAGTCAGTGTATGTCTTGTAGTTTCTAGCCCTTTTTGTAGTCCCTAATGATAACATCAAGGAATGTATGTCATTCATAGAGATTGAATCATTCATCATTCATTCGTCTGAATACTTACTTCTTTTCATGCATGTTCCGCGATTACTCAAAGTTTCCTTTCTTTTCTTTTTTTGGTGTTGGCAATAAAAGCATAAACAAAGTACTTACCGACTTCAAAATTAAACTTATTTGATACTTTTTTTTTTCAACCTACCACAATCGCAACGTTGAAACAGATCCTATTACCTATCAAAATGGTTGCCAAATCAACAAAAAAGGCTTTAAAGCTCAGTTGCAACATCAGGTGTGATATCGATGGCAGAATCACCTGTAGGCGGCCCCCCGCAATATAACACGTGCATGACCACATACGTCGCAGGCGCCGAGCCTCTGACTCAATTGATCTTATTTCCTTTAACGAACAAGGTGGGTCTTGCCAGGCCCCTGATCGTTTACGAACTGCAGAAGACACTCAATTATAAACCTTATTGTTAGCACTTCAAAGTGCATAAAAAGCTTACTACGCTCGAGATCGTCCAAAGAAACCGTTTGAAATCATCGCCTTTGTTGTGCAAATTTGCACTGTATGTAGATAACAAAAAAGCTAATTTTTAAATGAGTCCAGAAGCTTTAAGGAACCTAAAAGAACCTCAACAAGTTCAAACTTGTCTAGCCATCGAAACGGCGTGAATCATAGATACAGTCATCTACAACTCAATTAACAAGCCACTTAAGATAGTTATACACAATGAGAATTACATAAATGATATCGTCGATGTAAAATAAAGATTAAATGATAATGATCGTTATCTAAAGGATCTGCTCTAATTCAGAGTCAGAAGTACATAATAGTAGGAAACCTTGAAAGGTGATTATAATAATAATTCTCCTGTACATGGGATCGACGCAGCACTTTTCCTTTTCTTTCATATCTATTAGATATCATCTGATGATGATGTGGTCCGACCAGCTTCGGACAGGGCGATTTCTTCAGCTCAGCTGTAGTTGTCGATCGTGTGCTCGCATTTGGCTTATGTATCCAATCTTCTTTGCATGATCCGCGCATAAGCACACAATCGATGTAATTATAGTTCATCGCCGAAACTTATTGGTTGAGCTCGCTTTGCATCGAGCTCAACATCATCATCACTTAGACATTATCTACGCTATATCTACACATCGTCTTTTAATAGTTATAGATCAAACTTCCAGCTTCGAAATTCTCCACGTACAAAGAGGAAGCGTGCAAGAAGGTATTTGCGCAAGAGTTAGAATAAGATGGTTGACATCTCAGACATACATACAAAGCGTTTTGAAAATTCTTTGTGCGCACAGGAGTGGAATTCCGTCGTTGTTTCCTGATAGCTGAATCTTGAGGTCTTGAAATCAAGAGTGAATAGGTTATTTCAAGGCAAGCGTGCTTCTCCCACGACCACATCAATGCTCACCATCGAGATAGTGTTCAAACGCGAGCATATAAGATGTAGTTGAATAAAAAAACTTCCTACTTTTTATTTCTTCGCAATTAAACTGCTTACTCATGGCCTTAAATCGGTACTACCGAGTTCTAGAAAAGTCTCCGTCATCAAGATTTAGACGGTCATTGTCACAATTACTTCCAGCTTCTAACATCCCAATAAAGACGTGAACACATGGCGTGCGGTCACGCACGTGGTCACAGGCGCCGGGCGTCTCGTCGGCGCCGGCGCATGGCCAGCGACGTCGTCTCGTATGACACCCGCCTTACTGGAGACTGCCGCCTGACTGATTTGAAATAAATACTGTCTGATAAATTTTCAGAGTTTTTCCCCTGTGAATCATAAGCATCTTGTTTTTAATTTATCTGTTCTTCTATCTAACAGAGATTATTCTTCATAGAAAGCCCGTCGATATTGATATTGAGAAATCTTACTTAGGTCCAAGTTTTGCATTATAGCGTCCATCATTTCTTGTAGCAAGCCGCAAGCAAGCAATCGGGGCTCGCAGGACGTTATGTCAAATTAGATTCAGTCAAGAAAAGACGATTCCCAGGAATCATCTATTGCCCTGAGGTAGTTTATCTGGTCATTCCTTTTAATTATTATACTACTGTAATGACTATGAGAATTCTTTGCAATAACCAACTTTTCATGTGGTCATCAACATCAAATCCTCCCACTCTGGATGGACGCAAGGGTCTGTTCGACCCTCACTAACTAAAAGTCAATTCTGTACCTTCGGTTGCCCTTAGCTTTTCAATGCCATGGTGTCCTGCTTAGAAAAAATGCCTGCCGAGTTCGGAAGGCGTTTAGCTTTACAGGTTTCCGTCAGTTTTCCGACAGTGCAATAATAATCTACTTGCTACTTAAAATGATGATCAGAAAATTCAGTAATATTCGGTTTATTTCTGGAATCCTTACTGAGTTTTTCGCTGCTAAAGATTGGTCTTCTGTGGTGTTTTACAGTATGTGTCTGTAAATAAGAACAAAACGTGACCTACCCACGAGATTCAAAAGGATCTCAATATGACACCTAACCTAAATGTAATACTTATCATATCTTGAAACAAGTCTAGAATTCTAGGTCTAGATGCTAATGATCTCATAATCAATGCTAAACAATGGAACAAGGCAAATAAGACCAGTGTTCTAGATCCTTATTAAGCTAGTTTAAGAAGTAAGTGTTAAATAAACATTACAGATCTAAATCTTGTGTAGGAGATTGCGGTATAAAGTGGACAAAACTCAATGAGCCATATAAGGCGAGACTTGTTTCATAATACAATACATATGCGATTTATTTCAGTAACCTTACTAGAGGTGCGTACAGACCATGTAACAATGTTATATAACACGTCCAGACCATGTAAAATTGTTATATAACATTTCAACATAAAACAATACCGTACACATTAGTGTAACAATGTTATATTACAATTGTCTTCAGTGCTATCCACAATGTTATATAACATTCTGTTTCCACATCATCTGAAACATGTTATATAGCAATGTTATATAACATTTTGTGTCCACATCATCTGAAACATGATATATAACAATGTTATACAACATGTTATGTTATATAGTCTGTACGCACCTGAATATTATAAATACAGCATTTTGGGCGGATCAATGGACGGATTAATGGATGTGTGTTACTCAAAAATGTGCGCGTCACAACGGATTTTGATAATTGGCTCGGACTTAGGCTGTAGTATATAGTTCCTTTGGAATAAAATTCGTGTTTCACGCGGGCGAAGCCGCGCTGGCTACTATGACTTTAATAAATATTCTTTGTGTCGCAAATCTTAAAGGTTTTTCAACGACATTTTAACATCGCCGAAAGCTGTAAAGTGCAAACGAAAAATTGAAAAATGCGAGCTTACCGGACATGACTGCAGTAGCTTAGTGAGTAAAGCGGCCTGTGTACTGAATTGTAGGGTTGCCAGATTCAAATTCCAAGTCCTGTCCGCAATCCATTTTTTCTTTCTACAAAAATATTAATTACGATGTTTACTCTATCGTCTATCGTATAAATAGACTCATTATAGTATTTTTTCATGTTATTTACTTTGCGCAGAAAAACTCAGGGCAAAAAAAAAACAATGCATTAAAAGGAAGTCTGGCAAAAAATGTAGATAGACTATGTATATTATTTTATCTACTCTCATATCGTAAACTTCGAAATACAAAACTCAAAACGAGTTTATAATGACATACTTTATACCATAGAGTATCGTAATGAAATTAAAAAATTAAATTATAACACTGTTTGTCTAACAAAACAATGTTATAATTTAATTTTTTTTCATTATGATACAGATTACTGATCATAGATATTTTTTTTTACTTTTTTATCTGTGGCTGCGCGCGCTTTCTAAGGGAATGTTGGGATTTTGACGTTTGTGTTTCGGTGGATGACATGGTGGATGATTATTAGTGTTTATTAATTTTTATCTTTTATTTGATATGTTCGTGTTCAATGAGAGTAGATAAAGTAGTGTATGAAACTGTACATAACTAGGTATTATACCACTCGTGTGATACTATTATAAAACTCGCTTCGCTCGTTTTATAAACTCACACTCGTGTATAATACCCCTCATTATGTACCAGTTACATAAACTACTATAAAGTCTAGACAGATAGTACAAATATAAAGAGACTCAAAAGTCAAGATGATACGTCAATCTTTTCAAAATCTTATTGGGACCGTGACCCTTATTACAATATGTATTAAGGAAGTAACGTTTTAAGATGAAAACATATTTAAATTAACTGCCTGTTTTGAATACAAACATGTAAGCAATAAATCTTTTTTTAAATAGGAAATGACATTTTATGAGGAAGCGTTATTAGTACTATTTAACTTTTTTTTTCATCTTCATACTTGTATTGAAGCAGGCTTTAGAATTTATTGGTGGCATTTTACATAATAATGATTGATTTAGTTGGATTTTGTAGTTATTTTTTCTTTTTTCTATGGATTAAATCATAATTGACTTTAGTATCTGTTTCACTGCTTTTAGAATCTATCAATAGGTTTTATTCCTCCTATGTCTTTTTTTCACGCAAATCTGGAGTCACTTGTGCATATCTAAGGAATCATCATCATCATTTTCACCCTATTGCATTCTACTGGCCATAGGCCGGGGACGCCTCAGCACACGATCTCGCTTTTCATGTTTCATCCAGCCATCTTCTAAGTCCTAATTATTTGCTTAATGATCTCTGAAATATACTTTTAAACCATTTTTTTTTTCCTTCCATCTTCATAATCTTCTAAATTATGATTTTCTGACATACATCAGACAATCTTCAGGTACGAAAGTTCAAAGGCATAAAAATGTATGTATGTACTATGTAACATAGATATGTCTATCTACAATCACGAAAATATGTGTAAAGTTGACTAGTCACTCCTCTGCACTTACAGTTAAAGAATGCTTGGCACTCACATCCCGTTGCACCGGTATATTTCTGTGTCAAATTAACCAACAGATTTTTTTTAATATTTAAATATTCATATTCTCTTACAATTTTAAAGATTTTAATGAAGGTTTCTTTATTTATCACGGTAACTCTTCCGGGCTATTCATCAATCATTAAAAACTCAAATAGGTTCATTAAGTATTTTTTGTGTATAATTTGCAATCGACAATTAAGATTAGATGAATTACTACGACACTGATGACTCCCGTTTTCACTATCAGTAGGTAACTCACAAATTTTATAAGAGTACAGTTTAAATAAATATAGAACACTGTTGAATTTGAAACTTTCAAACTTTTATCAAGGTACTAGTTGATGCAAGTAGCTTCACCCGTGTGTAACTCAAAAATGTACCCACCGGAACTGTTAATATACCTATAACCTGTGGTACAAAACGGTATAAGTAGTGGTACAAACCGATATCCTATTCTGGATTACCAGGCTATAATCTACCTCAGTGTCAACTTCATCAAAACGTAGAGTGGGACGCCCCGGACAAATTAGACCGATGACCTGAAGACGGTAGCTGGATGAAAGAAGCGGGAGATCGTGCTCTGCAGCGTTCCCCGGGGACAGGCCTATGTCCAGCAGTGGACTGCAATAGGCTGAAATGATGATGATGATGAAGTTAAATTGCCTGGTATTAGCAAAAATGCAAATAACAACATACTTAATATGCAGTTCGTTGTTATAACCCAGACAACATATCACTAATCGTGCAACCACTGCGTTACTGCCATCTGTCCTCTATATAAGTGTGTCAGTAGCATTAACAACGGCTCACAATAGAAACGACAGTAAAGTTTTATTCACGGCTGTAATATTGCCACCATTTTCCATTATTTATTAGCCATCAGCAATCGTCGCGGTCAATCGCAGAGAGATCTGTTGAGATGATTATTAGAACGAATTATTGAATTGGAGCATTTCATACGATTATTTTAATCGATTATTGTGGAGATGTAATCGATAGCATTGACTTATAATGCGTACAAATTGTGCCAAGAATATTGTCTTATATTGCTCTGAAACCGTGGCAAGAAGAAGATACTAACCAACAGATTAAGGCACAGTAAAAGAAAACCATACAAACCATGGAGTCAACATAGTGAAAGATTATACTGGAATCGAAGTAACTAATGAGTTTTTTTATTTATTCATTATAAATTGCAGGTATTTCTAACAGGATTCACAGCGGGTTAACCAGTAGAGATGAGGATGTTGAGATAGATGTGTCGAGTGACAAGAATGGATAAAGTAAGGAATGAGTTTATGAGGGGAAGTTAGAAAGTGGCGCCTGTTACAGAAAAAAAATAAAGGGAATCGTCTGTCTTGGATGGAGTAGGGATGAGACTTATGTGACTAAGAGAGTGATGAGTATGAATGTTGATGGATGGAGAGGAAGAGGAAGGTCAAAGAAAAGATGGATGGATTATCTAAGGATTGATATAAAAGAAAAAGGAGTGAATAATACTGTGACATCTGATAAGGGAGAATGGAAGAAAAAAACGTGGTGCGCCGACACTAAGCAAAATGAGAGAAGAGCAGAAAAAATAAATATCTATTCTGCACCGATTCCTGATGAATTGGGGAACTGTAGGGAACCAGAGATAAAATACAAAATAAAGTAACCATTTCACGATTGAATTCTGAGTACGTATTCGAATTTCCTTACACTGTTGTGACTCAACAGCAGCCCCGAAGCTGTAGGCTAATGAAGCCGATTTAGATAAAACCTTTAGATGAAACGTTCAACTTACCAGACTAAAATATGTGGTATTGGAGCGTTTTAAAAGCGAAAAGGGATTTCGCTTCTACACGAGTTATTATGCCTCCGAGTCCATATCCATGTAGCTGGGCTTTGTTGGTATGTTGGCCAAGCTAATACTGCTGAGCTTTTTGGTATTTCTATTTTGGACAAAGTAGTCTTGAATGAAAAGGGGAAAGATCTCCACAGTAGCCATAGAATAAAAGCAATATTATAAAAGAGTTCTGTAATAATTTTGTTTACCAGTAGTTTATGTTTTCTAATAGTTTTTCCATTACGGGTTTTTTTCCGCAACTAAGACTTTAGATTTATGTAATAAGAAGAGTGTTCTCCACCAAAGTTAATACAAAATCAAATCGAATTACATTCCATAATGTTTTCTTTGTTTTTGAGAACAACTTTTACGATGGTTAAAGACACGAGACGGCATATTTTGGCAAAAAACAACAACGACGCGCAGCTTGGTACGACGCGTAGCTTGGTACTGTCGCGACTTTGTATTCGATTTTGATTTTGTATTAACTTTGGTGGACCCACTCGCGTGTTCTGAGCGCTCTATCTGCCTATTTCTTTGATCTGAGGCTGAACTAAGCACCTTCATTCCTCAAACATTACATGCTTTAATATTAATAATAATGTAATTTCCTATTTTATTCCATACCATGACCTACCGCAGAAAAGCAGTGCAAATCATAACAATAAATAGCTCGGATGTTATAATTAAATGGCGCCATTCATTTCTCAAGCCAGGTTTCTCCAATTGTGAGGCGTGATGATTGTTGATGTCACCCGTGTTATGACAGACGGCAGATGATGTCATAATGAATCGGTGTAAGGATGCAGTCGCGGTGTCAGCGAGTTTGTGTTATAGCGGATTGGCACTTCGAAAAATTCTTTATACATGATCTCCGTTGAAAGTATTTTACGTCTGCTTCAAAATTTGAAACCCCTGATCTTATGAAAATAGTCACGTTGCGTTATTAATAAAACCTCTATATAGATATACAACAACGCTTACTTATTTTTATGTTGATGTAATGTAATATAAGCTATTAACAGTGACAACCATCTAGGAAGTCGTCATAAAATTGGCAGTTATTTTTAATCACGTTGTGAGCACTCGGTGGAAAAAACAAAATTCACGAAAACTTCTTCAGTTTCGTTTCTGCGAGTATATTTTGCGATTTCTCATTTACGCAATCAAAAAACACGTACTTACTTATTATTTAACGTGTATTCATGCTTTAGCACGAGGAGGTGGTATAATCATCAAATGAGTCCTTACGCCCTGGATGGAGCAAAAAGAACTCTTATTGATAAAAAAAATGACCCAGTTCCTACTAATCGTATATCCCTTAGTGTTTCAAGGCCACAGTCATGCATTAAGTCCAATCAAACCATTGTCTTCGTTCATGTAAATCATCCGCTCTCTGTCTTACCTGTCCCTTATGCCATAAAAGCGCACACACTATCAGATACAGAAATCAGGACACAACCTTGACATAGTGGGCATAGACAAAAGATTATAAATCGATTTATCAACGATGGCCTGAAATCATTCAGTGTGTTTTATCTAAACGCAGTTGACAGTTTTATTGCATGTTGCTAATATGTCGTAGTCACGCGATGTGGTCGTATATTTATGTTTTTCTATCGTTTTTTGGGCAACTGTTTGATCGACTTCAATATTCCCTTTTTATGAACTCTTCTAGTCTCATTAATGTTTGCCTTCTCTCAATCCCAGTACTGAATAATAGTGGCATAGTATTAACGGCCCCAGACTTAGAAGATGTACCGACTTCGTAGGTTTGAAGCTGTTGG
The DNA here is from genome assembly GCA_036375495.1 of Agrotis segetum. NCBI lineage: Eukaryota > Metazoa > Arthropoda > Insecta > Lepidoptera > Noctuidae > Agrotis > Agrotis segetum. Next base: position 1,298,535 of record JAQSVV010000062.1, read on the forward strand.
TAGATGTCACATGTCTTCGAATTTTTGGTTCTAGGACATGCCGTTTTACTCACGATGTCTTCCTTCACCGTTTTTTGAGCAGCGGTGATGAAAATAAATTACACAAAGTAATGCGTCTAGCTAGGTTCGAGAATCTACGAATTACAATTCGTGGTTGGTGGCCTATACTACTGGGCCACCACTATAATCTTTTGGCATTGAATGTTTAAAAATAATTGAAATCCTGGTAAATTCTGCCTGTTATACACAATAATACTGACATTTTAAAATTCGAAATCTACGTTCAATCTCAACTAAAGGATTTCTTCATCATTATCGTCATCATCAACCGTGGGATGACCGCTGCTGAATATAGGCCTCTCCCACAGATTTCCAATAGAACAGGTTGAATTGTTTGCGATCCTGTGGTTTTCATTAGATTAACAGAAGTCACACAGAAGTCACTTGTCAGTTATAAAACATGTTACTGAATAATAGTATTTGCCTAAAACAGCTATTTTGTAAGACTCTTTATATTGCTCTTTAATAATGTTGGGAATATTGTCATAAACAGTATTCTCAATGTAAGTGCTAAAATCAAGTTCTTGACCAGTTTCCTCCATCGGTGTCTAGTTTTTACCGTAACGGCAACATTAACTTAACAGTTAAGTCTAACATAAAAAGATCAGTGTACCATTAAACGCTGATTTATATCAATCGGGTAAGTAATAAATTAAGATGAATCATAAAATTAGAACCTTGTCAAATATTTCTGTCTACATTAAATCACGTTAAACTTTTATTTAAAACCAACATCTTCATCATCAACCTATAAATGTTCCCACTGTTGGGACACAGGCCTTCTCTCTGTGAGTGGGAGTAAATAATAATCCACCACGCGGCCCAGTACGGCCCCCAGTTGATTAAAATCACACGTCTTCGAAATTTTGCTTCTAGGGCATGCTGGTTTCCTCACTATATTTTCTTTCACCTTTTTGACAGCAGTGGATATGAAAAAAATAGCACAAAGTAATGCACCTGTCTGGGTTCGAACCCACAACCTGGACACTGGTAAGTTTGGCCCGATACCACTGGACCACCACTTCTCTAAAAAGTTACAAGTCGCAAAATTTCTACGCCGCTTGGCAATATTTCTCCGCCCACTCACCCCAATTTCGTTAAAGAATTTTGTAAAAGTAGCCTGTAACCTCCCCTACAGACTCATTCATCTTTGTACCGAAATTCATCAATAACTGTAGTTGAAAATTAATGGTTAAATAAAGCGTGCCTGGAATCCTATCGCAGCTGTTGTCGCGACATTTCCAATATTGAATTCCGAAATGAAATTATATAGGGTGACTGGTAATTAGTGTACGATACATAAACACGTGATTGTGCTCATGATAACCAACAACTTTTACTATGGGAACACCCAGAAAACTCTAAAAAAATGAACTGTTCAGTACATTTATATTTGCTTAATGTACTGACCAGCTGATATTTTTTTTACGATTTCGGCTTTGCTCCCATAATAAAAAATGTTTGTTATCATGAATACAATCACGTGTTTAATTATAGTACACTAATTACCAGTCACCCCATATATTTCAAATACAGTATTCACAATCAGGAGAAAACTCCGTTTGAATTCGATTGGGACGACTCAATTTTAAATCCAATAACTTGGGTAGAATTACGTCATTTGAAAGACTGCGTGGCAATTTCGCGCCTATACTGTTGGATTGTATCAAGTAATGAAAGAAATGTACCGTTTTTATTCCGTATCGATTGAATATATTTCAGTCTTTTATTTTACCTCTCTTTCTATACTTTAGCTGACCTTGTATCATTAGTTTTTAAGGTTCTAATGAAAACAGCGGAACCCTTATAGGATCACTAAGTTATCCGTCTGTCAAAACCCTTTTTCTCAGGAACTCGTGGAGGTATCAACCTGAAATTAACATCAAAAGCTCAGATCTGGAATCCCTTGGAAACTTCTAAGTCAATGCAATCAAAAGAAATGGTCATCTTTGCCGCATATTTTGACGCTCGCAATGTAATCAAAATCTGAGTCCCATTGACATAGAATCATTACTACTATCCAACAATACAATACAATCATTGACATCAATCGTAAAATGTGGCAAAAAGTAAGAATAGTACATTACTGCCGCGGCCTATAATGGCTACTTTGCTGGTCGCACTGATGATGGCCGACAGCGCAGCCTAGCGCAGCTCCAGGCCGACACAGCGCGGTCAGCATGCACCACTTGATGGACGAGCTGAGATAAAGGCCGAGGCCGGAGGCCGAGGCCTTTACAGCGAGGACAGCAAGGGCTGCATGATGGCCAAGCTGGAAGGCCTAGAGCGTAGCTAAGCTAGCTGGAGGCAATCATAGCGTGACCAGCGAAGCAGACATGTGGGCCAAGGCTTGTATAGTGCTTTACTCAAAAATGCAAGTACCTAACCTACATAAAACCAGCAAGTGATTTAAATAAAATATATATTAACTAGAAATTTAATTAAAATAACAATTATGAAAAATACAGTTACTAAAATTCAACACCGACTTTCCCGGTTTCATATTACTAGTTTGCGATAATTTTAATGCGATGTTTGACTGCATTTCATTTATTACTTCATTTACAAAGCAAAAGTCACTAAATAAAAATAAAAAATTCGCTGAACCGCGCTTTTGTTCCTTCTTTGTTTTTTTTTTTTAAATATGGTATGCAATCTTTTTGTGCCTACCTCTTTAAATACAAACAGCTGTGTTTTAAATAAAATCTTTTTGCATTTGTTTTTTTAAAACGTTGAAACGTCAGAATAGCGGCCGGCAATGTTTTGCTGACCTGTTAGAGCGGCCAGCAAAAACATTGCTGGCCGCTCCTTGAAACAGACCTGCAAAGTCGACTTTGCTCAAACAAGGTTGTCAAAATAATGAGCACATTACATGCATTTTTGAGTAAATTACATAACTCACTCTATTAGCTATTTGGATAACCACATTGTTTAAATATTAAACGCATTAACGCATGCGTAGCGAATTTCAAAGATTTTCTTAGGAAAGAAAAATTCAATCCGCAGGATTCGAACCTGCAAACGTCACCATGAGACGTTAGAAATAAAAGGAAGAATTCGCCGCGGCACGTAAGATCCTCGGTGGCTCGGTTGGAAATGAGCGTCGGATGTACTGAATCCGAAGGCCGCAGGTTCGAATCCTGCCCGCGGATTGAATTTTTCTTTCCTAAGAAAAACCACATTGTCATTTATTGGCATAATACATTTAATGCAAAATTCATAAGCTAACTATCTCTATCTTCTTTTATCTATCTCTACGTGTCTATGCCTGCCTCGTCCCAAATTTATAATCATGAACAGGAATTCGATTCCAAAACCCATGAAAGGATCTTAGTCCCCAAATACCTAAGTTTCATTTAATCCTTATTTTTATTTAAACTCTAATAGCCTCATGAGAATCAAAATCAATATGCTGAAAAGCATTTTTAGGTACGAGCTCAAGTGCCCATCAACCCGATTACATTCCTTGTGGTACGATCCCACCGAAATAGTGTGCTATACATTTTTTTTCTGCTCTTCAGCAGTGCGCCTACTAAGCTGGTATCGCGTTTAGTCTCTGTGTCTACCGACAAGGCTGTGCGGAAACATTTTTCTCTGAATTAGGCCGAGACTCCACCAAAGCTGTGCGAGTCGAGACGTGTTTTCAACAACCAATAGAATTGCGTTGCCGGAGTGGAGCTGTGTCAATAACGCAATTCTATTAGTTGTTCAAAACACGTCTCGACTCGCACAGCTTTGGTGGAGTCTCGGCCTTAGGCCCGGAATCCACCAAATCGGAGATGTATGGAGACGAGACATGGGTTTTGAATAAACAATCAGAAATCCACATCTTCTCTCCGCCTAGCTACGTTGAAAATCTGATGATGAACGGAGATGTGGTTATACAAAACACATCTCCTTTCGTCTCCGCTTTGCAGGAGACCAGCTCTGCTCACTTGTGCACGCACAGGCATAGAAGTATCCAGGTATGGCATACGATACTTGAAAGTCACACTTCCTAGGCACCTGGATACTTGAATTTGTTCGTATTTGCTAGAGTAAGTCCACCAGAACAAACATTTGTGTCTCACAGTGGACACACCAGTGGAATCGCATCTTAAAGCCTTCCACAATGTCCAAGCCTTCTCAAAGGAATTTCATTTCGCTTTTTTCCCCAGTCCCTTTCACTATAATCGGCTCGATTACTCTACAGCTAACCATTGGACCACCATCGTGGATTTCCGACATTTTGTCGTTTACCATTATGTAAATTGATTGCTCCTAACTTCCTCGGACATTTGTGGCAATCATAACTTGTGACTTTAGTATTACGTGATCGTTTTGTCTGATTTATAATTTGTTTGGTTGAAAGCGTAGCGTTTACTGTATTTGTAATTTTGTTATTTGTTGGTAATTGATTTAGTTTGGTTATTTTGTCAATTGTAGTGGTAATAGGTCTCTCATCTTTCTGCGTAAATTATATTGATTAAAAATTTTGCTGTGTTTTACGCTTCTTTACTTTATGAAATAGAACGGTGTCAATATCATAATTGAATCCAACAATAAAGCGTTATCAAGATGAATGTTAGAAAATATTATGACTATGCACAATCACGTATCATATGGTTTACAGCCTGCGAGATTTAGTTATAGGTAGAGTAATATTTGATGGTTCAAACATAACCTCTGTTTAAAGATATGTGTTAAAGGCCTACTTCTTGCGCAGCATACACTTTACTGACTGATAATCCGGGTCACAAACTATCTGTTAGCTTAATTTAATCCAAATTCATTCAGTAGTTTCTGCAAGCAAAGAAACATCCTCACAAACATTTACATTCATAATTGTAGTAAGAATATCTTCATTTATGTTACTATAAATAGATATATGTATTTACCTTACTGCATGTACAGAACACCGTAACTTTAGAAGGCCATTTATATTTACAACGTTCTACGCTTGATCCCTTTCAAGGTGAAAAACCTTAATTATTATTTGTTTATTATCTTATGTGGGCTAAACTATGCGGAAGCTGTGTTATGATTTGATCTTTTAAGTGTTTCCTAAACAGAATGCGATGATTTATGATGACCATTATTGTTTTGAATCGAGGTTGTTTACTGTCTGTCTAACCAAAACAGGTTAACGTTGATCTCGAAAATTGCTGACATAATGTTTGTGAAATTTTCCCGACCTGGGTGAAGTGAAAGGGTCTCTCAGATTAATACTGACTGAAAATCTACTATACCTTCAATCAGGGACCGAAACCGGTATGATCAATACGGGTATTTTTTCGGTAACAACCTTCGTCGTCATCTTTAGGTAACCGATATTACAACGGTAACCTGAATAGAGGTTACATTTTTCTTCGGTCTGGTTACCCAGATAGCGGTTACCTAAGTCTGAAAAATAACCAAAAGTTTTCAATACCTGTACCGTAATTTATAAAGGTTTTCGGTCCCTGCCTTCAATTGCCCTTTCCATTCCAGGGCCACAGTAGCCTTTACTAACGATCGAGCAACTGCGGAATAAAAGATCCTGTATTATATCCTTTCCAAAGCAATTAACCGATGCAATCAATGTGCAAACAGCAGGTTCACGTCATGGTAGTTAGCGATTGATGTCAAACGTGACATGTTAAAGGTTAATTGAATAGTGTATGAATATTCAATTAACTATATCATTTGTTGTGAAAACTTTAACCACCTTTTCTTTTATGATTTGATAGATAAGTGACAATACTGTTGTATTTTCTGAAATATTGTCCAGAATTGGCATAGGTTTACTTTTGAATTGTATTTTTTGTTATGAAAATGTTCATATTCAAGTTTGAAAACGAGCGGCAAACATTTATTAGTTCTTGGTAGTCACTGGATCCCATATTTCGGTAAACGACCACGCGGCAGGCCTAGAAGGAGATGGCGGGATGAGCTGGACTCATTTTTAAGGGATTGGCCTACAATCGAACTAGATCGCGAAAAATGGAAGAAGGGAAGGGAGGCCTTTGCCCTGCAGTAGGACGACACGGGTTTACAATAATGGTTAGTTATCATCACAATGACCTGTGACTATTAAAAGTAAGCCTCCCCCAATTATCGCAGTCTTGAGCAGTGATTCCTGTTGTCTACCCCCATTAATGCTCCACTGGTAGACAATGAAACTTTATCCGCGATGGACATCGAGAATCATCGGTCTTAAGCATTCCGCATCCATCCACTGCCAACCGGGACCAACGGATTTACGTGCATCTGATATCACCTTTGTGTCATGAGTTAATAGTATTAACCACCTTTTTACTTATAATATCATTGGTATTAACTCACTATGTTATTATGTTGGTATTAACTTAATACCAACATTATAACATAGTGGCCTCTTCGGTGTTAACTCTGAAACTGTTTATTACACAAAGACTCTTCAATATATTTCAGTGTCATATGAAAGCCTCCGTGATATACTATATACTATAGTATGTGAAATGAGGAACCTCGTATATTGAAGTAATAAGGGACTGTCTCATCATAATCATTCTTCAAATCAATCCATCGTTTAAAAACCACGAACTTTCAGATTTATAATACTAGAAGGTAGGTGTTCTTAAACTTCACTCAACCTATATCCGAAACCTACTTACAGAACAAAGCTTATCTTAAACTCTAAAACTTAGTTCATATCATCAGAACTCAATAACTACTCTTCAAGATATAACTTCGTAACTTCCAAGTTATATCCACTTCATCTTATCCGAGATTGAAAGCTCTTGGACTTTGTTTCCGAAACTTTCTTGATCAATATAGTACGACCTTCAATTTTCGAGAATCGATATTTTTTTAAAGGTTACTTTGTTATATTTTTGATACAATTCGGAAGCAATAATGTGTCCGGATCAGTAAAAGGAGTAGTCCTTAAAAAATGTCAAAGGATTTTTTTGTCAATTACTACCTGAATTTTTTACCTATTTCAAATTTTATTCATATCCTTATCTTTTAGTGAAAGTTAAATCTGAGTTACGATCATGATCTGGTATGAGTTACCTGCCAATTTCTAGAATGTGTTGTAGTCCCTCTCTTTTTTTGTGATCTCTCCTTCCCTCTGCACTAGTGAGAGGAAATCCTTTATGAAGGTGACTTCACTTTTCCTTTCGCATCGTCTTTTTCAGCTGCACGTTTTCAGCTGCTCAGTGGCTGAGCGATTGGACCACTAGACTGCGGTCTAGTGGTCCAATCGCTCAGCCACAGCCACAGTGCGCTGAACAAATATTTGTATGGCTTAAAAATTTAATTGTTCCGGGTCTAGGTGTTTGTGTATGTAAGTTCCTATGTTTGTTAATCCACACACGACACAGGAGAAATTCCTAGCGTTTCGCAACGTTTAGGTATAAAAAAACATGTTTTGAACATAACTGAGTCAGCATTCATTAGTTGCAAAAAAAAATATTGAAAACTCCTGATGCAATTCGGTCTTTGAAACCCTGGCTATTAGATTTAAACCGTGTCAATTAAGATTCCATTCCTGACCACAGTCATTGAGTGCCAAGTCCATTCACTGAACCACGAGTCAAAGGTGTTTTGTGTTTTTCTGTTTAAAAACGAAGACAAATTATTGAATCAGGCGTTACTTTGCGGAAATCCATGACATTAAATGTTATAAAAATATGTAGTTTTAATTCGGTTTTAAGTCGCGGAATTAAAACTACATATTTTTCATAACATTAAATTTAATTTATAAACGAACGCACGACACGAGAAATTCATAGAGTGGAGCAACATCAAAAAAAAATCTATTCATTCTCCTTCACTTATCTCAATTTATTTGATTGAACAGCATTTCTTGTTCATCCATAATTCTTTATTGCGTCAAAATATATCAAGTCAAGAAAATACCCATCAGGTAAATCACAAGATGACATTATGACATACATGCATAGTATTACCTTGTTCCAACAATGCCATATCCACATTATTCTGTACTTGCGACCAAGATACGCCTTGACACTGTCACATCAAGGTACTTACCGTACTGGACGTTAACTGGGTAATACAACAGGTTCCGATTATCATAAATTATATTGAATTTATGATATTTGAGACACCAGTGGTGGTCAGTAGTTGCAGCTCCGGATTCGTCATGCTACAACTTTTATGGTATTTCGTGAAGTATATTTCTCGTCTCAAAACGAAGATGGAAGACCATGAAAACCAATAACAAGAAGACTCATACTCTAAACAAGGGTACTACTATGTAAGCAAGAAACCCGTAGCTTCGGCCAAAGTTTCGGGGGTTTCTTACTCTTTATCACTCACGGACATAAGATTATAACAGTTAGTAGTACGGTAAGGTAAGAAAAAACTAACCGATGATTTATTTGACACTACCAAACTGGTTGAATTTTCACTGAAGCTTATTGTACGAACTAAATATTGCTGACAACGTGATTGTACAGTTGTCCCGACTCCCAATTATGTGTTGTCAAGAATTCAGAACTTAAGAAGTAAGGTGCACTCAAAAGTTTCGAGTTACATACGTATGAGTCCGTATTTTCGTTGACGGACTAAGAGAGTAAACCCCCAGTTCTGCACCAGCGAGATAGCTTACAACCAGTCCAGTCACAGAAAGGCGTCGTTTGAAATCAAATTATAATGTAATCTGTTTATAACTAAACTCGGTAAAATAAATAATAATAAACCGACCCAAAACCAACTAGTCAAATTACAATACCCTAACAAGATTCATAAAATTACAAATTATCTTTTAAGTGCTCCTCAGGCAAATAAATAAAAATAATGATCTAAATTAGGTCCCTTAATAGCTTGCTGTTAAAGGACCTAATTTGGATAGTAAATTTTAATTTTAAATATTTATGGTCTAAAAAGCGCGAGTTACTGTTCTAGAAAATGTTCATTCATGTCGTTAATTTTAGGACTGAACTTTCAGACAGTTTACGGCTTCATAATTTTAGGTTATCTAAAACAGAAACGACTGAAGCCAGTTTTTGTTTTCTGAAAAATGATCCTTATTTTCTGGGCCTTTATCAAAGTATCAGTGGGCTTCCTATCGGCCCAAAATGTAGATTGTTTGGAGTACCTTAATACTAAATATTAGTAGCAGTGGTGGCCCAGTGGTATCGGCCCCGACTTACGAGTTGTAGAGGTCATGGGTTCAAATCCAGCCACGCGCATACTTTGTTTAATTTATTTCATCACCACTGCTCTCAAAACGGTGAAGGAAAACATCGTGAGGAAGCCGTCATGTCTTAAAACCAAAAAATCGAAGAAATCCACCAACCCGCACTGAGCCTGCGTAGTGGATTATGGCCCACTCCCTCTCTCAGAGAGCAGGGCTGTGTCCCAGCAATGGGAATATTCATAGGCTGACGATGATGATAATGATGATATACTACGTCCCTAAGTCTCAACACAACCTTATTGAAACTCTTGCTTGGGCTTTCTGAATCCACAAATGTATAAATCAACAATCAAACTCGCTGACATTAACAGTAATTAGTACAGTAATCAGAAAATAGATCAAGCTTTCAGACGCTAGTGCCAAAACCCTAATGGCGGCTCCACATTAGGTCCGTAAACCCCCGTGAACAGGCGCGAACGAGACGGAGAACGGCGCGAGACGAGAGAGTTTTCGAGTAGTTGACGCGCGTTCGCGCCTGTTCCCCGATTAGTGTCGGTATTGTGCCGAGAATTCACGAGGAGAATTCGCGGCGTGAATTCACGGCGCTAATGTGGAGTCGCTATAATGCCTTAGCTATTAAAAATTCTACTCTGAATTTAGGACTGACTGCCAACCAAAAATCTTCAAGGACAAATTCCTCATCACTCCTAACATTGTAATCTATATTTTTTGCACACGTGACCTTTCAAATTCTTCACCCCTTATAAAGCAATCGGATCCATTGTTTTCTATATTGGAACAGGGTAGTTGCACAGTATCCGTTTGACGTTTAGTGACGTCATGTACACCTGCCAATCTGCCAATCAATTCAAGATGGCACCCACATGATTTCACTATCATACTCTAGAATTCGTAAATAGAGTAGATTGGTTGTTTTTTTTTTTGTGGCGAAATGTATTTAAGTACTTACATACATACATAACATTATCAGAATATGACATCATCATCTGCCTGCCTTTTCCCAACAATATTGGGGTCGGCTTCCAATCGAACTAGATGCAGCTGGACATCAGTATTTTACATGGAGCGACTGCCTGTCGGACCTCCACAACCCAGTAACTGGGCAATACGATACCCCATGTTAAGACTGGTAGTCAGGCTTCACGGCTTCTGACTAACAGTAACGACTGTCAAAGATCTACAAATGACAGCCGGGACCAACGGCTTTACGTGCTTTCCGAGGCACGGAGGAAACTCGCTATGACAGATGGTCACCCATCCAGAGACCAACCTCGGGAAGCACTTCTTAACACGGAAGATCGGCCTGTGCGGCTGTATTATTTAGCCACGAGCTCCTCATATCAGAATAATGTGACAGCTACTGAAAAATCATTAATTGAAATAAAATCCAATAAAATTTTGCCCGACCTAGGACTCGAATTTAGGACCGAACTTCGGAGTCACTCTTGCGACCATTAAACCAACGTAAATAGTTTCTTCATTAAAGTTATCTTCATCTCGAATATTCTACAGAAACATTACATTTCAAATAATATTCTACGTTCATTTTTACATTGTAAACTTTGAACACAACAATGAAATAACTTCCGAACTGTAAACAAGATCATTGTTGTCGGTTAACGATTCGATGAACCAACGTCAAAACTACAAAATAAGGATCTCTATTTTTAGAATATATATTATGTGTACTGTATAAACTCAACATTGTATTAAACATTACATTTCATTGCGCTTACAATACTAGAAACTTAGTATATGTAAAATATGTAGAAAACTATTATTTTTCACCAGGATTTAAAAAGATATTCAGGTCCCATGATAAATGTTTGTTTTGAATTACGATATTCGACACTGTTACAAGCTCAATGATGGTAACTATCCTGTTTTCATTTTTGATGGTACTTAGTTTTAGTGACATGTCATCCTAAATCGTGTAATTCTATAATTTTAACAAACCACCTCTGCGAGCATGAGATATTTTTTACAATTCCATCATTGTTTGATTAATTTAATGAAATTACCACCTTGACTAATAGCTACTTCAGATAGGCCCTCCAAGGCGCATTAGGAGCACAAAGTTTAGGATAAAAGTAAACAAGTGCAAGTGTAATTTAGTTCGACGTGATTGTTCTTAATGGTTACACTTGCAGCAGCGTACTTGACTAGGTAGTTGGTTTAATAAACTTGACGTTTATACTTTTTTTTTCTGTATTAGTCCATTCGACAGCTGGATAGAAGCGATCTCAAATCGTCTTCATTTTATATAATATAATAATAATAATATTCCACAACTATCACACAACGCCATCTAGTCCCAAGCTAAGCAGAGCTTGTGTTATGGGTACTAGACAACTGATATACATACTTATATATTTCTAAATACATACATATTATAGATAAATTACACCCAGACACAGAACAAATGATCGTGCTCATCATCATCACAAACATTTGTCCTGGGTGGGAATCGAACCCACGACCTCCGGCATAGCAGTCAGGGTCACTAACAACTAGACAAACAGGCCAGTCTAATATGAAGCTCCCTACTGCATTTTATCTATGCGAGGAACAATTAATGCGCCGTAAAATGTAATAGTTCACTAATTTTGTTCACTAGTAGTAGTATTCTGCTATTTTGACATATATATGCTTGTGAAAGCACGTTCAATCACACGTGTCATGAAATGTGGTACTAGCATGTGATCACATGTTCTTTAGGTGAAGACATCATTGTTAGTTTTGGCTCTATTAGCTATGATTCGATTACTTTTTATAAAGCAATGATGAGGAATGTAATGAGGAAGTTGATGTCTGTCAAAATGAAGTCGTCGTTACTGATATTTTAAAAATATGTCTTGTGAATAATGTGGTACGCAATGCGGTGTGTGCTTTTTAAAAGCAGGTGGTGTTCCGCATTTCTCGGTCTCTCAGACTAATATTCTTATTCATTTATTTGCATTCTACAAGGTAACAAGATGTTAACAAAAGCTTAGAGCTAAGAGCCATTGTAGGCCCTGTCAGGGCACTGCAAAATAAAATTATTTATAATACATACCTATCTTAGGTTCTAAATTTACATTATCATAGAATTATACATGCACATTTTATAAATTTTAGCACATAAAATTACATTAACAAAATAAATTAGGCAGGTATATTCTAAGATATGATAGGTAACTATATTATTGAGATAGGTAACTATATTCTGGTAACTGACTCCTGCAGATTACGTACCTTCGCACACAACGCGATGCGAGTCTGCAATACCTTAACGACTTTGGTACGATTCAGACCAACCAGCCGGACCGGGCGGCATTTTACAATGCAGTAAAGAACATTGAAATCTATCAACAGTAAATACAGTTCACATTTATATACCTTTGATATCCAGGTGACTATTACAATTCAAATCCCGAGAGTTTCGTATACAGGCGCGCGTCAATAGATTCTAAAGTAATAAGGTATTGGAGGCTTGCGTTGCTTTATGTACGAGAGGCCTTAATTAGTCTGACAGACCCTTCGACATTCATTATGACTGCTACACATAATACTTTTACAAACAACTTTTGCTCATTATTAGAATTAAGCTCCTTTTACTTCTCAAATCTTTAGTAGCAACTGCAACCAAGAAACTATAAATAAACCAGACAAAAATACTTTCAGATTACGTTCCATCAATTACATCCGCTGTGAGCATTACACAACAAATTGCAGACAAAAATAAATAGGAAACAGTACCTGCTGTAACTCCGGAAACACACAATAATTCACGATGTCAATTATAAAGGAAAGGCCCTCAGCGAATATATATCAAAGCCACTCCTGCGAACGGAGATATATATCCAATTACGGTGTAAACACGCTGTATAGTGTAGACTGTATACCTATATCCTAACCCCCGATCACGACCTCCAGTGATACGACTAGCCACACGCGTGTATGTCACTTACTTCATTCACTTGCATACTTTCACTGCATAGGATTGGTAGCCCAATGCTACTTTATGGTGTACAAGTATCATGTCATGGTTTTGAACCTAAACAGGCACTTTGTTTTTATTATTCATATCATCAAAACGATCTGAAGAAACCAGCATGTACTACACTTGGCCCGCATGGTAGATTTCAGCCTCTTACAAAGAGAAGGCCTGTTTCCCAGCAGTGGTAACATTATGGACTGATTATGCTTACTAAGCTATGCTCATAAAACGGTAAAAGAAACAAAGCGAGGAAATAACAACACAAATTAAAAAAAAACACCCGCAACTGGGCTGCCAGCAGACCCGTCCCAAGACTCGTCGCGCTATCTCAAGATTCTAAGCCATTGCAGTCGCTACAACCCGCGTGTCGCAAGTACTCCAACTCGTGGCCAAGGAGTTACGCTGTGTAGTGTAAACAGTATCTATCAATACTTCCGAACACCTACGTTATACGTAACTCTGTCGGCAGTACCTCGTAGGGTTATTTTATTACTCACTTTACTTACAAGCTGAGTGACACGTGTTTCGATTCGTATCTGTTCCTTTTGCTTATCCGTCTAGACATGTGTACTACTAGTTATTTGATTAATAGTTAAGTAAACTGTTTGTCATTTTTTGTCGGCGCAGTTCGTGCAGTGATTAAGCTGTCAACTGATGCTGCTTTTCAATTATTCGATTCCCGCACGGAAATATTTGAATTGTGGAAGTAACTAGCTGTGACCGCTACTTTGTAGGCGTCAAAGTTTCATACAAACTTTCATCTCCTATTTTATCCCCTTGAGGGCTGAATTGATCAAATCCTTTCTTAGCGGATGCCTATGTCATAACATCTACCTGCATGCCAAATTTCGGCCTAATCCGTCCAGTAATCACATTAATTCATATTAATTTATTTGCATTTAATAATAATAGGCTATATAATATATGGGCTGTGCGTTGATAGATCACTGTATCTGTCAGTCACGTTTGAGTTACCTATATATGTTTGGATTATACAATTCAAATATTGTAATGTCCAACCAACAAGAGTTTCAGGGACTGGTTGTTTGTGTACATATTATGTGAATGTTTGTAAATGTACCAATCTACCGGTAATTCCCGGCCAGTGGCCCTGGCGATCTAAAGCAAATCTAGTACCTTGCTCTGGAAATCACGGCAAAATTCGACGGAAAGACTCGCTAATGACAACCGGGATCAACATCCCGGTTGACTACCTGAATAAAGAGACAGTATCAATATTTTCGGTGCTTTATTTAATTACAAAAGCTACGCAATATGTTGACCAAACCTACAATATTTATTATCTAGGTACAAGTCATGAAGTCAACATGTTATTTTGACCAGCCCGCGGAAATTTTCTGAGATATTACCATACCATAATTACATTGCTAAAAATACTTCAACGACAAGTAAACAAGCCGGGTTGAAGCTAGTTCAAGGGTAAAAGCAAGTCAGTCTCTATTTATTATCAAATAGATAAGATTTTAAATATCCAGATTCGTAGTAGACCCCTTTAAAATTTAAGCCAAAAACAGAAGAAGAATTACCCCCATCGTTCGATTCCCAATAAATCTCTTTTCTTTCTTTCTTTTACCGAACAATACAAATCATCCTACTAAACTGCCCTTAATATCGATTCCACAATATTCTTACAACATACAAATCACTTTCTCCATTGCTAAACATCCAACGCCGTCCCAATGTCCCGTGGGCGATGCTCCAGAAGTTTCGATGTCAAACCAATGAGCAATAAAATCCGCATACACTGCCATACAATCCTAAATGGACACTCGTTCACAAGAATTTACAGTTAGAATACGTATATTGACACACTACTAGTAAACGAATACATACATAATGACAGAATACTGTTATTTCATACTTGGGTTATCAATAATTAAAAAAAAAAATAAGTTCAAAAACTTCTGGAAGGTGTTTGAGGAGGTTTTTGCCCAGCAGTGAGACCAGACACAGACAAAATAATAAAATTTAATAATCATACAATTCGAACCCGTATGACATACGTACTGAAAAATCACGCTGTAAAAATTACGAAAAAAAGTATTCTCAACTGAAATAGTTTACCTGTCGTGGTGGTAAATTCCACCAAGTCGAATGTTTGGGCACTATTTTGGCTGAAACTAGCCAATATCAAAATCAAAAATTTTATATGCCACTAGCCATAATACACATACACATGCGACCATTACTGTCTGGGTGTTTCCAATTTCCGAAATTTTTATTTCATAATATCGCACGATATTTTTCTTCGCCATTTTGAAAGCACAAATTCTAAATACGATCAATCATTTTTATACGTCGACAGTTGAAAGTACATTGATAAATTACCAGTGAGTTATCGATATTTAAAACCCGTACGATACTTTACGAGAAATCGATCACATTTGAGAGCTCTTCAATGGTAATTGTATGCTGAATTGTGATATGTAGAAGACGTTTATTTATTGTTGTGAAATTCAGTCGACGATGCCGACGTTTGTAAATGATACCGCCATTTAAAATTTTACTCTCAGTTGCCAAGTTTGAATTGGTTTATGTCAGGCATTTGTTACCTTTCCCATTTTTGATATTTATTTGAACGTAAGTAGTCTCTTGTAAGCTTCCTGAATGGAGATCACGCACCGGCAAGCTTAGCGTAAAAGGTCCACCTACAAGGTGAACAGACGATCTGATGAAGACCACAGGATCGCGCTGGATGTAAGCCGCTTTCAATAGGTCCTATTGTAAATCTATCAGCAGTATAGTATAGCATAGCATGATAATAATAATGATGATGAATAAGACCCATGTTCTCGTCAGCTCACTTCTTCTTTTTAAATTATATTAGCATTCTCTTTTTAGGCTTGGATATTTATTTCACTCTGAAAAGGGTTCTTCTATAACCTTTCAGGTTTACTTTACCTCGAAAGGAGACAAATATGTCCAACTCATGCCACTTCTACCTTTGGCCTTTGCATTGGTATGCTCACATCATCTAATCTTCCTTTCATTAGTAATTTCATCTAAAAGAGAAGCATCCTGCATAAAGTATCCTTTGCAAGTTTCAGAACATAATGGTATACTTTCTCTGATATTCCACGTCATTCATTTCCAAACAATGTCCCGTGGGCCGTGGGCGATGTTCACTGTGCAATCTCATTTACATAAACTGCAGTTGGAACACAATGGTTTACTAAAGTTGAGCTGTGTTGACATTTAAAGTTATCTTTGTCACTTTCTATCACGAAAGTACAAGTCCGATGTTACTCTTCACTCTTGTCTTGATCATCAGGATAGTTGAACCATTAATAATCTACCGGATTTCCTCGCATGTCTCGGAAAGCACGTCTATTGGGTAGGGCTAACTTTATGTAGATCTTTGAAAGTGTCAGATCCTGAAGCTAAGCGGAGAGATGTTGACATCTGATTGGTTAACAAGCACATCTCCTCTCCTCTCCGCTTTGGTGGATACTGGGCCTTACGGATAGTCTCGCAAGTCTGTTAACCGTAGAAGTAGTTTTTGAAGGTAAATTTTAGATAATACAGGGCCTCAAAATGTCTGCCCTTCGTCACTGTCTAGTGTTTTGGCTGAGAAGACAAAGTGGCAGCATCACTGCATCCACTCAAATAGTTTTAGGTACTTATTCGATTTTCATCTTATTTACATCTGAACCTTTTCCTAACGTAAAAGAAGACATAGGCATCACTCTCAGCTTCCAGTTACACAAGAAGCTTTTATAAACTTCTTACGAAATTCTCCGGAAAATTGGAGCAAGCGTATTGTTGGCAACAAAACCTTACAACAGACTTTCAAACATACGGCCTTTAAAAAAAAAGGTTCTTTGTTTCTTGCAAAATATTTCACAACCGCAAAAACCTTCCCCTATTTCCGAAGCCCGTAAAACAAAATGGAAACTCCCTTTCCATTTCGCAACATCAAAATAGCTTGTTATTTTTATTCTGTTACCATAATTAGTTGCTGACGTCACAGGGCAGGACTTTTAACAACCATGGCGGTTGTTTATGGTACCTAGTCTGTTATTACGATCGTGAATTATGGCGAAAGCGCGGCTTTTACCCAACCCACGACAGGAACTAGTTTCCAATGCGATACTTTTTGCGTGGGACGGTTTCTGAAAGCTGGTCTTGTCACTGATTAGTTTACTATAGGAAGGATTTATAGACAAAATTATATTTAAGCAATGTTACTATAATATTTTATAAATACGAGTATACATAAATATAGTATGTCCTAAAACCAAAAATGCTGAGACAAAATACGAGTACTAGGTCGTCTAACACGCACTGAGCCCGCTTGGTAAAAAACAACCCCGTCTCAGAGAGGCCTGCGTCCCAGCAGTGGAAACTTTATAGTTTGATACACGGGTGAAACCGGTGGCAGGAGCTAGTCTTTACACATACGAGTATTTTACAAAAATAAATAAGAAATAAATAAATAAGAGAAGATACAAATATTAAATCGTGTCGTATTTCCATTGACGCATATACTGTAAGTTATATAAAAACAATTACAACTTTGGCATTTTTCCAAATTGCTCATTTTTTAAGAATGTTAAATTTTTGTGGGACAAAGTTTGGTTTGGTCTCCTTGAAAATAGAATTTCACTTAGCTAGCTAGCTATTCATTTGACCAAAGCCCATAGATCTATCGAATTAATTAATTATCCATTACAAATAAATTGGTACGAATACACCGAAACTAGGAGAGTGAACAAAAAAAAAGACGAAAAAAAGGATTGAGAAAAAAAATATGCCAAGTTAACAATTTGAAGCACTGTATTGATTGAATTTAAGTGCTTAGTTCAATTTTTTTTTTTTTGTTATACTGATATTCCCGCAACAAGTATAAGTTTAGTACTTAGATTCCGGAATATTAATAGATTTCGACTTTTGAGTGAGTCTGTCTCTTAGTCCTACTACTATTATAAAGGCGAAAGTTTGTAAGTATGGATGTATGGATGTTTGTTACTCTTTCACGCAAAAACCACTGAACGGATTTGGCTAAAATTTGGTACACACATAGTTTATAATCTGGATTAACACAGAGGATAGTTTTTATCCCGATTTTATGATCCCGTGGGATAACATTCGAGTAGTAGCGGGTGAAGCCGCTGGCAACAGCTAGTATGAAATATTTTGAAGTTCTAAAGGTTAAACAAATGTAGCTATGTTCTATGTATTAGTAGTACACTCAGATCAAAGAAATAGGCAGAAAGAACGCTCAAAACACGCGGGTGTCTCCACCAAAGTTAATAAAAAATCAAATTGAATTATATTCCATGTTTTCTTTGGGTACATATTTGAATATCGAAGATTAAAATATCTACGCTTAAAATATCGATGTTTAAAATATCGAAAATGAAAATATCGAATGACTATAAAATCGAAAATTAAAATATCGAAAGTTTAAAATATCGAATGATTAAATGATCTACGTCCAATACATCTAAAATCTAAATATCCACAAAAGTTACATCGAAAGATCTAAATATCGAAATACAGATTAACGAATGTTCGAAATATCGAACCTAACAAGGTATGTCGACGGAGCCCCGCTTCGCGGGGCTCCTATTTCTGTTTGCAAGGTTTAAAGTCACCTAACACGAAGAGGATGGCGGGGTCTGAAAGACCCCGCCATCCTCTTCGAACCTAAACTGTCCGAGTCGGGGTGCCCCAAGTTCCGAGCTCGCTTCGCTCGCTCTTGCATCCAAAGTCCGTCCAGCTACCTTGTTGGGTAGTAATCAGTAATTTGACTAAGGACACCTGGGGCACCCCGACTCGGACAGGTTAGGTTCGAAGAGGGTGGCGGGGTCTTTCAGACCCCGCCATCCTCTTCGTCTTAGGTTACTTTAAACCTTGCAAACAGAAATAGGAGCCCCGCGAAGCGGGGCTCCGTCGACTTACTTTGGTAGGTGGATATTTCAACTAGTAGGTATTTTTAACGTAGATTTTATGAAATTAGATATTATGAACTGCGATGTATTAAACGTTGATATTTTGAATTTCAACATAACGTCTTTCGATATTTTGAATCATTCGACATTTAAATCAGTCGACATTTTAATCTTCGACGTTTTAAGCGTAGATGTAACATTTTTCGATATTTTGTTACAATCGATATTTTAATTTTCGATATTCTGAACATCGATATTTTAAGCGTAGATATTTTAATCTTCGATATTCAAATATGTACCCGTTTTCTTTGTTTTTGAGAACAACTTTTACGATGGTTAAAGACACGAGACGGCATATTTTGGCAAAAAACAACAACGACGCGCAGCTTGGTACGACGCGTAGCTTGGTACTGTCGCGACTTTGTATACGATTTTGATTTTGTATTATTAACTTTGGTGGACCCACTCGCGTGTTCTGAGCGCTCTATCTGCCTATTTCTTTCATCTGAGGTAGTACAAGACTCGAACTGCCTTTCTGGCCCACTGCTGGGCGAAAGCTTCCCCCAATTCTTTCCATGAACTCTTTTCCCGATGGGCGAAGGTCGTTCCAGGTCGGATCATAGACCATAGGTTCTTGAACTTAGCCTTACACTTGAAACTCACGTGATAGTAACGTTAATAGAAGTTCGTAACGAAATTATTTTTATATACTGACGTTAGGTTGGTAAATGGATCCGTTTCTGGCCACAATGTCAAGTATTAACGTCGATGATCGTGTTATCATTGAATATTCTAGGCCGGTGCTGCATATAATGTTCATAGAAAATTATAAATTCTGAAAGTTTATTCTGTAAGTAAAAAATACATATATTTATGTGTGTGAATACGCAAGTATGTATTTATTTAGAAAAAAAATACATAATGTGTAAATACGCAAGTATTTATTTAGAAAATAAATACTTGCGTAATGGTAATCTTTTCAGAAACATAAAGTATTAAAGTAAAAAAAATATGTAAAATGTTCAATGTAAAGTTCTAAGAGCCTTATAAAGGTTCAAATATTCGGCCTTGCCAATAAATTTTCCGATGTTTTTCTTACATGCCAACAATGTCTTGACAACAATAAAAAAAAGGATAAAAGAATTGTCCAACCGGTACAACCGTTCCGAAGTTGTAGGCGTACAGATATATTGTACATACAGATTTAATCATGTTTGTTTTATAAAATTTAAAGTTTCAGGATGAGATTAGCGCAAATGTGTTAGATATAGAAAAGGCTAGCAATAAACCCTTTCGTGGAAATGTATAATAAACTGTACTTATTTCATTTGACGTATGAGTATTGTACACACTGTGCTTTGCGTCATATGAATTGCTTATTTAACTTAGTTGGTTTTATTTTATGACCATTCTGGGAACTCAACCATTGTAACTGGTTAACATACAGAAAAAATGAAGCCAAAAACTATTTTTTATAAAATCATATTTGTTTACCAAGTTTTTAGCGGCAGTGCGACGGCTATATTTATATAATTTTACCATTAATATTGGTGTTTTGGATGGATATATGTTTTTAACTCAATAACGCCAGAACGGCTCAACAGATCTGAATAAAATTTGGCACAAAGATAGATTGTATTCTGAAATAAAACATAGGATACTTTTAATCGCGGTATTAAATCCCGTAAGACAATTTCCGAGTTAGACGCAGGCGCAGTCGTTGGCAACGGCGTCCCTAAACAGACAGCCATTCAAACTCAATGAATGATTCTTTTAATCACCTTGTTTTTTTAATTCTTTGTTGAAAAGAAAAGATTTTATTGCCATCCCAAAATATCGGCAGACAGTTTAATTGTTCTACGTCGGTACACACATGCCCCTTAAACGTGCACGTACGCAACACAACAGTTGGAAAAATCATCAATCTTCCTATGACCTCGTGAAAAGCGTCTATTTTGTAAATAGTCAATCTTTTAATACGAAATTAAATAGTCTAACTATGTCATCTGCCTAGTCTCATGTTGGGATTGCCTCCCAGTCCAACTGGATGCAGCTGAATATCAGCATTTTACATGGAGCGACTGCCTGTCTGACTTCTACAAGCCTATTTATCATCTGCCTAGCCTTCTCCCAACTATATTGTGGTCGGCTTCCAGTCGAACCAGATGCAGCTGAATATCAGCATTTTACATGGAGCGACTACCTATCGGACCTCCACAACCTAGTGACTGAGTAATGCTGAAAGCTCTGTCATATCGTTCCTTATTAAGACTGTCAGACTTTAAGAGCTGCTGACTTACAGTATTAACACAAACCCAAGATAAAGATTGGTTGTCAGACATTCGGGCCACTCTGGTTGTAACGAATGTTAAAGATCTACAAATGACAGCCGGGATCAACGGCTTCAGGTTCTTTCCGAAACTCGGAGGAAACTCGGTATGTTATGAACCCATCCACAGGCCGATTGGGCAAGTGCAGATTATCCTTGAAAATTGACCCGTGTGGCTGTATTTAGTCACGAGCTTTTCCCGAAATAGCAAACGATTCATTATTTGAAATAAATGTTTTAAAAAATATATAATTGTAACCATTTTGCTGGTATTTTTCTCTGTCGAGAGAAAAATTCCTCAATAAGAATCTTGTTCTTTTTTTAAATATTTGTACAAACTTAATGTTTCTGTTTACATTGTGCCGCGAATTTTTTGATCAGCATTGATCAAATATCATATAGAAAACCTAAAAACCTAGTTTAATACTGTGTAGGAAGCATTCTAAAAAACCATTGAGATAGGATAACATTTAGGGGTAGGAAAACGTTTTCTCTTTTAGTATGGACGAGCGCTCGGTAGACGATCCTCTTAAATTCTTCAAACTTAAATAAGCAGCAATACGCATATCTTTGTATGCTGTAGGTGTGGCGCATACTTGGCACTGAAATAATGACTCATCCTGCAGCTCTACTCATCTCTGACGTATGATGAACAAACTACGATAACCTATCATCATATCTGCAAGCAATGTGGGCTAACTGACGTACGATTGGTATCACGTCAGTTGGTGTGATGATCATCAAATATTGTTGGAGTTAAGTCTGCTTTATGATTTGTATCAGGGTTTTGGAAAATTTTGCTAGGATCGATAACGTAAAAAGAGATTTTTGGTGAAAGATATTTGATATCCGCTGATTTGTATACGATCTCGAGTTTGTCCAAAATACCAACAAACTTTAAAATCTTTACTATGAAATTAGTGATTCGATCTAATGTTCACTTCTTACGTCATTGCAGGTTTTAACAAGCATACAATACTAAACAGATAGTTGTTAATTTTGAAACCAGTTACAAAAACCTCAACTTTAACACCTGTCTTGTCAAATATACCAATATTGGTAACTTTACCAATATTGAATGTGCTAATGTGTTCAGTAATCTGAGACATTCAATCAAATACTGACGATAGATTGATGGTTTTTTTTTTAGCGTGGCCGCTTGGTAAAGTCATCAAATGAGTCCTCCCACCAAGGACAGGGCAGAAGGGACTGTCAGATTGTACTGACTAAAATCCACCTTCAATAGCTCTTTACGTTCCGGGGTCACAGTAGCTCGTTGGATAGAGGACAACGCGAACAAAATTGTTTTTCTACTATTTTGGGTTCTTTAAATCATCAAATGAGTCCTCTCGCCTGGTGGGAACGGAAGGGACTGTCAGACTCGTACTAACTTTAAAATCCACCCTGTCCATTCAATACTCCTTTGCGTTCCACAACCACACAACACACGCGGGTCCAGTTTGGTTTGATAGATGTCACATGTCTTCGAATTTTTGGTTCTAGGACATGCCGGTTTCCTCATGATGTTTTCTTTACCATTTTGAGAGCAGTGATGATGAAATAAATTAAATTAGTGTGCCTGGCTGGGTTCGAATTCACGATCTACAACTCGTAAGTCGTGGCTGATACCACAGGGCCACCACTGCTCTGTGGAAATTATTGTTATTATCATGTCAATGTTATTTTTAAATAATTATTATTTATTTTATCTACTCTCATATCGTAAACTTCGAAATACAAAACTCAAAACGAGTTTATAATGACATACTTTATACCATAGAGTATCGTAATGAAATTAAAAAATTAAATTATAACACTGTTTCTCTAACAAAACAATGTTATAATGAGGGATTTTCTTTTTGTTTTCCCTAGTCAATGATAGATGGCGCTGATCTTGGCATGTGACTAAAATGAACGGAACGTCACGTCATTTTTTGATGTAAGCTTGTACCTAATTTTGAGATCTTAAAAAACGAAACGTACACATCCATAAACAACAATTTAAATCTCAATGGTCACATCACATCAATGACACTTTGAAAATAAATAACAAAAAATTTATGAGTTTGCCACGCCAGAAAGAAAATGTCCCAAGAGAAAAAGAAGAGAAGTCTGTGCATCGTGGATTTGTGCAAAAATGAAGGCACACATCTTTTTCCCAAAGATGAAAGCCGTAAAGCGCAATGGATACAAGCCATCGTACATTTTAAGCCTGGACGTACCATAAAAAAGCATTCGTACATATACTCAGCACGCTTTAAACCAAGATTTTGCTTTGGCACCTAGTCACATAGTCAGTTCAACGCAACCTATAGAGTTCTTGGAAACTATTTTTTTTTTTTAAACTCCAAAAAGAAAACCTCTCATTTAATTTTTTTTCATTATGATACAGATTACTGATCATAGATACATCTTTTTACTTTTTTATCTGTGGCTGCGCGCGCTTTCTAAGGGAATGTTGGAATTTTGACGTTTGTGTTTCGGTGGATGACAATGTGGATGATTATTAGTCTTTTTTAAATTTTTATCTTTTATTTGATACTAGCTGTGCCCGCGACTTCGTTCGCGTGGATGTCGGAATTTAGCAATGTATTTTTTAGTGCGAAGCGCTTAATTCTCGCCACGTTTTTTATAAATCATTTCGTTTTCATATAACCCTATATTTACAATTTATTTAGATTTTTCAAGAATATTTGCCGTGTTTGTAATAAACGCCCGCTGTCGTTCAAAGGCAGTACTATTCAATTGCTACTGGATTAGAGCACCCATTCCATCCCACTCCATCCCACTCCATCCCACTCCATCCCACTCCATCCCACTCCATCCCACTCCATTCCACTCCATCCCACTCCATCCCACTCCATCCCACTCCAACTCCATCCCACTGGTATCCCTCTCCATTCCACTCTATCCCACTCCATCCAAATCCATTGTTGGAGTTAATCCCACTCCATCCCACTCCATCACTCCATCCCACTCCATCCCACTCCATCGCACTCTATCCCACACCATCCCACTACAACCCACTGCATCCCACACCATCTCACTTCATCTCATTCCATCCCACGTCAACCCACTCCATCCCATTCCATCCCACACTATCCCACTGCATCCCACTCCATCCCACTCCATCCCACTCCATCCCACGCCATCCCACTCCATCCCACTCTATTCCACTCTATCCCACTCCATCCTACTCCATCCCACTCCATCCCACTCCACCCCGGTGCATCCCACTCCATCTCAGTCCATCCGACTCCAGCCCACACCATCCCACTCCACCCTACTCCATCCCACTCCAACCCACTCCATCCCACTCCGTCTCACTCCGTCCCACTGTCCCAATCCTAACCACTCCATCCTACTTGTTCCCACTCCATCCCAGTCAATCCCACTCCATCCTATTCAATCCCACTCCATCCTTCTCTACCCCACTGCCATGCGTACTCCATCCCACTCCAGACTCCAGTCTCACTCCATCCAACTCCATCCCATTCCATCCCACTCCATCAAAAACCATCCCACTCCATCCCACTACACCATCCCTTCCATTCCATTCCATCCCATTTAGTGTGAGTCTAATAAACACCTTTTCTTTCCATTCCATCCCATTCTATTCCATTCCACTCTACTCTACTCTACTCCACTCCAAACCACTCCACTCCAGTCCACACCATATTTGAATAGGTATGTAGTTTTTCTATTCCAAGTTAGATCGCGCTACAGAACTGCGCGTCTCGGTTTAAGTAATTTTACTGACTGTAATTTTACTTCTGGAACACTTTAAATTCAAATATCTTTTGATAGACTGGTCCGATTTCAATGAAACAAAAACTAAATGTTACTTCAAGTTACGGTCAGTCGTTGTGTATTAAAGTTATCTACATAGCTTTCATACATTTTACGTGATGCCCGAACAAATAAACATACAAACAGACATACAGACAAACAGACATACAGACAAACAGACAAAAATTCTAAAAATGCTAGAAATGGGTTCTATTGATTGTCCTTTAACACGTTGGCTATATTTTTTGAGTTTTTTTTTTAATGTACAAAAATTATTTTTCTACAGTTTTATTATATGTATAGATGTCTGTGTTCAATGAGAGTAGATAAAGTAGTGTATGCAACTGGCTGGGTTAATTAGGTATTATAACTCGTGTGATACTATTCCAAAAAACTCGCTTCGCTCGTTTTTTAAACTCACACTCGTGTATAATACCCCTCATTATGTACCAGTTACATAAACTACTATAAGAGCATGCAAGTGTTAGAAAAGCATGCATGTTACAAAATGGCAACAGTTTCATCCTTAATGTGGTCGCATAGTGTGAGTGCAACGGGATACCCTGGGAATGAAGCAGTATGGGATTATGTGACGTCATAGACAGGAAGAGACAACACAGATGTGAAGCACATGTAGACATCTTGAAGTCGATAGATAAAAATAGACTCTAGAAAATCGAGTCCTTACTGATATACCCACAGCATTTTACAAGTAAAATATTTTCAAAGTAGTACTTAATGGGTTTTTTGACGTGCCATGGAGGTTCTTGCCGGTTCTTCTCCATGGAAAAGACTAACCCGAACCGAGCACCTGTTGTTGACATTTTATAATAAAAAATATTTGATTTTACAAAGGATAAATCCATAGGGTGGGGCAACGTTTATTTTTTCCAAAACAAAAAACAAAATTCCAACGGCCAAAAAATATCGTTAAACAAAACACAACTGGCGATACGTTAGGATTGTCACGAACACAGATTCAAAATTAACCAATGAGAGCACGCCATTCGTATTTCAAACGGCTGATAGTTCTAAATTTAAACAATCACGTGGTCGGGGGCTCGGCCGTTTGAAATGATTCTGTGTTGGCGACACAGAGTAGATAAATACAGAATGATCACTGTGTGAATTAATTTATTTAATTTAGTCGTCGATTTTGATCAAAAAAAAAAACAGGAAAAAATGTCTATCATCTCTGTAGGTAATAGGCAAGAAAGGAAATCTAATAAGTTTTTCAGTTACATTAGACACCAAAAAATATGTGACCCACATATTTTTAATTGGTAAATACACCAAAATTGACGAAGTTAATACGCCTTATAAAATTCGCAATACGTCGTGTCTAGACAGAATGAAAGGATCATTTCATTTAGTGTTAAAGGCAAAAATGAATAAATAATTTATCGAAACTGTAGTTTTGATGCGTTATTGCAGTATTAAAGATATCTGACAGAAAAATATTCGTAAAAAATTGGAAGTTGACTGATATAGGACGAAAGATTTTTAGATGATGATGCCAGGAAATTCATCGTTCTCAATCAGGGGTGATTTGAATATCTTTGTCAAAATTCATTGAATTCATAAAAATAAAAAATAAGTGTTCATTATATTTCCCACATTTTTAAACAATCAGTTTTCTTGTTGAAGTGAAAACTTCTTTAGCGGCGTTGTACACTTTTTCTGTAATGGGTAAAAAATTTAAAACTCGCGTCAGGGTCACGGCCAAAACTCGCGTCAGGGTCACGTGACCCTGATCGAAAATGAGTAAGACGTCATTCAAATTAAAAATAAAACATAGTAACAAAAAAGTTTTCACTTCTACCGGCACTCCTGGAGTGCAACCTTTTTTTTTTGTTTTTTTGTCGTTCCGGTTGGATTTTTGCAACTCAATTTTGAGGTACTTCCCGATGAGCTAACAGGTTGAAATTTTCAGGGTAGCTTCAAACCCGAAGACAAACATTAAAGATAAAAAATAATGAATAGATTTAAAAAATCTAGAAACCCATATTTTTAAATGTCCTAAAAATAAGAAAATAACCCTACGGGGCTGAGAGAGGGGCCACTCAAAACGTGAGGGCGAATCTTTGCAAGTTACACCCGCTATCTATAAAATATACACTAAATATGTTTTAATTATCCCAAAGTGACGAAGTATACGCCCCCACGTTTTCATTGGCTCCTAAGTCACTGTATAAATGTCGCTTCTGTGAGAAACATAACTCTACGGAGTTATTTTCTTATTTGTAGGACATTATCACAGCATTTAGAAACATGGCTTTTTAGATTTTTTAAACCTATTAATTATTTTTTACAGTATTAATATCATATCTGACAGAAAAATTTGTGAAAACATTTCTAGTATGTATATAAAAATAAGTCGGAGATTTTTCCTGACGCTATGATGCCAGAACGCACGAATCTTCGATTTCTATCACGGTGATTTGAATTCTTTGGAAATTCATTCACGTGTTCTTGAGGTTGATAGCAGATTTAGAGTTATTTTGCTAGTCATGTCTATTATATACTTCGAATGCATATAGCGAGTATTTCTAAAAAATAATTCCTCGTCTATATTTGTAACAATGAATCTTCTGGCCTATTTTTCTGTTGTATCTGGGCTATTTTAATCCGCTATCTCAGTTAATTCGGGTTTTATATCGTGAGTG
Organism: Agrotis segetum; assembly: GCA_036375495.1. Taxonomy (NCBI): domain Eukaryota; kingdom Metazoa; phylum Arthropoda; class Insecta; order Lepidoptera; family Noctuidae; genus Agrotis; species Agrotis segetum. The sequence continues at coordinate 1,326,400 of JAQSVV010000062.1, forward strand.
AAAGCTGGGAGCTATTTCTGACACATTTATAGTACATAGACTGTCTATGTATCTGCAATTCTGCACCGTATATCCTCCTTTTTTTGCGTGGTAAAATAATCAAATGAGTCCTCCCACCCCGGGTAGGGCGGGAGGGACTGTCAGACTTCTACTGATTAAAATCCACGGTGTCCTTCAGTAGCCTGTCATGTTCCGGGGTCATGGTAAGGAAATAATCCCGCGACGCCGGCAGGCTTTGGCCCTCTGAGAGCCGCCCCGTCATTATGCTGACGCTCTTTGAGGCGCGCGTGGGACACAACGCGCCGTCGACCCGGGCATGGTCCATGGTCGGGCAGCGACCATGCCCTTTACTCGCTGCCCGCATGCCCGCCCCTACGGTGACCAGAGATCGTCTGCTGACCGTATATCCTCCTTTGCTAAATATTTACTATGAGATATTATTTAACCGAAGTAAATATCTACTAAGTGGTGACGTCGGTCGAGGAAATTGCAATAACTCTGCATTTCTGTTATGTATTCAACAGTAATTTGTTACATTGGCATTGTTGCAAGGCAATTTAATAAGTGATTTATGCAATATCGATAACCGTCCTGTAATATTTGTATGTTAGTTCTAAAAATATAGCAGTTTATCATACCGCTAAATTGTTTAATAGCTACAAGTACAATAACTATAGTTAAAAATGCTTCAAATACTCACCAAATTAATTTTCATTAATCTTGTTAATGACATTTTTATATGGTTTTTGTTTATTTAAGGTGTGCGTCCACAGGTCGAAATCGCACGTATCGGATGTATCGTACGTAAGGGATTTTAGTTTGCCTTGTATGAAAACTCATACAACTGCGTCCACTGATCCGCATCGTACGGACGGCTCATCGGCAATGCCTTAATGCGATGCGTACCGATGACGTCATACGGAATGCCGATCAGTGGAAGCGATGAAGGTGGGATCGGTAATCCGATTGCTGATACCCGCGTCGGCAATCCGATCGCTGCCGACACAGAAATCCGTTTGATGCGATGCGTCCGATACGTACGATGCGGACCTGTGGACGCTTACCATTAAGAGCGATTATAAAAGTGCAAGATGTCAGTGCAGCTGATAATATGCATGTAAATAAAAATTCTTATCAATAAGATTTTCACATTACTGACACCTTTAAGAAAACAATCCAAATGCAAATAAATAAATACCATTGACTGTAAAAGCTTTCCATCAGGCGGGCCGCATATACTTGTCTGTCACATTTATGGTATGAAAAAAAAAAACAAAAATACTGGCGCCAAAAAAATGTCAGCACATTTACACGAAAAAAAATCAGTAAACAGAAACTAAAACTCTGGAATGCTAATGAGTCAAATCACGCTTGTAATGAGTGAAAATTAAAAGAGAAAAATCGCCAAATTATTTGGCAAACACATTCTTTTCTGACGGCAGAAAAACTCGTGATTCCATGCCGTCAGAGGTTTACGCGGGCCGGTCGTAACGTAAGCTAATTGTGTACGTTTGTTTATTGATCTTGAACCGTAAAATGATGGGAAATTCTTGAATGAACGATGTAGCGATGCATGTATCTCTGTAACTGAAATAGAATGCTGTGAATAACTGTATGAAAACGTGCAGGAATCTTCTTGCGTAGGAAGGTGTAGAATTGGGGCGCAAACGTTAACTTCCAAACTATACAGAGTGTCCCGCAAGGTATGACCGAAATCGAATAGTGGCATGATAGAGGTAATTTCCAATGTTTTTAGTTTTGATACACCAGTGCGACGACGGTGTGATACGGTTTAAAACAATTGACATTTTTCTTGTACAGATAGGCAACTAATGACTAGAATTTGAAGTTAAATTAAATTCTCTAACTTTAAAACTAATAAGAATAACCCAATTGGAATTTATGAACATATAAATGGAATGGATGTGGAATTTATAAACAGTGTCTCACGGCTTCACCCACTTCTAAGTTTCCAAAGGCGTTATAACTTTGTTCAAAAACAGAAAAATAAACTGTCTAAAGATCTAGAGGTTAGCTTAACCAAAAAAACTCTTCGTATTTGTTAGTACCAACCAACTATAACTATACTTCATAAACCTTCTTTATTGCTTCGTAATTTTAGATAAGTGTAACAACACAAATACACTTTACACAAGAACAAAGAATAAGGCTGCGTTTTCACTGAGGCGGAGCGGAGAGCGATTCACCAATCACACGGCTTGAGTGGAGAAAAGACGTGAATTTCAAGGCATGTGATTGGTGAATCGCTCTCCGCTCCGCCTCAACGGAAACGCAGCCTAAAACCGTTATCACCATCTCGCCCAGCATCCATTTAATACCCGCACAAAAACACCCCCTGTTACTGCGTATAGTCTAGACGTGATACGAGCTATTTTTAACCCCCCCAATACCCCCATCATACCCCGACTTTGTCCGTCGTGACGTCACTCGCATGACGTGTTTGGGGACTTGGGGGAATGCTTTATCTAAGGGTTTCGTTTAAACGGATTGGGGTGGATCTAATCCGGTTGCGTATAAATTCTATCTCTTTGTTTTTGTGTAAAGGTTTGATTTGTAAGACGCCACTGGCTTTGTTTTGGTAAACAAAGTTCAATTTTGTAGAATTCCTTTTGAACAAGTTTTTTTTCAATATAGTACTAACAGTGTCCCGCTACGCTCGGTATCTAATGATGACTTAGAATGTTGTGATTGGCCAACACAATAATTGTGTTATGGGGAAAATTATTACCCAGCTGTGAAACAGCATAGCCTAACTTTTTCATTTTGATCAAATTAAAGATCACTTTTACATTTAGATTGCTATTATAACCTGACAAAAGCTTAAGGATAATAAAACGTCCTGTGCCGGGGTCGCGGGACTGTCTCATCAGGTAACCGTGACCCTGGAACGTAAAGGGCTATTGAAGGACACCGTGGATTTTAGTCAGTACAAGTCTGACAGTCCCTCCCATTCCGCCCTGAGTCGAAGAACTCATTTGATTGTTTTACCACGATAAAAAAGAGATTCTAAAGCAGTATATAATAAAAATAAAAAAAAACTGTCTGAAATAAAATAAGTGGCTGATTGCTTTTATTTTCAGCCAGTACTGTGACTAGATAAAAAAATACGATCAGGCACAAAATACCAACTTATTCATTTACAAAAGTAAATCCAATAGAACATTTATATGAAAAAGGCGCAGAGGACGTTGACACTGCCGATGCCGTCCTTTAGGCAAGTCCTTAGAATCCCAAGATATCAATAAATTCTCATCAGAAATCCCTAGAGAATTTAGTGCATCCAATTTTACAAACAGCTGGTAGAGAATAAATTTTTATATGGAAAAAAGAAAGTGTGGAATTTCTATTCTCTGAAAAGCCAATCCTTCAGAAAATAAAAATTCCAGTCTTTCTGACAGGCAAAATGGAACCTAAAAATTAGAGACTAGCTCGACTAAAACTCGAAAATTATCCCACGAAAACATTATCATCAGCCTATAATGTTCCCACTGCTGGGACTCAGGCCTCCTCTCGGAGAGAGGGGGTGAGCCATAATCCACCACGCGGGCTCAGTGCGGGTTGGTGGATGTATATGTCTTCGAATTTTTTGTTCACCGTTTTGAGAGCAGTGGTTATGAAATAAATTACACAAAGTAATGCGACTGTCTGGATTCAAAGCCACGACCTACAACTCGTAAGCCGAGCCTGATACCACTGGGCCACCATTGCTCCGTAAACGGAAACATAAAATCGGGAAAAACTATTCTAGATTAGTGTTTATCCAAGTATACATACCTATATATATTAGGCGGAGACCTCTCGCGCCCGGCATTGGTTGCGGCCATGCTGCGGGGCGAGACGGAGTGGGAAGCGGTCGCCTCCTTCTGCGAAGCAGTAATGCTCGCGAAGGAGGAGGCGCGCCGCGAGCGAGAGAGGACGTAGTCCTCCCTCCGCCCCAACCGCGGTGTAGGACGCCCACGGCGACGGACATCGCAAGACGATCTCCGGCCACCGTAGGCGCGGGCATGCGGGCAGCGAGTAAAGGGCAACTCGCTGCCCGACCAAGGACCATGCCCGGGTCGACGGCGCGTTGTGTCCCACGCGCACCTCAAAGAGCGTCAGCATAATGACGGGGCCCCCCTCTCAGAGGGCCAAAGCCTGCCGGGGTCGCGGGATTATTCGCTTACCGTAACCCCGGAACATAACAGGCTATGAAGGACACCGTGGATTTTAGTCAGTAGAAGTCTGACAGTCCCTCCCGCCCTGCCCGGGTTGGAGGACTCATTTGATGATTTTACCACGCTAAAAAAAAAAGTATACATATATATGGGCATGCGGGCAGCGAGTAAAGGGCACCATGCCCGGGTCGACGGCGCGTTGTGTCCGCGCGCCTCAAAGAGCGTCAGCATGTCATCATCATCATCATCATCATCATCTGTTTTTGAATCAAATCAATTCAAATAAAAGTACTACCCAATGTTGAACCGACCATTTGGGCATTTAAAACCGGTTTTTTGAACCAATTCAAAAAGGTCAACTGCAATCTCAAATCGTAAAACTACACAACTAGTTTCTGCTTATTTCTATAAAAAAAAATTACATAAGAGTACCATTTTTTGTGTTTCGAGAAGTTTCCCGTGACAATTATAACCTTGACTTAGTAGCGAGTATTATACCTAGATCAAAAGTTTAAAACCACATACCTATATTTTTATATCCTGTCAGTGTGCATCTCTATGAATAAGTACCTACCCAAAAATAAAGTCATAATTAAAGCAAAGTCATGTACATTTTCTAGAAGTTTCCAATAACAAACCTAACCTTGAATTCATCATCATCATCATCAACAGCCGGAGGAAGTCCACTGCTGAACATAGGCCTCCCCCTTAGACCGCCACGCCGAACGACAATTCGCCACTTGCATCCATCGGCTGCCCGCGACCCTCACGATGTCGTCAGTCCACCTAGTGGGAGGCCTGCCTACGCTGCGTTTTCCGGTCCGTGGTCGCCACTCGAGAACTTTTCTTCCCCATCGGTTGTCAGTTCTACGAGCGATGTGGCCTGCCCATTGCCACTTCAACTTGCAAATTTTATGAGCTATGTCGGTGACTTTGGTTCTTCGCCGAATATCCATGTTCCGGATTTTATCCCGCAAAGAAACTCCGAGCATAGCTCTCTCCATTGCTCGTTGAGTGACTCTTAGTCTCTCTAAGAGGCCAGCAGTCAAGGACCACGTTTCGGAGCCATATATCATCACTGGCAACACACACTGGTCAAACACCCTTGTCTTGAGACACTGTGGGATTCTCGATGAGAAGATATCACGTAGCTTCCCAAACGCTGCCCATCCGAGTTGGATTCTTCGGGCGACCTCTTTCTCGAAGTTGGACCTACCTAACTGAACAATCTGTCCAAGGTAAGTATAATGGTCTACAACTTCGAGAGTATCGCTCCCAACAACAACCGGTACTGGTGCCACATGGACATTCGACATGACTTTCGTCTTGTCCATGTTCATTTTAAGGCCGACCCGTTGGGAAACGATACTGAGGTCGCTGAGCATAGCATTGAGGTGCTGCAACGATTCTGCCATGATGACTATATCATCGGCAAAACGAAGGTGAGTGATGTATTCGCCATTGATGTTGATGCCGAATCCGTTCCATTCTAAGAGTTTGAAAACGTCCTCCAACGCGTTCGTGAACATTCCAGGGGCACGGTTTCGGAGAAATAACGTCTCCCTGTCTCACGCCTTTCTGCAATTGGATTGGTTTCGTGCTCTCTTCCTGAAGTCGGATGGACATGGTGGCGTTTCTATACAAACACTTCAACACTTCGATATACCTATAGTCGATATGACATCGTTGGAGGGACTGCAATACTGCCCAGGTTTCGATTGAATCGAAGGCTTTTTCATAGTCCACAAACGCTAAACACAATGGCCGATTATACTCCTCTGTCTTCTGTATAATCTGGCGGAGCGTGTGTATGTGGTCTATAGTACTAAAACCTTTTCGGAAACCGGCTTGTTCGGGAGGCTGGAAGTCATCAAACCTGCGTTCGAGACGGTTCGTAATGACTCTTGAGAACAGCTTGTATACATGGCTCAGAAGTGAGATTGGCCTGTAGTTCTTCAACAAGGTGTTGTCACCCTTTTTGAAGAAAAGAACAACCACACTCCTGTGCCATGCTTCTGGCGTAGAACCTTCGAGTATGACGGAATTAAATAACTTCTGGAGGACTAGAAGTACCGGTTTTCCACCCGCTCTCAGAAGTTCTGTTGTGATTCCGTCCTCACCCGGCGCCTTGTTATTCTTGAGCTGTTTAAGAGCCATTCTAATCTCGTACAGGCTGATGTCCGGGATATCCTCAGTGAAGTGTCGAGTCAGTTTAGCTCTTGCGTCACGAGCTGTACCGACACTGGGTTGTCGTGTTGATGTGTATAACTGTCCGTAAAACCTCTCAAGCTCCCTTAGGATCTCCGGTTTCGTCGAAATGATGCTGCCATCGTTAATCTTCAGCTTTGTCATTTGGCTCTGCCCAATAGACGAAATCTTTGCGAAGACTTTTGAGCCCTGGTTCCGCTCGATTGCCTCTTTGATCCGTGCCGCACTAAAGGAGCGCAGGTCACGTCGCATTGATTTAGAGATTCGTCTATTGAGTTTGCCATATTCCGACGTATCAGCTGAAGATTGCAGCCTCATCTCGGTCCGGTCCTGCATCAACCTGATGGTTCCGTTCGAGAGCTTTTGAGGTTTATTGCGGCGCGGGGTCTTAAAGAACTTGGACCCCACAGCTTGGACAGTTTCCACCAACCCATTGTTAATCTCGTCCACAGTTTCGCATTCCGTTAGGCACTGGAAGCGATTGTGCAGTTCAAGTTGGAAGTCTTCGGGGTTCCGGATGTGGGCAGGACCAGGTCGGAGCGTGGACTTCACCAGACGAGACCTTTCAAGCTTGACATTGATATTCAGTGTGCCTCTGACAATTCGGTGATCGCTACCGGTTTTTACCTTGGCGATCACAGAGACATCACTGAATATTCGCTTCTTGGTCGTCATGATGAAGTCGATCTCATTTCTGGTAGTACCATCGGGGCTCATCCACGTCCACTTCCTGGATGGCCGCTTCTGGAAATAGGAATTCATCAAATGGAGTTCTTCCTTTTCCATGAAGTCGACCAGTCGCTGGCCCCTATGGTTCCGCTGCCCATACCCAAATGGCCCCACTCTCAACTCATCGCCATTCCGTGCGCCCACCTTTGCGTTGAAGTCCCCCATAACAACGGTGAAGTATGTTTCGGAGGTATGTATGGCCTCGGATATCTCCTCATACAATGCCTCTACTTCATCATCAGAATGTGTCGAGGTCGGCGCATATACCTGTATGACCTTCAACGAATACCGGTTGGTTATTCTGAGTATAAGGTATGCTACCCTACTCGACACACTGTCGACTTTCACAACGTTGTTGATGAGGGACCTGCGGACGAGAAATCCAACACCACCCTGGGATTTACGGTCTCCTTCCCGGTAGAAGAGCATGTTGCCGGAATCTAGAACTATCGTATCCTGACCCTCTCTTCGGATTTCAGATAATCCCAAGATATCCCATCGCATTTTGCTCAATTCTTCCTCCAGCTCGATAATCTTCTCATCGGTCCTCAGTGTGCGGATGTTGTGTGTTGCCAGGGCCAAAGTCCGTTGGGGGTGGTAGCGGGGCATCTGCCGGGGATTCTTAGCACCCCCTGCTCCGCCGTTACCCGATCCGCTACCCAGACCAGGAATAGCGGAGCTGCCGGGGACTGGGGGCCGTGTGCTTCTATTGTCAATCATAATGGGGGGGGGGGGGTTGCCATAATCCCCACGCTTGGCAGGCGGCTTGGGGATCGCAGTAGGGTCACCGTAAGTTTGCAAAGGACGCTGCTGCCCGTCCTTCGGTGGCTGGACGTAGTTTAAGGACGTACCCGGGTCCGGGACGTAACCTTGAATTAGCTGAGAGTATCTTAAGAGCGCTTATTTAGAGCAAAAAGTTTAAAAACAAAATACCTATTTTCTTTAAATATTCCGCTGATATTTCTCTAAGAAAAATAAAAAATACTTAGATTGCCAATACAACTTCTATTTTTTACTTTTTTCATAGTCGTGTATTTTTCAGTCTTATTAAAAAAAAACTAAATTAACCTGTTGCTAGAAGTTTCCATTTCCAACAACAAAGCTGACCTTGTCTTGTTGAGAGTATCTTTAGCACATAACTAGAGCAAAAAGTTTAAAACTACAAAACCTATTTTTGAATCCTGCTCAGGTTTTCCCAACTTTTACCGCACAAGGGCAAGGCAAGCAACAAAAACACTTTTTAATTCTTTTCTTTTGTACTAATCAATTACCTATAGGTGACTTATTTTTTCTTCGACTTCTATTGTAACCGAAGTATCTACAAATAGCTTGTCTGAAACATTGTACAGTTTTTTCACCTGAATTCTATTGTGTTGCGCAAGCTGCTCACGCGCATGCAATAGACCGTGAAATTATAGAACGTCGATTTTTTAAGGGGAATGCGCTAAGGTCTATAATATTTATATTTTCCCACGTTTTTGCCAATTTGCAAGTTTAAATCGTGTTGCATTTTGATCATCATGTGATAAACAAATATAAAACGGTTGTGTTGTATTATAGTATCAATTTTCATATCGCTGCATTGGCACAATCGTATTTATATTTACGAGTAATTAACTTAAAACTTCGCCACCTTAACGCCGCGCCGCCGCCGTTGTCGCAGGGCTCACTTTAATTTGACTGATTTTATGGCAAATTAGGATAATCTATACTAGATAATATCATGAAGAGGAAAACTTTGTTTGTTTGTAATGAATAGGCTCAAAAACTACTGGTCCGATTTCAAAAATTCTTTCACCAGTTGAAAGCTGCTTTGGTCCTGAGTGACATAGGCAATAATGGCGAGCGAAGCCGCCGGGAGAAGCTAGTAATAAAATAAATCACAATTGCCACGGTGTTAAATAAAATAACATAAGAAGTTCAGACCGGGTTCTATACAAATGCATTTTTGTTGCAATTTTAACTTGCATGTATGTGTAATTCTGTCTAAGGACATTTTCTGTTAGTTATATACCCAGTTTTAATCGATCGCCTTAATCTAAAACTACAAAATAGGAAATTATAGCCACTTTCAGAATTCCTTTCATAATTACAATGTAAACAAACATTAATAATGATGTAATGTGTGTAACTGACAGTTAAATTATGATTTTAATTGAGTTATTTGAACGCTGCAAAATGGCGGAGCAATCGAAATTTTGTTCCAATAAATCACGACTTGTCGATCAAGCTATTGACTGTAAATTGTTGTGTCAATGACACTGAGTATATTAGTCATTGCTCTTCTTCCTGAATGACTGAATCTAGAATCTTCGCTAGACTGTTTTTTGGATAACTAGGCTTACGTAAAGTCATGTTTTACTGGATGAAAATATTTAGTTCCGGAATGTTATTTACGGCACGATTAGTGCAGTGGCTAAGCGATTCGACTGGTGCGCTGCGTGTCGCGGGTTCGATTCCCGCACGGAGCAAATATTTGTATGATCTACAAGAAGTTGTACCGTTTGTGTATGTGAGTTTATATGTTTGTAAACGCACCCACGACACTAGAGAAATTCCTAATGTGAGGCAACGCCTTTAAAAAAAATGTAATGACCTCTGATAATACTATGGACAAAAAAATCTCTCAAAGTCCAAAACATCTATTTCAATTAGGCCATCAAAGAGGCACTTTTGAACGTCGATTGTTAAATTAAAGGATGTGATGGGATTGATTCTACACCCATTCGCAATGTTCATATGCAGAAGAATGGGCAAGAAACTTCACGCGTATTATTTAACATGTAAGTAGTAAGTACATATATGACTGGCCTGTTGGCGTAGTGGTTAGTGACCCTGACTGCTATGCCGGACGTCGTGGGTTCGATTCCCTCCCAGGACAAATGTTTGTGTGATGAGCATGATCATTTGTTCTGTGTCTGGGTGTAATTTATCTATGATATGTATGTATTTAGAAATATAGGAGTATGTTTATCAGTTGTCTAGTACCCATAACACAAGCTCTGCTTAACTTGGGACTAGATGGCGTTGTGTGATAGTTGTGAAATATTATTATTCCGTTTATTCATTTTTCATACATACTATTACATTTTTAACCGACTTCAAAAAAAGGAGGAGGTTATCAATTCGACTGTATTTTTTTTTTTTTTTTTTTATGTTTGTTACCTCATAACCTGCGACTGGGTGAACCGATTTTCATGATTCTTTTTTTATTCGAAAGCTGGTGCTTCCCGTGTGGTCCCATTGTCACCATTTCATGATCTGATGATTGGATCTTGGAGAAATCGAGGGCAACCCTTAAATTTTATTAGCTGACACATAATTTTTCGCAAATCTTATGAAGTAATTCAAGTACTTGCGTATGGAAATCATCATCTCATGTAGCTGAGCTGATGATGGAAGGTACAACTCCTCAAGTAAGAAAATTATGTTTGAGTTCGCATATCTCCGGAACTATAAGTCCGATTTAAGTAATTCTTTTTTTGTTGTACTAGGTATCGTTCGACTTAGGGAATACTGCAAATTTCATCAAAATCGGTTCAGCAGTTTTTGAGATAGGGAATGAATGAACGATGTTATTACCGGTGCAACGGATTACAAAATTCTAGTGCACATGTAAGAAAATGATGTATTTGACAAGAATTTTGATTGAATATTTAAACTAAAAAGAGTAAAATAAAAACTTTTTCAAAAAAAATTGACCGCCTTCAAAAACAACCACAAAAAAGAGTAAAATAACCTACAAAACTTTTCTGTCGGAAGTCGGTGGCAAAAGAGACAATGAAATTAATAAAAAAGTCACCGACTTCCGACAGAAAAGTTTTGTAGGTTATTTTACTCTTTTTTGTGGTTGTTTTTGAAGGCGGTCAATTTTTTTTGAAAAAGTTTTTTTAAATATTTCTTTAAAAAAAATACAAACAATAAAAAAACATTTAAAAATATAAAAATAGTAGTCCGCCGGTGTGGGAGCAGGGTCCAAGCTACCGGTGGTTAGGGTTCCAGAGACAGGAACCTCCTCACAATACGAGCCGTATCAAGAAGTACTGCCTTCTGGATCTGGCCCTTGATCCAACCCCCTAAGGAGAGCCTCGAAAGGTGTTCGTCGAGGCTCTTTGCCATCAGGCCATTGGCAGTCACGACGATCGGCACAATGATAGCCGAGCTCACATTCCACATGTCGACAACCTCGCGTGCCAGATCGAGATACTTGATTTGTTTATCTTTCTCTGCCTTCACGAGGTTCTCGTCATGCGGGATGGTAACATCGATTATCATTGCGCGGCGCGATGATCTGTCTATCACTACTAAGTCAGGCTTATTGGCGACAATAGTCCTGTCAGTAATGATAGGCAGATCCCAGTACAACGTGACATGGTCTTTCTCGAGAACTATATATTATTATCATAAATATAATTCAAATCTTTCTTCTACAGGTGGTGGCCCGTCGCTCCGACTTGAAGCTGATCGTCACATCAGCCACAATGGACTCCACAAAGTTCTCCACATTCTTCGGCAATGTGCCCACATTCACCATTCCCGGACGTACCTTCCCCGTGGAAACCTTCTTCGCCAAGAACGTCTGTGAAGACTATGTGGATGGAGCTGTTAAACAAGTAAGTTCTTTAACTTAAAGACTTAATGATTAATATCGTCTGAATATTCTACCCTGTTAGTATAGCGATTGGATTGCTGCATATGAGGTCTTAGCCTGGGTTTGGTTACCAGTTCAGGCATCAGTATTATTTGGTTTTCGATCACGAATTTCTCGTAACAAACTAGTGATGGGATAAATAAGTCAAATGACTTCACACCACATCATCAACATCATCATCTGCCTAGCCTTTTCTCGAATATGCTGGGGTCGGCTTCCAGTTTAACCGGATGCAGTTGAATATCAGTATTTCACATGGAGCTACTAGCTATCTGATCTTTAAATCCAGCAACTGGGTAATTCCATGCCCTCTTGTTGGTTGTCAGGCTTTTGTGCTTCTGATTAACAGTCATCATCTTCCTGCCCTTATCCCATTTTACTTAGGGTCGGCGCAACACGTTTTTTTCTTCCATTCTCCCCTATCACACGTCATAGTATCATCTACTCCTTTTTCTTTCATATCATTCCTTAGACAATCCATCCATCTCTTCTTTGGCCTTCCTCTTACTATCAATCCATCAACATTCATACTAATCACTCTCTTAGTCACATGATTGTACAAGTAACAACTGTCAAAGATCTACAAATGACAGCCGGTATCAACGGCTTGGTATAAGTTGGAAGGTCAGTATGTGCGGCTGTTGTTATTAAACCATGGGCTGCTTTACACCACATGCTACTCTTCATAATCAGCCTTTAAATTACCGGTTTCCTCACGATTTTTTCCTTCACCATTTTGAGAGCAGAGGTGATGAAATAAATTTTGTAGGTATCTACCTTTTATAATAGGTGGCTAGGTGTAAACTATAGTAACTACCTAGCTTGGCCGGCTGGGTTTGAATCGAACCCTCGACCTATAACTTGTATGTCGGGGCCAGTACAATTAGGCCACCACTGCTCGCACCTCGCTCGTACTCTGCCCCACATGCTACTCTCAAAAACCAGAAACCACACGGAACACAACTTCTGAACGAATAATCCTCACTTTCTTTTATGAAGGGTGAGGAACACCCTCTTAGCCCCTTCGTACAGAAGGTGACGCAAGTCTCCGATATCTTACGATTTTGGTATTCATTGACGCGTGCTTGTGTTCGAACCTCTATGGGTTTGTATTGCGATAGCTGCAAGGATACCGAAGTCGTAAGGTATCGGAAACTTGAGTCGCTTTGTGTACGAAGAGCCTTCCTCTTACCTCCCAAAGTCTAGTTCCTCTCTATATAAAGGTACCATCGCGTGACCAGGTGACAAGTTAATTTGTAAAATTGTCATCCGCCATTTTCTATTACCATACATGACACAGTCACGCCATTTCCCTCGACAATGGTTTGGTATTTACCAAATTATTTATCGTACTTTAAAATGTTATAAAACTACTCGCGAGCTTTGAACTATGCAAACTGTTTGGAATTTATTACGATATGCTAAAAGGTTTTGGTATTAAAATAGTTGTGAAACTACAGCTGAAATGTTTTAGATTAAACATTATATGAGTTTGAGTGCATTGACTTGTTTGAATAAGTATAATGTCCTTGGTAAAATATACGATTTTCTTAATAATTTTATGAGTGCCACGCATTCAGAACACAAATAAAATATTATAATAGGCAGAGGGTAAAAAGCACTTGAAAAAAAACTTTCTACATGTATGTCTTTTTAATCTAAAATTCTAAGTAAATGCAATTTAGGTTTGGTAACGTCAATTGAGGTCGTTGGACAAAGGCCTTGCAAGTAAAGGTCGTGTTTAAAGTTCAAAACCCTCCCGTGTTGCTTTTCGGTTTTTTTTACTCTTACTAGGGTCAAAAAAGGTACAGAACATTATAAAAAAGTTTAATGGTGGCTGAACAAATGTCCAAATTACTTAAAGTCAATCTATGCGGACAGCGAGTAATATAATAGGTAGCTCGCCGTCTGATCAAGGACCAGGCCCTAATTGACGCTGCGTCGTGTTTCACGCAAACCACCATGAGCTGTGAGAAAACATGCTTTTGGCCCTAGGGGCAAAATCCTGCCGGGTGCGAGACTGTCTAAACAGGTTACACAAAGGGCATTTGAAAGGAACGGAGTGAACACCACTCACCTCCACTATTCGTTTTCTGATTAGTTTCGTTGCAGGATCCAAGACAGTTAAATTCTTTCTCCGGGACACGTTGTCCTTCATTGTCTCGGCGTTTTTCTGGTGGTCGCCACTGTTGAAATTGGCTTTCAGGAGTTGCAGTGGTTTGGCAATAGTGTGGTGGGACTGTTTCAAAACGAACAGGAGGTACTTTATTTGTTGCTTGATAGTAAATATCACTTTGGATCCTATCAGAAAACCAGCGCTGTGACATTTTTTAAATGTCGCAGCACATGCTGAGATAGGAGCCTTTTGGCCTCGCACAGAACCAGGACTTTTATGTTATTTTGTTCCGTTTGCCGTTTGTTATCTTTAACTTATGTAATTTTGTTTTTCCTTTGTATTTCTTTTTCTTCTGTATACTTAGGTTGTTTGTTATTTCCTGTGTGTGTCAATAAATCCCTTTTATTTTCTTTTCATATCATCAAATGAGTCCTCATTTGATGATACTATCAAGCCAGAAGTCGACCTATATCTCAAAACGTACTGTGTATGCAAAAAATGAATATTCGCTGACAGAAGTCATATTTGTTAACCTTTACAATATGCTAAATGAACTTTATTGATAAATTAGTAATCGAGGTTGGCATGTACGAGAATGAGTCTGTTGTCAAGCCATTGTATTTAATTTTATACGTGCAAATTACTCTAAAATCCCTTCGAGATTTATAGTTTATTATGTTTCAATGACATTTACGTATTTACCTATATTATACCGTACTAGGTGTTGCCAGAAGATTTAACTACCCCTAATTTATACCACGGAAGCGTCATTCCGGGATAAATGGTGTATATTCTATGTGTTATTCCCGACTATAAACTATCTCTGAACCAAATTTCATCAAGATCCGTTCAGCTGTTTTGACGTCATTGATTCGGTAACAAACATCTATCTATCTATTCATTCAAATATTTAAACTAATAGATTTACATTGATTGATTTTTATTGATTCATTTGATTTAGATTGCCGAATTAATCTCTCAATTGCCACCCTAGAAAGCTGAAATCACAATGCCATCTTTGAGAAAAGACAACTCTTGAATATTTTTGTAATTTAAAGCTAGAATATCATAAATTGCTAGAATCTTAGCATAAAGCCAAATGCCAGCCACACATGGCAAGTCGTTTTTAAGGGTGCGCATGTAACCCGTGCAAGTAAAGATGCGGGTTACCCGCCCGAGTAACATGCGCAAGCTACTTGATCAAGTTACCCGCGGGGTGCTTGCTTATACACGGCGCATGCTACTGGCGCAAGTAATGGTGCGGGTTTGCGATTTACCCGCGCGAGTAACATGCGCAAGCTACTTGATCAAGCTACCCGCGGGGTGCTTGTACACGGCGCATGTAGCTTGACCATGTTGAGGCACTTGCGCGAGTGACATGCGCCGTGTACAAGCACCCTAAGAACCATGCATAAGCACTGCACAGCAGGGACCGAAACCGGTATCAACAATACCGGTATTTATTCGGTAACAACCTTTTTTTCTTTTACAGGTAATTTTAAAGATTACCTTTATTATTAAAAGTGAATACATAACCAGTATTAATACCGGTTACCGAAATAAAAATTACCCCTATCTTGCACACTTCAAACGTGCCGTCGGCAATAGTCACAGGGCGCGCATCGCATGTGTGTGTGACAAAGAGTCGTTATCTTTAGTTAACCGGTATTAAAACGGTAACCTGAATAGAGGTTACATTTTTCTTCGGTCTAAAAAGCAAATTCTTTAATACCTGTACCGTAATTTATAAAGGTTTTCGGTCCCTGCTGCACAGCATGTCCAAACGATCCAGATCATTCTCGTAATCATCATCAACGCGTCTAATATTTTACAACGTACCAACTGCAACCAATAGCTACCAACACCGACAACTACGTAAGCATAGCAATTACACTTCGTTTAACCAATTACAATCATTATTCATAAGCTTAAGTAACGCTAGTTTCCTCAAATGAAATTGCTGACTACAAAAAATGTATTCGTACTCCATAATTGGAATACAGTAGCTATCGTAGCTCGTAATTGTAAAGAAATAGAAGACATTGTTGTTCTTGACAGTAATGTATTCCATAATTCTATGTTTTGTCTACAATAGTAGGATTCTGGTGTTTTGTTCTGTGACATTTTTATTTTGTTCGTGTCCTTGGCCTTTGATTGTGGAGTTATTTGGGTTGTGGAGGTCCGACAGGCTGTAAAATACTGATATCCAACTGAATCTGGTTTGACTGGAAGGCAGTGGAAGCCGACCCCAATATACTCGTAGTTTGGAAAAGGCTAGGCAAATGATGATGTCCTTTGGCCTTTGTTGAATTCAAACCCAAAACAGCGAAGAAAATAATAGGAATCGAACGACGGGGTCGTACGCGCCGTAGAGAACACAAAAGGACGCCGTGAGACGTTCCTATTGACCAGTCTTCGGATCGAATTTCCGTGGATATTTGATTCAATTCGATTTTACCGAAAACTCACTAGAATGAAGATGATGGTGTCATTGAACTCTCTCACAGCCCTAATCTAATCAGATTGACGTGTTCCTATTCAACGGAAACAAAGTACTAAACACGTAAGTGCGCCCCGAAATGGAAAAGTTTGGAGATCCCTTTTTTCGGAATGAGTTCTTAAAATCATCTAATGAGTCCTTGCGGCTTGGTTCGAACGGGAGGCACCGTCTAAAAATGCCCGAATGAAAGACTTTAAATTGACTAAAAATTTACTTTTTTTAGCTTGTTAAAATCATCAAATGATTCACGGTGTCCTTCAATAGCTCTTTATGTTCCGGGGTCACGGTAAGGAAATAAATCCCGCGACCCCGGCAGGCTTTGGCCCTCTGAGAGGGTGAGCCGCCGTGAGGACACGTTGGTGCTCTGCTCAAGCGGGGCAGTCTTACACCGTATGCTCTACTGTGTCCTCCGGGCGATCTTCGCAGTGGTGACACCCGGGCGTTTCCTCCTTCCCTATCAGACACAGGAACCTCCTGAAACTTCCGTGTCCGGTGAGGACCTGCGTCATCCGATAGGTCAGGACGCCGTGACGTCTCTCCAGCCACTCCTCAAAGAGGGGTCTTAACGCCGCGATGGCGGCGTGCCCAATGGTAACCGTCATACGATATTCCTATGAATTATTAACGATGCAAGTATCACATGCATAATTGCAATAAACCTGCGATTTTCAAATAAAATACCTTATCAAACCATGTGACCTACATCAAAATGTAATGAAAATATGAAAACTCGGCCATGGCCATAAAGATTGGACGTAAATAAAATCCTCCCCGATGCAAATAGTTCACAAACTAGCTTATCACGAGCATTGCGAATTGTTAGAATGCCGCGACCGCTCACTGCGCGCGCGCACCGTAGTGTTACCATGATTTGGTGCGAGAGAAGGATATGACAAATTAAACAAAGAAGTAAGAAAAATCTGTTAAAAGAAAGAGATGAGGCCATGAAAGTTCTGTAAAACAAACAAGAGAATAATGAAAAGTTGCCAAAGAGAAATAGAAATGTTGCATAGGCCTGTAAAAGAGAAGAAGAATGCGAGAAAAGAATTGAATAGAAATTGGGACGAGAACTGGCAATAAGAATTTGAGAGCACAAACAAAAAGAATTGGGTTAAGAATCTTTTTTTATTTGTAACACGTTTCCAATCGCTTCTGTGGGAAGGATTTGGTGTAATGTATTGGTAGTGTAAATACGGAATTAAAACTTGTTTCACAAAGGTTGATCGTAAAACATACTTTCTTTTAAGTTTACTTCTAAAAGTCAGAAACAAAAAACACTGAGGCCCGTATTACAGAACGTCACTCAATACTCAAGTATTACTTAAAACTAGATTCAAGGCATTTGATTGGTTTTAATCTAGATTTAAATAGAGATCAGTACCCTTAGCACAAATTTTTAGTGTTTGAGACGTAAAGTAAGCTGGAACTTTGACACTGGAATTTCAAATCGACAATTTTCAAGGAAAAAATTCGTTGTCTTCGCACACCAGAGGCGCTGTTCTATTTTTTTATACAAAAACGCTGTAAATGCTGTAAAGACTCTGTAAAGTAAAAGAGTGAAAATTCGTTCTAAGGGTACAGTGCTTCAACTCGCCTCAAAGAGCGTCAGCATAATGACGGGGCCCCACTCTCAGAGGGCCAAAGCCTGTCGGGGTCGCGGGATTATTTCCTTACCGTGACCCCGGAACATAACAGGCTACTGAAGGACACCGCGGATTTTAGTTAGTAGAAGTCTAACAGTCCCTCACGCCCTGCCCGGGGCCGGAGGAATCATTTGATGATTTTACCACGCTAAAAAAAAAAGAACTAGATTCAAGGCATTTGTTTGGTTGAAATCTAGATTTAAATAGAGATTAGTGCTTGAGTTTCGTTCTAATACGGGCCTGAAAGCTAAAATCAAATATCTTATCTAAGCTTTTAGACAGGAAAGGTCAACTAACTGCTCAAACGAAACGGCGATTAGGGAGCCGACGATGACCCACTTCTACTTGTCTATATCAATATTGAAACAGTCGCCGAACTGAATCATAGGTGACCAGGTCACGACCCTATTGACGTTGTTTTATGGCGTGGATTCCGTGATACCGTCTATTTCGGGTGGTTTTTTAATAGTCGTGATGGGAATTGAATTGTTATATTTGTTTATCAAGCATTAATTTAATTAAGTCGTCTAATAAGGTTAATTAAAAAAATGTATTTACCTTCCTTGGATCCTGCAACGAATTTAATTATTTTTTATAATTTAATCTGCGGGACACTTCATTGTCTCGACGCGTTTCTGGTGGTTACCACTGTTGGTTCTGGCTTTCAGGATTTGCAGTGGTTTGCGACTAGTGTGATGGGTTTGTCCCAAAAAACAATAAGGTCAACGAAGCCCAAAAGAAGTTAGTAGACCTCACCAGGACGTGGTTCGCGGGGTTGCCGATAGCGTGGCTCTAGAACGAGAAAGGGCTGCGAAAGGAACATGGACCCATCGAAGTATGAGATTAAAAGAACAGATAGTGTACCTAGACCTGCACACTTATGCATTAATAATACATCCCGCGCAGATGGCGCGTTGGAATATTATTATATTATATTATTATTAATATTTTCTCCGTGAGGGAATCGAACACGGCACACGCTGCACAGCAATCCAATCACTCAGCCGCTGCGCCTTCAAATTGAAATCGTTCAGGTGGACTTTTAGTGTTGAAAGTGCCATCATCCTGAAAATAGTCCCATTTTAAGTTCTAATGATAGTGACCATCATGATCAGCTGGAAGACGTCCACTGCTGAACATAGGCCTCCCCCTTAGACCGAACGACAATTCGCCAATTGCATCCATCGGTTGCCCGCGAGTCTCACGATGTCGTTGGTCCATCTAGTGGGAGTATGAGAGCGGGATAATAACCATATGATTAAAAAAAATATCGGTACAAATTGAATTCGTACCAAGACAGACAAGTATTATGGTAACCCTGTCAGTTGGTGTCAACGAACTGCGGGCCCCGACCGCGTTACAACTTCGATTCCCGCTCGTTGCAAGAATGCGCGGATAAACTCGCTTTTGCAATTAATACGAATATCTTGCGGCTTGTGCATGAGATAATTATTTTAATAGTATGTCACGTATTACCCAGTAACTGAGTTGTGGAAGTCCGATAGGCAGCCGCTTCATGTAAAATACTGATACTTATTCAGCTGCATCTGGTTCGACTGGAAGTCGATCCCAATATAGTTGGGGAAACGCTAGGCGGATGATGAGTATGTCACGCTCATTGGATGTTATAATTTAGAGTACTCAACTGAAACTTCAGTTGACACCCGAACTTCTAAAGGCTTTAAGCCTCCTGCAGACAGACGCGATTAATCGCGCGTGGCGATTGTTGGAAAAACCTACTTAGTCCATTTTCTATGAAAACACCCATATCTATTCACACTGAAGCGGCGCGGCGTATCGCGTTTCTAATATTATTATTGCGACGGCTCGCGGCAAGATTGACGCGCGACAAGTGCGTCACGCCAGGCGACACAAATCAGTCCAAGTGTAGAACATTTTGTATAGAACCGATTTTGCCGCCGCGGTTCCGCCGCGATTAACGCGACGACACGGCGACAGTCATATAATTATTATAAAAAACTAGCTTCTACCCGGGGTTTTACCCGCGTTATTTGAGGCGTCTGGCCCCAATGATATTATAAGTACAAAAATAATATCATTGTCTGGCCCTATCAGAGACATTAAAATATATAGGTACTTACGAGCAATAGACATCACGAACAAAATTGTGTTCTCATTACTCAGAGAAAAAATAATTCAAGAAGGCTTCAATAGATGGCGTTACATGTATGGATTTGTTTTTGAAGTTCAAGTATCTGTTTTAATTTGAGGTTGAAAAAAATATGTCCTTGTTTTTAAAAATCCCCTTAGCACAAAAAAAAAGGAATAATGGGCTCCTAGTTCCAAATTCCATGATTTTATTAAATAATATTACTGAGCACAGCTGCCTCTGGTGAATACAATTTGTACTACGTTGTAGTTTGCTCACTCATTTAATGTTTATATTAGATGGCGTTGTTATCATTTTCTGAGTTTTACTACACACCTCAACTTTTTGTATTTTTTTCGAGATCAGGGATTGATTCTGATGACAAATCGACTTTTTATCCGATTTTTTTTACGGTTTTTTATTTTGGGTTAATTCTTAAAGTACTGAAAACTTTCCTATGAAATTTTCCTCAAATATTCCTAATAATATGCTTCTGTCAATAAGCTATGTAATAATACGCTATTGTAACTAGGAGATAAGCAATTTTGAATCATGTTATTTAAAAGAATGTTTTGAGTTAGCGACCAAATATTAATTACCTATTAAACTTGATAAATACAAAAATTACATTAGTATTGTATCTGTGTGAACCAAAACCAAGGGCAAATCGCAGAGATATTTTTTTCATTTTAGGCACAGAAAATATTGTTACGTCGATCGAATTGCGAGACCTATCCTACCTATAAGCTTCTCGAAAGTTCCACAAGGTTCTCGACAATTTTACTAAAGATCAGTCAGGAAATTTCTAGAAAATTCTACCCTGTTCTAGATAGTTCTGAAATGGAAGATTAGTAAATAAAATTATAACCAAATAGTATATATATAGCGGGGTATATATATATGTGTATATGTAGGGGTGGTACGAAAAGCCTCCATAGTACTATGGAGGCTTTTCGTACCACCCCTACCGTAAATTCAATTAAAATCGTAAGTCTTGGTGGGTGGTCTAGTGGTACTGTGGTATATGAACTGATGTGGAAGGACAGGTCGGGTTCGAGTTTTGGAAGATTTATTTAAAATTATTCATTTGTAACTTTTATTTTTATTTACTTTTTTTTAAAGAATAATTATTATTTTCTGTAAAGAAGTAATAAAGTTCCAAGTTGTGAAAACATGTGCTGTGCAAAATCTTCTTTACATATATTATAATAAAATCGTAGAGATGTCATTCCTGTACATTGAATATTTTTTTCTTTTTGTATTTTTTTCGAGATAAGGGATCGATTCTGATGCCAAATCAACTTTAATTTTTTTTCGAATTTTTTTTTTGTTTTTTTGATTTGATATATCTCCGAACTACTGTAAAGTTGTCGATCAAATTTTCCTCAAATATTCCTAATAATATGCTTCTGTTTATATGCTATGTTTCCTGGGTGATAAGCAATTTTGAATTTTGTTGTTTTTAGATGTTTGTTGATTGTTGGAAGCTAAACCACTGGATATTATTTAGTCAATTTTTCCTCAAATATTCCTTAAACTGCTGTTCTATTAATAGGATATGTATAATTACGCTATTCCCCTTGGGGGATTAGCAATTTTATAATATGTTGATTTTCAGTCATTGTTGACATTTGTACAAGAACCGCTATTTGAAATCCACTGTCAACGTACTAGCCAGTCCGGTCGGTAACCTGCTTGACTTTCGGGCAAGGGGTCTCTGGATCAAATCTCGCAGTTTTTTTTTTCTCTTTTTGAGTTTTTTTTATTTGTCCTGAGAGTTTTAAATAATTAAAAAAAAATGTGCATACTTTTATTTCAATATTATTCGCGATTTAAAATAATTACTATTTTTTTTAAATACTTCCTTAGGATATAAATCTACACCGATTTAAATTGTAGGTACCTAGTAAGTTGGATATTTTTTTTTTTATTGTAATTGTTTCGAGGTGTGGAATTTTAAAGATTAGAAAAAAAATCAGGGTTTCTATAATTTGTGTTTATTTATGTTTTGAATTGGTGCTCAAACCAGTGCATAGATTCTGTTTTAAACGACGACAAGTTGTACTCATCGAGTCAGATAAATTAGTTATTTTTTAGGTATCACGCGGTATGCTAAAGGGAGAAGAGCAATACTATCGTACGTTCAATTTGCAGCGATACTGTAAATCGACCCAAAAATGATAGTCTAATGTTTAAATAAACACGGTTCTTTGAAATTAATATCGCTATCAAATAAGGACGTTTCCTATACAAACTATGTACCTAGATATAACATTATTGATCTAAACTAATAATAAAAATGCAATTATGTTTGTTTTTTACCTTTTCACGCATTACTACCTACTGAATCGATCGTCCCAAAATTTAGCATATACGTTGTCAGGAGTATAGACACGGATATAAGGTATCTTACATCCCGAATAACAGAAGCTGTTTCCGAGAAAACAATTACGTTCATATTCCAGATGGCGCCACATGATCCGTATTGTTTCTCAAATTCTAAAATAACGCAAGCGAAGCCGCGGGCAAACACTAGTAGGGAATAAACAAAAAAGCCGGAGGCCAGCAAAAAAGAGCTTTTAAACTAACAAACGAAAACATCCGGAAGTAATAAAGTAACAGCATTTTATATTGTAACTAGCTGTTGCCAGCCTAGTAGGATATTATTGACAAGACGAGTAAATAAAATTACATCCAAACAAATAGGTACTACAACGTATATGAAGGCTATTTTGTACCACCCATAGCGTGAATTCAATTTCAAACGTAACGCTAGGTTGGTCTAGTGGTATCTGTAAAGATCTTGAAGGACGTGTATTGGGTTCGAATCTCCGTTGAGTTTTAGAAATTTTATTTAGATTCTTTTTATTTACTCGTAATACCTATTTCCTTTTCATATTTTTAGAATAATTATTAATATTTTCTTTACAATAAAAAGAGACGTTTGGCGAACAGTTCAGAAACAGGTGAAACTTCGGAAATTGTTTTTCACCAGTGCTGTATAAGTAGGTATACCCGATGTCAACTCGGCCAGTGACGTCACAAATGTTAGGTAAAGGTACACTTTATTGAGTTAATTCTTTATTTCTGGATTTGAAAACATACCCGAGAGCCCGACGCCAATACGATCTCTGACGTCATGAGCGTTGGCTGAAGGTATAGTTTCCAAATATAAGTCGAACTGAGAACCTACCTACTTTACTTTTTTTTATGTCTCTTTTGGTGCGGGCATGCGGGCAGCGAGTAAAGGGCAACTCGCTGCCCGACCATGGACCATGCCCGGGTCGACGGCGCGTTGTGTCCCACCCGCGCCTCAAAGAGCGTCAGCATAATGACGGGGCCCCCTCTCAGAGGGCCAAAGTCTGCCGGGGTCGCGGGATTTTTTCGTTACCGTGACCCCGGAACATAACAGGCTACTGAAGGACACCGTGGATTTTTGTCAGTAGAAGTCTGACAGTCCCTCCCACCCTGCCCGGGGCGGGAGGACTCATTTCATGATTTTACCACGCTAAAAAAAAAAAGTCTCTTTTGGTTAGGTATTGGCTTTTACTTCGTAATAAACAAGTAAATAGGTAGAGGTTACTCTGTACGGCTTGTACACACGGCTACACATCAAGCTATACAAATCCAGTATTTAAGCTGACCGTTGTATGCGCGGAATGATCATACAGAGTCTACGATAAACTGGTTTTGTATAGCTTGATGTGTAGCCGTGTGTACGATCAAATAGGTAAGTAGGTACCTACGTAGAATTCAAGCTAGGGTTTCTCATTTCTGTATTTGGTCGCGATCGCGACTCGCGGAACTTATCTCACCACCGTGACCCCGGAAGGTCTATCGAAGGACACCGTGGATTTTAGTCAGTACGAGTCTGACTTATTTGATGATTTTACCATATTATTATGAGGGTCTCTGTATTTTAGGTACTTATTCATTTACATGTTCGCATAAATCATGTTATGTTGACCATTTCGAATTGGTTCAAAAAAACCGGTTTTAAACGCCCACATGGTCGGTTCAACATAAATCAAAAATCGCATTAATAATAATATCCAATATCCAATTTACCTACCTACAATTTAAATCAGCGCAGATTTATTCTAGAAAACTGTTGAAAAATATTAGAAAAAAAAGTTTGCAAATAATATTAAAATAAAAGTACGCATAAAATTATTTTTAATTATTGAAAACTCTCACAGGATATATGAATGAAATACAAAAAGAGAACCACGAAAAGTGAAGTGGAAACACCAGGATTTGATCCTGAGACCCTTCGAACGAGAGGGAAGCAGGTTACTAACCAGACTGGGTGATTCGTTCACGATATGTTTCAAATAGCGGTTCTTAGATTTTATTAGATTTTAGATAATGTCCTAAAATCTTCTAATGTAGCCATTGTAAAGTTATTTCCAAAAAACGCATTGTTGGTTTGTACGTTCACTAACGATTCCCCAAATTAGTTAACAAAAATAAAGTAAATATTGAACAAAATATTAGTACAATGAAATGGTTTTCCGCCGCGCGCGCCGCGCCGCCCGCGCCGCCGCCGCCGCCGCCGCCGAGCTAGGGCTAGGGTGTGTACTGTTGTCATCCTTTGTAATGTTATCGATGTCGATTAAATCCCAAATTTATTTTTGCTTATTAATACGCCGATTGTTTTAACGGAAATACATATCTGAGTATTAATACAAAGTTCGCTCCAAGTACTTAATAATAATCATAACCCAGTCTGCAAAAAATTAAATTTCAACTTTAGCCATAAGTTTCCCTTTGTAGATACTAAATAAAACGTAAACAATAATTACCACTTCGGCACTCACAGAAAGGATGAAAATTTTCATTTATGAATTTGAAGTGGGGCGGGAAGAAAGAAACAGAGCAACATTACAGCTTTAATAAAAAAGATCTCCCGATTTTTATTTATTTAAAACTAGGCTGTAATTAATGCCAGTTTTATTCAGAACAAAAAATTATTTAAAAATGCAATAAGTGCAAAGAAAAATAGTTTTACAAATGAATAAAAAAATCAAATAAGTCTATTTTTTGTATTCTTCCCTACTGAAATACTTTATATTTGTGAAGTCTGCTATATTTTTTTTAAGCTTTAAAAAAAACTATATACCGACAAAAAAATGTTGGCAGCCCTATTTGTCGGCCGGCGCGGGCGGGCGGCACCTTTGATTCTTTTTACCGCTGCCGCTTCCTGGAACTCATTTTTGATTTATTATAGCAGCGACGGCGACGGGGCGGCGCGATCAAAGAAAAAGTATGTGCCGGGCGTTTTCCTTTGAAAAATTGTTGGATGGAATTTAGACCTTATTTTATAACTATAACGTTGTAATTCGGTTGTGAATCGAGACGACAAATTTCTCAGAACGTCGCGCGCGACGTTCTGAGAAATAGGCGGGCGATTTCTTTTGAAGAACAAATTGTTGGATGGAATTAAAAAACCGACCAAGTGCGAATCGGACTTGTCCGTAAAGGGTTCCGTAGCAGCAAGTTACATAATATAAAAGTTCTTGTAGTTGGTTGTAACTTCAATTTGAATTTACCTAGAATTGCGGTTTACGATTTATGACATATTATTAAAAAGAAGTAGTAATAACTTGATTTCGTTAAAACCAATTTTGAGTGGTAGTTTGCATAGTAATGTTTAACATTTACATTTTTTTAGTTTTATCATTCTTTTATTTTAGAAGTTACAGAGGTGGAGGTGGGGGTACACATTTTACCATTTTGGAAGTGTCTCTCGCGCGAACTGTTTAGTTTGAAAAAAAAAGATAAATAAGTAACCTCAATATAATTTTTGATGAATGATATCTTGAAAGAATTGAGAACCTCCTTTTTTTTTCGTCGGTTAAAAAATAGGTTCTTCATACAGATGTGCCCGACCAATTTCTCATTTTGCATGAAAAACCATTTTTTTTTTGAGAATTTCCAATAGGTAATCTTGGAATAAAAATTAAGTGAAGTTAGTAACATGGGCTGGGTTACCCCACGAGAGGTTTTGCGCTTTTGGCGTTAGACGTTGTATATGTATATGTATACCCAACACGCATAAGTTTGGTGAAAAAAAAATTGTGTTTTAATTCTATTATGGGGATAATATTATATCTAGTATGGGGAACCCCCAAAGTTTGTTTGTTTGAATGTTTGAAATTTTTTAATGTTTTTTTGGAAAGTCCTAATGCGGCTCACATGATACATCTACTTATAAGTTTCACCTGGATAGCTTTTATACTTTCGAAGAAAAGTGGCTGTGACATACGGACGGACAGACGGACATGACGAATCTATAAAGGTTCCGTTTTTTGCCATTTGGCTACGGAACCCTCACAAGCAGGTTCACTTCTCTTTGAAGGGCGTGGCTCTGCGGTGCCGCGCGGCGCTCGTCTTGTCGCGCGGCGCGCGCACCTTGCCGCGCCGCGTCGTCGTGTCCTTACCGTAGTAAATTTAGAGTTTATATTTCTGTGGCAATTTGTCGCAGCGGGAGACGCCGCGTTCCGCGCGCGATGGCGCTGGTTGCCAATGTAATTTCCACTTTAAATCTACTACAATGGGGTTCACTTCTCTTTGCAGGGCGTGGCTCTGCGGTGCCGCGCGGCGCTCGTCTTGTCGCGCGGCGCGCGCGCATTGCCGCGCCGCGTCGTCGTGTCCTTAATGTAATACATTTAGAGTTTATATTTCTTTGGCAATTTGTCGCGGCGGGAGACGCCGCGTTCCGCGCGCGCTGTCGCTAGTTGCCAATGTAATTTCCACTCTAAATGTACTACGATTGGGTTCACTTCTCTTTGCAGGGCGTGGCTCTGCCGTGCCGCGCGGCGCTCGTCTTGTCGCGCGGCGCGCGCGCCTTGCCGCGCCGCGTCGTCGTGTCCTTAATGTAATACATTTAGAGTTTATATTTCTTTGGCAATTTGTCGCGGCGGGAGACGCCGCGTTCCGCGCGCGCTGGCCCTGGTTGCCAATGTAATTTCAACTCTAAATGTGTTATGATTCGGTTCACTTCTCTTCGTAGGGCATGGCTCCGCGGTGCAGCGCCGCGCGCCGCGCGGCGCGTCTGTCTTGCCGTGCCGCGTCGTGTCCTTAATGTAATACATTTAGAGTTTATATTTCTTTGGCAATTTGTCGCGGCGGGAGACGCCGCGTTCCGCGCGCGCTGGCGCTAGTTGCCAATGTAATAATTTCCACTCTAAATGTACTACGATTGAGTTCACTTCTCTTTTCAGGGCGTGGCTCTGCGGTGCCGCGCTGCGTGCCGCGCGGCGAGCGAGTCTGGCCGTTCCGCGTCGTGTCCTTACTGTAGTACATTTAGAGTTTATATTTCTGTGGCAATTTGTCGCGCGGGAGACGCCGCGTTCGGCGCGCGCTGGCGCTGGTTGCCAATGTAATTTCCACTCTAAATGTACTACGATTGGGTTCACTTCTCTTGGCAGGGCTTGGCTCTGCAGTGCCGCGCCGCGTCATGTTATAATCGTGTCCCGTCGTGTCGCCGCGTAGCGCGCTCTTATGTGAACAACAATGCGGCAAGGAAACGCGCGCGGTATCAGTGATGTCGCCACGCGCGGATAATCGCGTCTGTCTGCAGGAGGCTTTATTCCTGTATCCTGTATGTTTTTACAAACATGTCAAACTAACAAACAGTCAGACATTTAACTTATACCTATAGATTTGGCAAATATTTGTTCGATGCGGGTATCGAATCTGCACCACGCAGCGCTGCTATCAATTTCTCGGCCAGCGCTGGCGAAGGTTACATATCAATAGGGTTGAGAATGAGCACATTTTCAACATTAACTTACCCATACCTTTTAAGTCAGATTAAAAAAAATAGGCCCAGAAAATCGTTTCAGTGTCTTTCAAAATACGTGATCCCAAGCAATAAAGTTTCTATGCAGACGACGCCACGGGAAATCCATCATTGTTGTATACCAAAACTTTCTCCAGAATATTACAAAAACTTTTCTGAAAACCGCTTCAAAATTGGTTCAGCTAAACTTTAGATATTCGCGGACTAAAAACATACGAATTGAACTCAGAACCTCCTTTTTATAGGAATTCAAATAATCGATCTTAATTCTTGCCAACTTTGCAGAAAAATAAGTAACGAGTGAGTAGTATAAAATTCTTAAAAAAAAAAAAGAAGAAATTACCTTAACACCAACCTTCCTTTTTGACTGGCCTGTTGGTCTAGTGGTTAGTGAGTTTGACTGCTATGCCTGAGGTCGTGGGTTCGATTCCCACCTAGGACAAATGTTTGTGTGATGAGCACGATCATTTGTTCTGTGTCTGGGTGTAATTTATCTATAATATGTATGTATTTAGAAATATATAAGTATGTTTATCAGTTGTCTAGTACCCTTAACACAAGCTCTGCTTAGCTTGGGACTAGATGGCGTTGTGTGATAGTTGTGGAATATTAAAAAGAAAATCCTTGTTGTTACCTCCAGTCCCTTCGTACCTGTGTACTGCAATAAAATCGATTTAACAAGACTGGTGGCGCTATCTACCGGCGATCGCAGGGACGTAGGATCGATAACTGGCCATTTATGTGCAGTGCTTATATTTAATTGATCATAATTATGTCAAATTGCTGGATGCAGTGTCGAGATAAGCAGGTTGATTCTAGATAATACAGTAGGTAAGTAAATTATAGGCTTTATTTCGTATTGCATTAGAGCGCATTTGTCATTAAATGACTAATGGCTTCTATAAGCTATTTATTAACAAAGCCTGTGGTTAATGTTCCCACCGCTGGGACAGAAGCTTTTCGATAAAGATCGCACTGTAACCTGTTCTTTTAGTTTTTGCTGACTTTGTTATTTTCCTTCAGCGTTTTGAAAACAAGGGATCTGAAAAATTGCCCTTTCCGCGAAACCAAAGTTAATATTATTCTTTATCTATTATCTGCTGTATTGCCTGAGCAGATGAGCAGTGGTGGGCCAGTGATATTGGCCTCGACTTATGAGTTGTAGGTCGTGGGTTCGAATCTAGACAGGCGCATTACTTTGTGTAATTTATTTCATCACCACTGCTCTCAAAACGGTGAAGGAAAACATCGTGAGGAAACCGGCATGACCTATAGAACCAAAAATTCAAAGACATGTGGCATCCACCAACTCGCACTCGGCCCTCGTGGTGGATTATGGCCCACTCGCTCTCTCAGAGAGGAGGCCTGCGTCCCAGCAGTGGGAACATTATAGGCTGATGATGATGATTGCCTGAGCAAAAGAATATAATTATGTAATATTCCAGTTTGAGAATTATATCGAAATTAATATTGTGAGTCTCATATTTGTGGCCTTTTTAGGTCACTCCGTCTAAGTCTTAGACTAGAATGAGGCAAAGAGCGAACCTATTATAAATTAGAAAAAAAATAATAACAATGTCGACCAAAAAAATATAGACTTTCAGTAAAATGCCAGCAACTACCATACCTACCTTCACTCTGGTAACATTAATTAACGAATGTCCACATACAAAATGGCTGCCGTTTGCAATGATTTCAGCCTCGACTAGACACGCCTATGGCCATCGATTGTCGGGCTAATTGAATTTGTACTGCCTACTAGTATTACAACTGGAACGTTGAACCTTGGTGGCGTCAGATTGAAAATGTAGCTTTTATACAACGTGTAACGCCAAAAGCGCAAAACCTCTCGTGGGGTAACTCAGCCCATGTTACTTACCCTCGGTCAACGACGATATAATACTAGACTCCTAATAACAGGCGACCGATGTCTGCCAACACATTAGGCAAAAAAGTCTTATATTCGTCTCATTTTGACCAATCCTGTGAGCCGTAAACATACGTTGAGACAGAACAGACCTTGAGTTAGCCAATCACAACGCAGTACCCCGTCCCCCTCGCTTACGTAGTACCTCAGCGAGTTGGCAGAATAATTTTTGTTCCATAGATCGTGCATGCGGAGTCTAGTATTATATCGTCGTTGCCCTCGGTCGAGCAATGCAGGCAAGTCATATTTTTTGTCCTGGTGAGAACAAGGGTCTCGCAGATGCATGTTGAACCCTGCTAGATCCATTTAATGATATCATCAACTGCCTAGCCTTTTCCCAACTGTCAAGGGTCGGCTCCCAGTCGAACCATATGCAGCTGAATATGTGTATTTTATATAGAGCGACTGCCTATCGGACCTACAGAACCCAGTTACTGGGTAATTAAACGACACCCCATGGTAAGGTAATACCTAATAATAACCGTTTATTCCCATCCGCCACCTTTGAGCTTGCCACCGGGGTGGTCGTTGGCACTAATTGGTGGCATTTACCACCCCGGTGGTTGTTGGCACTAATTAGTGGCGTTTACCACCCCGGTGGTAGCTACCTACCTACTTACATACAGATTTGCGTATTAGCACTAATCAATTAATTTGTATGTAACTCGCGTCAGATCAGTTTCGAGTTGTCGCAGAATGCGTTCGGCTGCCGCGACGGCCGACCGGCCCTGACCAGCTCCGAACAGCGTCGTCGGCATCCAATCGGCTGCCGTCGGGTCCGTTCGGAGCCGGTCGGCCGTGCGTCGTGGTATAAGAACGGAGAATAGGTGCAGCAAAAATTCTCACCTTTATCCATGCCATAAGTTATCAACCCATTCGTTTAGAGTGAGTACGGATTCCAGCGGACGCTGTCGGCTGCCGCGGCACATGTACGGCTGTCACGGCAGCGGAGCGCATGCCGCGGTAGTGAATGGCACCGACGGACTCGTTCGGCTGCTACGGCATCCGTACACCTCCGTTCCGATGCGGCGCGATGCGAGCCGTTTGGTGTGAATCTTATCATATTGGTATAGTCTCGGATTACCTATTAATTTTCAAGGTTAAGGTTCCATTGACCACCGGGGTGGTAAACGCCACCAATTAGTACCAACCACCACCGGGATGGTAAACGCCACCAATTAGTGCCAACGACCACCCCGGTGGCAAGCTCAAAGGTGGCGGATGGGAATAAACGATAATAACGACTGACAAAGATTTACAAATGACAGCCGGGACAAACGGCTTCACGTGCTTTCCACGGAACGGAGAAAACTCGCTATGTCAAAGTCAAAGTCAAATCATTTATTCCAATTAGGCCACCAAAGAGGCACGTTTGAACGTCGATTTTTAAATTTAAAGGGAATAGGAAGGGATGGGATTGATTCTACACCCTTTCGCTAAGGTAGGTTGTATGGAGAAGAATGGGCAAGAAACTCCATACTTACTCTTTTTCAAGACATATGGTCTATTATGACAGATGGTCACCCATCTACAGACCAACCTCGGCAAGCGCGGCTTAACCCGATAGATCAGCTTGTGATGAGATACCAATAAAAAAACTCCAATACTTACTAATCTTTACCCACTACGCGTAGGTGGGTAATCGTTTACGTAATTACTGAATACAAGTCATTAGTCAGAACGGCGCTAAAATACGTGCTTAATTGTTCTTTGACCTAAGTCTAGCACAATTAACCTTCAACTACTTGGAATCTATTTGTGCAATAATAGTTCTTGGTATTTTGTAGTGTTAACGACCTTTTGTGTACTAATCCTACTACTATTATAAAGGCGAAAGTTTGTAAGTATGGATGTATGGATGTTTATTACTCTTTCACGCAAAAACCACTGAACGGATTTGCCTAAAATTTGGTACACAGATAGTTTATAACCTGGATTAACACATAGGATAGCTTTTATCCCGATTTTATGTTCCCGTGGGATAATTTTCGAGTTGTAGCGGGTGAAGCCGCTGGCAACAGCTAGCTATTCAATTTACTTAAATGATTATTAGGTATTAATAAAGAATATCTGGTTGACCGAGCTTCGCTCGGTTTTTAAAATGTCTATATCTTGGGAACCGAGCTTTTCTCGAACCTGGGACTTGATAAATCAATTTCTTGAGCCGAAAAACCCCTAATCTGTAACTTTCATGAAAATCCTTGGAGCCCTTTGCGAGATCCTGATTATATATGTATAAATGGTTTAGGCGCATTTGGGCTAATTCTCATTTGGGCAACCGACTCCCTAATGGACTACTTCTCATTTGGGCTAATTCTCATTTGGGCTAATTCTCATTTGGGCTACTTCTCATTTGGGCTAATTCTCATTTGGGCTACTTCTCATTTGGGCTACTTCTCATTTGGGCTAATTCTCATTTGGGCTACTTCTCATTTGGGCTACTTTCCAAAATTTGGGGATGTTTATTAAAATAAGTATATTTAAACTTGTTTATTCATTCAAGAGATCAAATTACATTATTTTATGAGCTAGTACATACGTCGACGTCGACGCGACACACACCGCCCTTAGCACTTTTAACATTTTTGTTAAAAAATGAATCAATATCAAACGCTCAAAATGAGTCCCAATACATACTGTTGAATACAAAGTCGCACACTTTTTATTATTTCAATGTGGTGGATGTTCACTATAATAGTACTAAGTTCTGTTTGTTCCTTTTGTTTTCCTGAACAAAATTTCACATCACATGTTTAGAAGCTTATAATTTGGCTTAAGCCCTCCTTATACTCCCCACGTAGGTGAGCTCTAAGAATGGATTCTGCGAAATTCGGCCCCAAAGGAGTTGTACTATGATGATAGATACCAAAACTGGATTTTGTAAAATTCGACCCCTAAGGGGTTTGTTTTTTGGATGGATAGTTTGTATGAAACTTAGTTACTACAAGTGCTAGGCTACCAAATCTTTCATGGTGCTTCTTTTTAATACGTAAATGCACACAAAACAGTATTTTGTGACGCTTAAGAGGTTGTTTTTGGTGTTTATAGTTTATATTAAACTTTATTGCTACAAATGCTAGGAGTTTCAAACTATTCCTAGGGGTTTCATAGGACGTAGATCACTAAGACACAATTTTACGAAATTCGACCTCATAAGGGGTTTTTCTGTGGTTGATAAACTTTGTTACTACAAGTGCTAGTCTCAAGACGAAAGTTGTATCTAAGACGGGATTGATGTATTGATAGTTCGTAGAGGTCTCAAATTTTACAGGAGGTTATACTTAGGACATAGGTTCTCATTAAGAGAGGATGTTGCAAAATTCGACCCCTAAGGAGTAGTTTTGGGGTTGTTAGGAAGGAATCCCAACATTATATGCATTGGGGTTATTTTTAGGACGTAGGTACCACTCAAGACGGGATACTGCGGGAAGTTAGAATTTTTGTTGAATGTTAATTTAGATTTTCGAAAAGTATCCCTTACTTACATGCCCAAATTTTGGGAAGTAGTCCAAATGAGAAGTAGCCCAAATGTGAAGTAGCCCAAATGAGAATTAGCCCAAATGAGAAGTAGCCCAAATGAGAATTAGCCCAAATGAGAAGTAGCCCAAATGAGAATTAGCCCAAATAAGAATTAGCCCAAATGAGAAGTAGTCCATTATGGAGTCGGTTGCCCAAATGAGAATTAGCCCAAATGCGCCTAAACCGTATAAATATACAAGAATTGCTCGTTTAAAGATATTAAATTATTAATAGAGATATAACCTTTTTTTAGCGTAGTAATATCATTAAATGAATCCTCCCACCCATGGCAGGGCGGGAGGGACTGTCAGACTTGTATTGACAAAATACACGGTGTCTCTTTTATATTCCGGGCCACACTCTTTGAGGCGCGCGTGGAACACAACGCGTCGTCGACCCGGGCATGGTTCATGATCGGACAGCGAGTCGCCCATAACTCGCCGCCCGCATGCCCGCGCCTACGGTGGCCGGAGGTCGTCTGCCGGCGGGCAAAGACATAAAATAATTGTCAGAATTTCAGGTTACAATAAAATACAACCTAATAGTAACATTAAGCTGACCCTTTTACGAAATTACAGTGAAACTACCCTCCGCCCACTAATTTCCTAAAAAGCTGTTCTCAATATGGCAAAGTTCACGGCACTGTACTATCAATAAATAGGTATTAATGACCACTGTTTGATATTAGTCTGATTAGAAAGCTTTCACACTACAAATGGCAGTAACTGCAATGTATTTGTGAATGATATTGATATCCTGCATCATCCCACTGCTGGGAAATGGTGTCTCTCTTGTAACATGGCGAGTAATGGGTGATTCGCTGTCCGACATCCGTCATGGACTATGCCCGGGTCGACGGCGTGTCATGTTCGCGCGCCTCAAAGAAATGTCAGCATCCGAGGGGGTACCCGTTAGAGGGCCAAAGCCTGCCGGAGTTGCGGGACTCTCTCATAAAAGGCCATTGAAGGATCAGCTAGGACAGTGTTTCCCAACCTGTGGTCCGCGGACCCCTGGGGGTCCGCGAGTATATATATGGGGGTCCGCGGTGTCATTTCTGGACCATTCATAAATTCTAATGTCTTGTAATCGCTACGCTTAATTAGCACAGCGAACGGATATACAAAAAACAAATATAGAAACAGATTACAAGTCGAATTTAATTTGAGATTATAATGAAAAAAATATTTTATTAAGGGGGTCCGTGATTACTGTGCTTGATTTTCTAGGGGTCCGTGGCCGAAAAAGGTTGGGAAACGCTGAGCTAGGATATTAGAGCAAGTCTGCCAGTCTGACGTCTCTGACTCATTGGATGACTTTAACACGATAAAAAAGGTTTACGTAACTCAGGATTTGTCCTGACATCACGGGATTTTTTAATTTTCTCAGGATTGCATCCAGTATATGGAAATCTGAGGAAAACGTAGGTTTGTCAAGTCTTTAAATTATTATATTTAGTAACCCTATCTTCCCCTGACTTCCAGTTATCTCGATCCAGGGCTAGAGTGGCACCAGGGTGTCGAGTCTGCTAATTATTAGTCAGAATGGCGCCAAAATGGCGTTTCAATTGTAGTGCTTATTCAAACCATTTTTTACTGCTGAGTAAAAAATGGTTCGAAAATTGAAACGCCATTGTTGCGCCATTCTGACTAATAATTAGCAGACTCGACACCCTGGTCGTTCGTTTTTTTCCAGCTCATCCACCCAAAATGGAGACATAATAGTGTACATATTTTTAAATCAGTCATCTCAAACTTCTCTTAGATTATAAAGAATACCTATCCATACTATTGTTCTCATTCGTAAATTATTAACATACATGGTCCTCTTTAACATGCATAACTCACATTCTCTAATAGAAGTGCTGTCAGCAAATTATTATGATTTATAATGATTACTACGATCAGTATCGCACCTCTTAACTATGCATGAGATGAAAATCTTCACGCCTATGTGACATAGTGAAATGTGTAGAAACTTTGTTGTGTGCAAAATCATTGAGAAATCTGTGAATCTTAGATTTTCTTGTCATTTGATTTCTGAACTTGAAAAGAAGTTATTTGCGTTTACCAATGATAGTATTTTAAGTGCATGTTGAGAAGTCCACGAATGTAATATTACTCGAAATAATATGTATCCAAGCTGTATCAGGGTTATGAAGCTTTGTTTTGGTTTCAGAACTCATCAAATGATTCCTCCTAGCTCTGGGGGGGGGGGCGGAAAGGATTGTCAGACTCGTACTGACTTAAACCCGCCGTTTTCATTCAATTTCCCTTTGCGTTCCAGGGCCAAGACTTCACACAAACCTGACAGTCATTACTGCGCCTGATATACATATCGGAGCAAATTAAATTGTAATATTCTTGATGAAATAAAACCACTCCGACCTTGGAGTAGTAAATTTTTACCGCATTTACAACAACACACTTTTATCTCGGAATAGCTAATCTTCTTTTATCCAGCTGCAGCTCTTCTGTATGAGATTAATCCCGTTTATCGTTGATTTTGCATGGATTACGAAAAGTGCCTTATGATAATCTTATAGTATTTTATGTATTATCATGAGACTGCATAGAACATTGATCTATTTGCAGATTTTATAATAACGATACAAAATACCAGATTCCATAGAGATTATGTCATGAAATTGAGTTGCAATATCATTTACCTAAATCAGACTTCGGGTGCTCCCACATTTATCGACGCGGAATCGGCTGAAGCCGGTCAACAAATCCTTTATGTCAACGTTATAAGAACGTTACTAATACCATTCGCATCGGCTCGGCACGGACGACGGTATCCAATGCGAACGGTATTAGTAACGTTCTTATTACATTGACATAAAGGATTTTTTGACCGGCTTATGCCAAATCCGCGTCGATAAATGTGGGAGCAGCCTTATTTATCACTTAATCATGATGCACAACACTGTTCTAGAAACGTCGAAAAAAGATGATACCTGACTTTTTTGGTGGTGCTACCCTTAATTGACTCATTGATATTATAATTCGTTAGAACCTACTAAATGTATTTCATCACCACTGCTCTCAAAACGGTTAACGAAAACATCTTGTGGCGACCGGCAAGTCCTAGAACTATACATTCGAAGACATGTGCCATCTTCCAACCTGCACTAGGCCCGCGTGGTGGATTATGGCCCTCTCCCTCTCACAGAAAAGAGGACTTTGTTTCCCAGCAGTGTGAACGTTAGAGGCTGATAAGATGAGGTACTAAAACTTCGTATAATTAATTAGTGAACCAATAAAAATAATGACTAAAGGCCACAGTTATTTAGGTCATCGTACTAATATGAATTATTCGAATCTAATCTAGAAGCAAATAAGTACTAATGATGTCACTATGACGCACTGAACACATACAACAATGTATTATTAACTACCTAGTATTTGATAGTATTGTTTGTAAGTACCTAGTATTTGGTAAGACCCCTCTTTGAGGAGTGGCCGGAGAGAAGTCATGGCGTCCTGACCTACCGCTTGACGCAGGTCCTCACCGGACACGGAAGTTTCGGGAGGTACCTGTGTCTGATGCGAAAGGAGGAAACGCCTGGGTGTCACCACTGCGAAGATCGCCCGGAGGACACGGTTTAGCATACGGTGCAAGACTGCCCCGCTTGGGCAGAGCACCGACGTGTCCTCACGGCTGCGATAGGCGGAGACCTCTCGTGCCCAGCATAAGTCGCGGCCATGCTGCGGGGCGAGACGGAGTGGGAAGCGGTCGCCTCCTTCTGCGAAGCAGTAATGCTCGCGGTGGTGGACGCCCACGGCGACGGACGTCGCTAGACGATCTCCGGCCACCATAGGCGCGGGCATGAGGGGCCACGCGCGCCTCAAAAAGCATCAGCATAATGACGGGGCCCCCCTCTCAGAGGGCCAAAGCCTGCCGGGGTCGCGGGATTATTCCCTTACCGTGACCCCGGAACATAAAGGGCTATTGACGGACACCGTGGATTTTAGTCAGTAGAAGTCTGACAGTAAGGGGTGGGTGGACTCATTTGATGATTTTACCACGCTAAAAAAAAAAAAAATTGATTAGGAAGTATGGCTTATGTGTAAGCTAGGGGTAGATTGACTTGCGGTGTCTGTAGATACAAACATGGCGATCTTAAGCGACACTAATGATACATATACACAGCAACGCCCTTTCCTACGGGCCAAACGAAAAAGTTTTAACTGAAAACAATCTAGGTATTAGGTACTTATTGATAAGGACAGTACCCTACCCACATCAGGTCATGAAAATATCACATTTCAACTGAATTCTAAATTTAACACACTCTTAAAAGTCAAAATCTGTCCTAGGTCTGTTGAATACGATATTATTTTCAGCCATACTCCATATTCCGCACTCTTTTTATCTTGCTCATCAAATGATTCTTGGTTCTTTGTGACAGGCCCTTCGTATTTATAACCAGAAGAGTCTTTAATCCCCTATTTTCGAAGTTTCCGTATCTATAACACGTGAGTGTGTGTTAATAGTCACTTCTAATGGCTGAAGGCACTCTTATACATACTTCTAAACATTTATTGTCATGAAAATACATTTCTATTCACTATGTTGCTCTAGAAAGAAAAAGGGTCAAGTACATAATATATTCACAGTGAAGTTCAATGACCGTGCCACTAATAGATGTTTTCCAGTCAGTTATAATTAGCACCGAAATGTTTCTATTATTGTTTAAATGGGTTATTTTTATTGTTTCAGGCGCTACAGATTCATTTACAGCCTGAAGAGGGAGATATTCTGATCTTCATGCCAGGTCAAGAAGATATTGAAGTTACTTGCGAGGTAAGCTGAAATACAGTCTTCTTTTGCAACTATTAGTCAATGATATTGCAGAATTCGATCCTAGCTATATATATAGCGGTGGGCACAGTAGCTGAGCAATTGGCTACTTCGCAGTGTGTTGCGGGTTTGATTCCCGCATGGAACAAATATATGTTTGTATAAATAAATCAGCAGTGTGAGCAGTGGTGGCCCAGTGGTATCGGTCCCGACTTACGAGTTGTAGGTCGTGGGTTCGATCCCCGCCAGGCGCATTACTTTGTGTAATTTATTTCATCACCACTGCTCTCAAAACGGTGAAGGAAAACATCGTGAGGAAACCGGCATGTCCTAGAACCAAAAATTCGAAGACATGTGACATCCACCAATCCGCACTGGGCCCGCCTGGTGGATTATGGCCCACCCCCTCTCACAGAGAGGAGGCCTGTGTCCCAGCATTGGGAACATTAATAGGCTGATGATGATAAATAAATCTGTATGTAAATGCACCCAAAATACATCCTGATGTTTTAAAAGTTGGTGAAAATAGTGAAAAGCTTGTTTTAAATTATCGCAAGTAAATATTTTCGTTTTTCTTTTATTACCATCTGATATGTAAAATAATCTTTATTTAGGCGCGGGCCGCGCGGGCGTGTGAGAGTCGTGTCCGCGCCCCGTCTCTTCTGTGTTTTAAGTCGCGACGCTTCTATACATTTTGTATGAAAGAGACGCCAAAGGTTCGACATGTCGATATGTCTCCGCCCAATCTGCGTCTTACGTCTTTTCTATGTGGCCCGCGACTTACACTGGGCCTTTGATCTCTCCATCAGTAATTTTAAAAACCCGGAGACAAGTCTCGTACCAGGGTGCTGATAACGGCCTTCCTAGGCCCTATTACCATTGCACTGTGATATTACATGAGACGGCAAAATGTAAATGTGCTAATAAGTACACCTCTGCCCCACTTTTCAGGGACTTTTATATAATTTTATAAAATTATGGCTAGCAATAATTAAAAATGAGCAGTGGTGGCCCATTGGTATCTGTCCCGACTTACGAGTTGTAGGTCGTGGGTTCGAACCCCGCCAGGCGCATTACTTTGTGTAATTTATTTCATCACCACTGCTCTCAAAACGGTGAAGGAAAACATCGTGAGGAAACCGGCATGTCCTAGAACCAAAAATTCTAAGACATGTGACATCTAGCCAACCCGCACTGGGCCCACGTGGTGGATTATAGCCCAATCCCTCTCACAGAGAGGAGGCCTGTGTCCCAGCAGTGGGAACATTATAGGCTGATGATGATGATGAATAAATTCCACTTATTCTGTTTTCCAGGTGTTAACAGAGCGTCTAGCAGACCTGGACAGCGCTCCCCCGCTCACGGTCCTCCCGATATACTCCCAGCTGCCAGCTGACCTGCAAGCCAAGATCTTCCAGAGAGCACCGCCCGGTCAGAGGAAGTGCATCGTCGCTACTAATATTGCAGGTAGGTGACTAATCCGGATGAATTTGAAGTCAGTAATTAGGATAGGATGATTTATATTTCTATATAATTAAAAGAATTTTATTTTAAAAACATTGATTTCGGCATCCTTCCTATTCAATTTCGAGTTCAAGTACCTACTGGACGAATAATAATCTTGGATCTGGCGGATTAATTAATTGCGCTATGAAGAGTATATTATACATAGTTACCATCATAAATGACAAATGAATCTCTTCCATCAGAAAGTTGATTCGTCATTCTTTTTTTTTTTAAGGTAGATTATACGCGAACTCGAGAGGGTTCGTGACGACAATCTTGTACATTATTTTTTATAAATAGCAATCAATTTTCTTGATAAATGTAACCGATGAGTTCATTTAATATTTTAGTCAGCTAGCATATTTTTAGTATGAACGTGCTATTTTGTTTTTGATGTAATAAAGTAAAGCTTTTCTTTGGAAAGAAAAATTCGAACAGCGAGTAGGATTTGAACCTGCGACTTCCGGATTCAGTAAATCCGACGTGCGACGCTTTTTCCAACCGAGCTATCGAGGTTCATGCTTATTGTATTGCGTCCAAATCTTCAATTCATTTCTAAATTCGTCTCAAGGTGACGTTTCGTGACGCATGCTTTAATGTGCATAATACGTATATTTACAAAAATACTAATAAAGTAATCAATCAACCAACACAAGCCAATCTCAATACAAATCCTATTACCACACAATCAAATGCCCCACTAACAGCCACAATGACACAATTCAGTCATGATGACCACAAACTACCACTTAGAACTAATCACGATGCATTGAACCTGTTGCCATAAATGTATGTGGTCATACAAATTGATATATGTTATCGTCATACAATGTTGCAAGTGCTATAGGTGCTATAGGTGCTTAACTTCACGGGTGATTGACTTGATTGAGTGATGTTACTGCGTTTGGTTTTTACATGTAGGCATGTGGAATTAAAACTTTAAAAAAAACGTTAATTGTTTCCCAGGATAAATTAAAAAGAGTACAAAAAGGAAAATGCATACTGTGTGTGTGGAACAAACTGGCTAATTTTTGTTAACAATTAAGGATTAAAACAAACTGGCTAATTTTTGTTAACAATTAAGGACAAAATATCGACAATTTCAAAGTCCCCGGACACGAGACAGTCTACGATTAAAGTCTCAAGACCTGGGACTTCAAGATTTCTCAGAAGCGAGTTAATTTCTAGCGAAATGTTGTCAATTGTAGTAAAAAAATACATGAATATTGGCACAGGTTTACCCAGAAAACGTACCAAGGAAAGGAAATTTATAGTAATTATAAAACCCAAAGATTTATGACATAAACCCTATTAATAAGTAACACAACAAATGTTATCGCATAACTAATTATTTACGACTACTTTCTTTTCAGAAACATCATTGACAGTAGACGGTATAATGTACGTGATAGACAGCGGATACTGCAAGCTCAAGGTGTACAATCCCAGAATCGGAATGGACGCTTTACAGGTTAGTAACTAGCAATGATTTGAGGTCTTTTGCTTTATTCAACGGTCTACTTCCTAGCTTCATCATTATCAGTCGTAGGACGTCCACTGTTGAACAAAGGCCTCCCAATAGGCATTTTTCCATTATAAGGAACGACAACGGTGACGGCGCCAGCGTAGTGCCGTTGCGAGGAAGCAAAAATGTATGAACGCAGCAAAATGTATGGCCGGCGCCGGCGCCGGAAAGTGCAAAAGCGAGCCATACGTTTTCATACACATTTTTCTTGCTTGCTTCCCCGGCACGGCGCCGTCGCCGTTGCCGTGCCGTCTAATGAAAAAAACGTCCTATAGATTTCCAATGAGACCGAATGAAAGCAACTTGCATCGCGCTAGAGCTTAGATCGTCTGTCCACCTCGCCTAAGTGAGAATGCTAGAATACGA
The DNA here is from genome assembly GCA_036375495.1 of Agrotis segetum. Classification (NCBI taxonomy): domain Eukaryota; kingdom Metazoa; phylum Arthropoda; class Insecta; order Lepidoptera; family Noctuidae; genus Agrotis; species Agrotis segetum. The sequence goes on from JAQSVV010000062.1 coordinate 1,367,988, forward strand.
GTAAGTGCTTTGTGATTATCTGCGATACTTTCATACTTATTATTCTATAGTTTATATAGAGTCCAGATACTGGAATAAAAATATTGATATTTAAATAAAATAAAAACTTTCAGATGGTCTGAGTTTTTTATTTTATTTTATTTAAAGAACAATTTGTATTTTTAACCGACTTCAAAAAAAAAAGTAGGTTCTCAGTTCGACCTGTATGTATGTATGTATGTATGTTTGTCCGCGATTATCTCGCGTTTGGCTGAACGGATTTTGATGCGGTTTTCAGAAAAGTGTTCATTACATTCTGGAGAAGGTTTTAGTATATAACACTAATAGATAACCCGTGACGTTGCCCGCGTAGACCCGTTTTTAGGGTTCCGTAGTCAACAAGGAACCCTTATAGTTTCGCCATGTCCGTCCGTCCGTCCGTCCGTCCGTCCGTCTGTCCGCAGTTTAGCTCAGAGACGCACAGTACTAGAGAGCTGTAATTTGGTGTAAATATACGGTTTTGTTGTGCCGAAAAAGTGGTAAAATAAAATCTCGTAAAATATTTTTTTTTAGGGTACCTCCAGTACTTACACGTAAAGTGAGGATTTTTTTTTTCTCGCGTACCCCTTAGTGTGGGGTATCATTAAATAGGCCTTTAAAAAATAATGTGAGTTTCCATTAACAATTTTTTGATAAAAAAATTCGTTTGTGAACTATTAAGCTTTAAAGTGCTAAACTTTGCTCGATTCGAGTGTCCCCCCCCTCTACCAGCTAAACGGTTATGTTTGGGGGTGTGGAAAAATTCACAATAGTAGTATATATAACGAAGTTTAAAAGAAAATTATCACGACTAAGTAGGCTTTACAACTTTACGAGTAATAGTCGACCAACTTATAAAATGTACTTCATATCATATTTTCTTAAACAAAATGTATCGGAGGCAACTGCAAATGTAAGTTTGTCAACTTTATTTTTACAGCTTTTATAGGCAATGATATTATAAAGTCATAGATGCGTTATACACGTACAAAGCGACGCAAAAAACTGTGCCGCGCCGAGCGGCAACACAGATACACACTTTTTTATTCACACATTACATTTCACTACAAGTAAAAAGGATAGCTTGATACAACGCAATAAGAAAAAAAGTAACAGCTAGATAAACAAACAGCGCCACGCGTCATCAATCCCCCCGCACGTCAGCGTCTCCTCTCGCTCGCACCCGTGCTCGCACTCTTTCTTTTACGACGCCATATTTATAGAAATGTTATGTTTTATTTGTGAAAATATTAAAGATAAATAGTATATTTACGAATGTTATGTGATTCTTTGACTTTTAGAAGTATTGCATGTTTAATTTGTACAATATCTCATCACACACGACAGCATTTTTGGTAGTTTTGAGTTACTTTTACTTTTAATTCAGTCTGTGGTACGTGAAGTGCCGCTGGCAACGTCGCACTGAGATCAAGCTGTGTGAATCAGCCTCATTTGAGCGCATTCGTTATTGAGCGCGTATGACGTATCTACACCTTTTTACTTATAATATCATTGTTTTATAGGCATGTTTTTTGGGGATAGGTAGGTTTTTATCGTCAATTATTTTTAACTATATTCAAAAAAAGGACGAGGTTCTAAATTCGTTGTAATCTTTTTTCTTATGTATTTTCCCCGATTTCTCAAAGACTCCTGAACCAATTTTGAAAATTCTTCTTTTTAAAATTAAATTCAGCGAATCAGTTTAGTTAGTTCGCATAAGTATTTTGATGGGCAACTACGGAACCCTACACTGTGCGTGGCCCGACACGCACTTGGCCGGTTTTTTGTTTACTTAGGTTATAGATTTTCAGAGACGATTGCATGTTTGTCCGCAATTATCTCGCGTTTGGCTGAACGGATTTTGTTGCGGTTTAGAGGAAAGTGTTCATTACATTCTGGAGAAGGTTTTGGTATATATAACAATAATGGATATCTCGTCAAGTTGCTCACATAGATCCGCTTTGCTTAATAGGATTGTAGATTTTCAAAGACGCCAATTTTATGAAGATTTTTTTTTATTATCTCAACTAAAAAGGGAAAAATAAAAACTTTTTGAAAAAAATAGAACCGACTTCAAAACCAAACACAAAAAATTGTAAAATAACTTTTCTTTCGGAAGTCGGTGGCCACAGTCAATGAAATAAAAAACAAAGCCACCGACTTCCGAAAGAAAAGTTATTTTACAATTTTTTGTGTTTGGTTTTGAAGTCGGTTCTATTTTTTTCAAAAAGTTTTTCTTGTGGTCTAATCTTCATTTCACAAATACATCATCATCATTTGGCGGTTGAATCTTATGTGCGCCATGTTGGATATTTATCGTGGTTTTTGCGTTTGGGTTATACTAAGGTAAAGGTACAGACGCCAGCACATCAAGCTACCACAATCTGTCAGATTTCTTTAATAGAATTTCAACCTTATCACAAGACTGGAAGGTTACTGTTTGATTGGTAAAATCTGACAGATTCGGGTAAGTTGACCTGCTGGCGTCTGTACAACTTACTTCATGACTAAAACAACCATTCTCTTCCATACAGATCTACCCAGTAAGTCAAGCCAACGCTCGTCAGCGCGCTGGTCGCGCAGGTCGTACCGGGCCAGGCAAGGCATTCTGCCTGTACACCCAGCGTCAGTACCAACACGAGCTGCTCTCGTCCACAGTGCCTGAGATACAGAGGACCAACCTTGCTAACACTGTGCTGCTGCTCAAGAGTCTAGGAGTTGAAGATCTCTTGGCTTTTCATTTTATGGACCCGCCGCCACAGGTGAGTTGGGAATCAGTGGCGTAGTTAGGCCAGAAGTGGCCCCGTATCAAAAGTTGTTTGGAGCCCTTTCAATCTAAATAATGTTTTGAGGAAAATTACTGATAATTTTGAAGGGAGCTGGAAAATCGAATGCTATGCGATTGATCGTATCTCATTTGTTACAACCACTTATCACTTCATAGAGCCTTTTTGAAAATTAAGAGCGCATATTCTGGAAATTGGCAACGTCGCAAATGGCTGTCAAATATTTGCAAATTTTAATTAATTTTAACATTTTTTCTGTATGAAAATAAGAAATATGGCTCTGTAGGGCACTAAATAATTGATTAGGAAATGCAATAATTAATATCGTAACAACGAATATATCGTTTAAGACGTAAAAAGAAGCATTTTTTAAACATTCTAAATGCCTTTTAAACAACTGAAACGGTTACATCAAATTCAGTGTTTTAATTGCATTCCTATAAAAGTTTTATACTCCACTACAGAGCCATAATATTTCTCATTTCCATACAGTAACATTGCCAAATTAATTTAAACTATAAAATGTTTGACAGCTATTAGCGACGTTGCCAACTTTCTGGTTATGCGCCCTTGAGCTTACGTTTACGTTGCAAGGTCATCTGATGATACAGTCCCGTGACAATGGCAGGCTTTGGCCCTCAAAGGCCAAGTCTATCATCATTTGACTGACCCGTTGGTCTAGTGGTTAGTGACCCTGACTGCTTTGCCGGAGGTCGTGGGTTCGATTCCCACCCAGCACAAATGTTTGTGTGATGAGCACGATCATTTGTTCTGTGTCTGGATGTAATTTATCTATAATATGTATGTATTTAGAAATATATAAGTATGTTTATCAGTTGTCTAGTACCCATAACACAAGCTCTGCTTAGCTTGGGACTAGATGGCGTTGTGTGATAGTTGTGAAATATTATTATTATATTATCAAAAGGCCCTTGGAGTATCATCATTTGTAGGTATAAGACAGTTCCTCTCGTTTCCAGGACACGATCCTGAACTCCATGTACCAGCTGTGGATCCTGGGCGCGCTGGACGGCACGGGCTCCCTCACAGCGCTGGGGCGGCAGATGGCGGAGTTCCCGCTCGACCCGCCGCAGTGTCACATGCTCATCGTCAGCGCTGAGATGGGATGCAGTGTTGAAGTGCTTATCATTGGTATGTGGTAACATCTTTGGACTTCTAGATTTTCTCGTGACTTCACGAGTCAAACATTATTTGGGTCGAACAATAGCCTAATAGGACAATAGGCCTAATAGGATAGTCAAGCATTATTTGGGCCAAATAATAGCCTTAGCCTAGCTAAATAATAACAAGCGCACAGACCAACCTTCAAGGATAAAGCCGCACTTGCCAAGGTTGGTCTGTGGATGGGTGACCATTTATCAGTAGCATTCCTCCGTGCCTCGGAAAGCACGTTAAAGTCATTGCTGCTGTCTGCTAACAAAAGAAAAAACACGTCATTTCTTTTTTATCGGGCGGACTAATTGCATTTTTGCAGTTAAATACCTATACCTACTATACTTATTTCCTGTCTCATTTCAGTGTCAATGTTGTCGGTACCGTCAGTGTTCTACCGGCCTCAAGGTCGCGAGGAGGAAGCTGACTCCGTGAAAGAGAAGTTCCAGGTGCCCGAGTCTGACCACCTCACACTACTGCATCTTTATAACCAGTGGAAGGCTAACAAGTACGTAATTTATCTCTGTAGTCGGTATTTCGAGGATCGTGGTCAGCTTCGGAGTTGCTTCTGGAGCGGATGATCCGCCTCCACCAGTTTTTTTATTGGGACAAACTCACCACACTATTCCCAAGCCACTGCAACTCCTGAAAGCCAGAATCAACAGTAGCAACCACCAGAAAAGCGCCGAGACAATGAAGCTCGACGTGTCCCGAAGAATGAATGCATTGGTGCTTTGCATTCGCCACTCACTCAATCTCTCATCTCAAATGCATCAGTCTTGTCTTTCTCGCGCCAAAATAGTCGCATGTTTCTACTCCATACAAGAAGATATAGACTACCAGAGGTCCTATCACTCAGCCAATGCGCCAACCGTTCCTTTGATTATTCTAGTCTCAGATTCTGAATGAATATCTTCTTTCAATTTCCAGTTACTCAGGCCAGTGGTGCACGGAACACTTCGTGCACGGCAAAGCGATGCGCAAGGTGCGGGAGGTGAGGCAGCAGCTGAAGGACATCATGCAGCAACAACGACTGCCGCTAGTGTCCTGCGGGACCGACTGGGATACTGTCAGGAAGTGTATCTGTTCTGGTAAGTATTACTTTGTTCACAAGGTGCGGGAGGTGAGGCAGCAGCTGAAGGACATCATGCAGCAACAACGACTGCCGCTCGTGTCCTGCGGGACCGACTGGGATACTGTCAGGAAGTGTATCTGTTCTGGTAAGTATTACTTTGTTCACAAGGTGCGGGAGGTGAGGCAGCAGCTGAAGGACATCATGCAGCAACAACGACTGCCGCTCGTGTCCTGCGGGACCGACTGGGATACTGTCAGGAAGTGTATCTGTTCTGGTAAGTATTACTTTGTTCACAAGGTGCGGGAGGTGAGGCAGCAGCTGAAGGACATCATGCAGCAACAACGACTGCCGCTCGTGTCCTGCGGGACCGACTGGGATACTGTCAGGAAGTGTATCTGTTCTGGTAAGTATTACTTTGTTCACAAGGTGCGGGAGGTGAGGCAGCAGCTGAAGGACATCATGCAGCAACAACGACTGCCGCTCGTGTCCTGCGGGACCGACTGGGATACTGTCAGGAAGTGTATCTGTTCTGGTAAGTATTACTTTGTTCACAAGGTGCGGGAGGTGAGGCAGCAGCTGAAGGACATCATGCAGCAACAACGACTGCCGCTCGTGTCCTGCGGGACCGACTGGGATACTGTCAGGAAGTGTATCTGTTCTGGTAAGTATTACTTTGTTCACAAGGTGCGGGAGGTGAGGCAGCAGCTGAAGGACATCATGCAGCAACAACGACTGCCGCTCGTGTCCTGCGGGACCGACTGGGATACTGTCAGGAAGTGTATCTGTTCTGGTAAGTATTACTTTGTTCACAAGGTGCGGGAGGTGAGGCAGCAGCTGAAGGACATCATGCAGCAACAACGACTGCCGCTCGTGTCCTGCGGGACCGACTGGGATACTGTCAGGAAGTGTATCTGTTCTGGTAAGTATTACTTTGTTCACAAGGTGCGGGAGGTGAGGCAGCAGCTGAAGGACATCATGCAGCAACAACGACTGCCGCTCGTGTCCTGCGGGACCGACTGGGATACTGTCAGGAAGTGTATCTGTTCTGGTAAGTATTACTTTGTTCACAAGGTGCGGGAGGTGAGGCAGCAGCTGAAGGACATCATGCAGCAACAACGACTGCCGCTCGTGTCCTGCGGGACCGACTGGGATACTGTCAGGAAGTGTATCTGTTCTGGTAAGTATTACTTTGTTCACAAGGTGCGGGAGGTGAGGCAGCAGCTGAAGGACATCATGCAGCAACAACGACTGCCGCTCGTGTCCTGCGGGACCGACTGGGATACTGTCAGGAAGTGTATCTGTTCTGGTAAGTATTACTTTGTTCACAAGGTGCGGGAGGTGAGGCAGCAGCTGAAGGACATCATGCAGCAACAACGACTGCCGCTCGTGTCCTGCGGGACCGACTGGGATACTGTCAGGAAGTGTATCTGTTCTGGTAAGTATTACTTTGTTCACAAGGTGCGGGAGGTGAGGCAGCAGCTGAAGGACATCATGCAGCAACAACGACTGCCGCTCGTGTCCTGCGGGACCGACTGGGATACTGTCAGGAAGTGTATCTGTTCTGGTAAGTATTACTTTGTTCACAAGGTGCGGGAGGTGAGGCAGCAGCTGAAGGACATCATGCAGCAACAACGACTGCCGCTCGTGTCCTGCGGGACCGACTGGGATACTGTCAGGAAGTGTATCTGTTCTGGTAAGTATTACTTTGTTCACAAGGTGCGGGAAGTGAGGCAGCAGCTGAAGGACATCATGCAGCAACAACGACTGCCGCTCGTGTCCTGCGGGACCGACTGGGATACTGTCAGGAAGTGTATCTGTTCTGGTAAGTATTACTTTGTTCACAAGGTGCGGGAGGTGAGGCAGCAGCTGAAGGACATCATGCAGCAACAACGACTGCCGCTCGTGTCCTGCGGGACCGACTGGGATACTGTCAGGAAGTGTATCTGTTCTGGTAAGTATTACTTTGTTCACAAGGTGCGGGAGGTGAGGCAGCAGCTGAAGGACATCATGCAGCAACAACGACTGCCGCTCGTGTCCTGCGGGACCGACTGGGATACTGTCAGGAAGTGTATCTGTTCTGGTGAGTACTTATGGTCAGAAATTATCTCACGGCTGTTTCTTTGTTATTTAGCCTATATTGTCGGTTTAGGGTTGAATCACATCTGGCAGCACGGAATCGCCTTTTTCCTTCGCTTTTTCTCTTTCTATCGCTTAGAACTGCCATTTGCTAGACCGAGACAGAAGGCACAATGCGATAGCACGCGGCTGAATCCTCGAGGCAGCCGCGTGCTATCGCATTGTCTTGGTCTAGCCAATGGCAGTTCTAAGCGACAGAACTCTTTATCTTGGGCAATTTCTGGCCATGTTTGCCCCGGGATCATAATGAACATGAACGGGACTTTGCCCATCTCTCCGGATGCATTCGTTCAACGTGACCCGTCCACTTCGATTTTACCACCAAAAAATAAGAAGACATCGTAAGTTTTCGAGATCAGTTGTTTAATTTTATATGTATTACGATTGGATACAGAAACTTGTTTTATTATCATGAACGATTTGATATAAAATAACCCCGTCTATACAACATGTAAGTAGGTCCTACTAGAAGTCTAAAGGTGAGGCCTATGTTCAGCAGTGGACGTCTTACGGCTGATAATTATAATGATGATACAACGTGTAACGTTAAATGCGCAAAACCTCTCGTGGGGTAACCCAGCCCATGTTACTGAACAATCTCTGTTGTAAGACTTTCGGAAATTCGCAAAAATTGGTTTTTCGTACAAAATGAGAAATTGATTGGGCCCCTCAGTATGAAAAATCATTTGTTTTACATTGTTTAGTAACATGAGCTGAGTACCCCACGAGAGGTTTTGCGCACTTAACGTTACACGTATATTTTCTTTGTTTCAATTTTGAAGCTCATTTCCTGCCTTTGATAATGGCACCTAAAACAATCCTTCCAATGTAAAACAAAGAATAATGAACTGATTCGTTGCGGATGGCACATTTCAGTGCCATCACTTTCTTTTGCGTTAGGCACGGATGTGTGTCATTCTAAAATCGACGGTAATTTATGGCACTGAAACGTGCCATCCGCAACGAATTGGTTAAAGACAGTTCTGCTACAATAGGGTAGTTTCCAGGGTCAAAATAATTACATTCTATTTAGTCCGTATTTTAGATTATAAAAAAATATTGGACACGTATTTTTTCTTTTTTCTAATAAACAAAAAAGAACAAAGATAATAGCCTATTTAAGTTACCTGTGACGTCACTCTGCGCGAAAAATGCCACGCATCGTGACGTCACACGTAACTTTAATAGGCTATATCTTTGTCATTTTTGGTCTAATTTACAAATAAAAAAATACGTGTCCCTTATTTTTGAATAATCTAAAAGACGGACTAATTACATTTTTTAGGCAACTAGCCTATACTAACCACACCATCCTTCTCCAGCATATTTCCAGCAAGCCGCGCGCCTCAAGGGCATCGGTGAGTACGTGAACTGTCGCACGGGCATGCCGTGTCACCTTCACCCGACGTCCGCTCTGTTCGGTCTGGGGAACTCCCCGGACTACGTGGTGTACTACGAGCTCATGATGACCACCAAGGAGTACATGCACTGTGTCACCGCTGTGGATGGACGGTGGCTGGCTGAGCTAGGACCTATGTTCTTCTCGGTTAAAGAGACGGGGAAGTGAGTAATACCTATATCTAAATTATTACATTAAAAAATGTCCAGCCCCTGCGGTCTCGACATTAGACAGCGACAAAAATCGGTTACTAAGTCGTCTTTATCAAATTCCACTAATAGATTTTCAACTTTATTTCGGAAGCATAAGGTTGAAAATCTATTAAAGTTATTTGACATCGACTAGACTTAACGACCGATTTTTCTTGTTATATTTGTCGAGACTGCAGGGCCAGATAGTAGATAGGCCACTGAGAATTGAAGCCAAAAAAAACCCTTGTTTTTGCCGCTCGTGGGAAATCTTTACCCCTTGGTAAAGATTTCCCTCGTCGGTCGATTCCTACGTAAAACAAGGGAACATCTCCAAGGAAAACATTTAAATGTATGCGTGACGCTCACTCACACATTTATAAAAAAGTTGCTTCACTTAAAACGTCTCGTTTTGTTCCGAACACGTAATCTGGTCAATTTTTAATCAAGATCTTAATATTTTTTTCTGATTGTCACCTAAGTCCTCCTAAATTGCTGGACGGATTTGGATGTTGTGTGTGTATATTCCAATGGGTTCAAAATACAATGTGGCACGGTAGGTGGCGCTGTTGTCCGGGACTTTGAATTTGACAAAAAAAAACATGTCCCGTTTAATTCAGCATTAAACTACCGTGTACTCACTCTTTAAATAACCGTGACCCAGGAACGCAAAGGGCTACTGAAGGACACCGTGGATTTTAGTCAGCACAAGTCTGACAGTCCTTCCCGCCCTGCCCGGGGTGGAAGGACTCATTTGATGATTTTACCACGATAAAAAAAAAGTTGATTTTCACTTTTAAGAGTAAAGTCCCTGAGTCTTGTAATGTGCTCACTCCATATAACTACAATAAAATTATTCGATACCCTTTTTACCCTTATAGATCAAACCGCGACAAACGCAAAGAAGCAGCTGTCCACCTTCAAAGAATGGAAGAAGAGATGAAGCAAGCAGAACAGAAGATGGCAGAAGAGAGAAAGAAGAAGGAAGAGGACGTGCCGGTGAAGCAAGAGGTCGCCACTCCCGGACTGAACACGCCGCGGAGGACCCCGCACAGGCTGGGGCTTTGAGACTTGAACATACTAAATGTATTGTGTATTTTTTTAATCAATTATTAAATAAAGGATTTTTGTAATAATTTTGTACGTTTTATTAGGTACAGTCACGAGCAAAAGTATTAAACACTAAGCAGTATTCAAAAGCGATGTTCTGCTACCATATTGACTTCAGATTTTTTCATTAGACTTCTATTCTGTAACCCATACTATAACGAAATAGATCTTATTTCAAAGTGATGACCAGCATTTTACGAGTAAATTGCGTTTAAATTTTGTTAAGTGTTTACATGTTATTGCTCGTGACTGTACTGCTTTAGGAAGCGTCGGGTTCCGGGGTCACGGTAAGGAAATAATCCCGCGACCCCGGCAGGCTTTGGCCCTCTGAGAGGCCCCCCGTCATTATGCTGACGCTCTTTGAGGCGCGCGTGGGACACAACGCGCCGTGAAATGTAAGTATTGGAAAAACTATTTTTTTTAAATATGTAAGAATGAGAGAGGCCATCCATCAGGCTTAAAATAAACAATACTTCTGTGTGACAAAATAAATCAATTTGGTTGGTAACAATAATACAAGCAACTTACAAAACGTATGTTAGTACATTTTATCCAAAACTAAAAAATAACCGGCCAAGTTTGAGCCGGACTCGCACACGAATCTATGGAAGTCTCTAAATATGTATTTAATTCTGTTATTTATAAAAAATATAATAAATCATCTGTAAAATTTTCAACTGATTATCACGGTTTATGAGATACAATCTGGTAATAGACGGACAGCCAAGTCTTAATAATATAGTCCCGCTTTGCAGTTTGGGTACGAGACCCTAAAAACTATTGGGTTATGGGTAAAATGCAATAGTTGTATGACTAACACATCCGCTTACCCTTCTCAAAAAGAGATTATTTTAAAATAGCAAAATATGAAGCAAGCTACACTAATCTAAGTAGGTATATAAAATCAAAGCAACGATTTTTGAAACAAAACTTTATTCAATAATCATCGTCTTCATTTAATTACAAACTTAATAGTCAGGATAACTATATGTAAGGGCAAATACACATCAATGCGAGGTAAAATCGCATTGCCGACTGTCATAATTATATTGACGTGGATTTGACTTCAACCGTTCAAGTGGCATTTATGATACACTCTTGAGCAAAAGAATAATAAAAATGTTACAATTTTAAAGGTTTTAATTTGATACTGAATTCATTCCAATTAAAACGGTGTTACTATACTACAAAATAATTAGATATGGATTACTTAAAATGAGTTCCAAACTGGTATAATTATTGTTTATGGTAACATTTAAGTTAATTTTTATCGTTTGTTTTTATAACCTTATTTAGAGAAATAATTATTGAAGAATAATTAATTATTTATTTTGAAAGTGAAACGATTTATGGACTAATTCGTAATTTAATATGTTTTTTTGTAGTTACCCTCATTTGATTGCATTTGTTCAAAGTTGAGAAAATTGAGAATTTTAGATCCGACTGTCAGTCTACTTTGAGCGTCGAGTCGAGCAGGTCGAATCAATCCCTGTCGTGGGTTCGATTCCCACCCAGGACAAATGTTTGTGTGATGAGCACGATCATTTGTTCTGTGTCTGGGTGTCATTTATCTATAATATGTATGTATTTAGAAAATATATAAGTATGTTTATCAGTTGTCTAGTACCCATAACACAAGCTCTGCTTAGCTTGGGTCTAGGTGGCGTTGTGTTATAGTTGTGGAATATTATTATTGTTGGTATGAATATCGTCAGCTTGGCGGTGTTTAAAATGTAGAAATGTCTTCACTCGTCCACGGCAGGCTATAAAACAAAATTCTCTATAGGTATATCTCTATTTTAGGTAAATAGAGATAAAATTAGTCATACTACGCGTGCAGGACTTTAGAGAGATGCTCAATAACGCCCAAAATTTTAAAATGACTATACCAGTCTTAGGGCTGATTTTTCAACAGTCAGGTAACTTTTTTATGAGCAATTAAAATAACGGTTTGACATACTTTCCATAGATAAATCTGTGAGACCGCCATTTTTATTCCGTTATTTTCATTCCTCAGATAAGTTATCTGACTATTGAAAAATCAGCCCATTATCCGAGATTTCTGACGGCTTATTGAGATTGCCTCTCACTGTGAGACAGGCAAACTTGGCCGGTGATTGATTACTGACAAAAATCGGTGTCGAATATTAAATTTGCCCATCAATGAATTTGAAATAGGTCTAGAAATTCATGAACATTTTTATAAAATACGGCCTATTACGATTTATTTTAGATCTGTTATATTTACATCGGTCATTAGCGAATTAATGCACGCTGTATAATGTGAAAAATAGCCAATCTTTCAACTTGCGATTTAATAAAGTTGTGCGAAATAAAGAAATATATTATTTATGTGGAGTAATAGATTTGCTTACATCCCTAAAAAGGCATTATTGGCGGATTTTTGTGGCAATTTATGTATTTCTTTAAACTTTTTCCTGGCGTGCATGCAATGCATGTTGTATTTAACTGCTACCAAAATATTATGTTGTTATTAATAAAACATTTATGTGTGTTTTATTTAATGTATTTTTATTCTAACGGAACACAATCAAAATCAGTTCTATAACGTTTGAACTTACATTCAGGCGTGATTTTATAATTTATATATATTTACTATAATTAAGAAGTATATTATATACACACGGAATTCTAATACGAATATCATAAGAAAAATAAACTTTGATTTCCTATAAATATTTCGCAAAATATTCAATTCCAATGACCTAAAATCTGGCATCAGTCGGAGAAGAAATACTAATAAAATGTCGTTTTTTTTAAACATATTCCGTTGTACCACAAAAACTTTAAAGCCTCCTCTTTACAATCGGCCATGATGGCCTTGTTTGCCGAACAGAAGGAGACGGCGCTATACTAAGAATCAAGATAGAATTATTTGCATCTTGCTTTGGCCATCATGGCCGATTGTGAAGAGGAGGCTTTAAACGTCTGTTGAACACTTGTTTAAAAAATGTCAGATTATGACGTTGACATAAGGTCCATTTTGCAGTCACACTTATTTTAGACAAGTCTTCAACAAATGTTTAAGTTTTTGTAGTAAGGGATTATTTTATAAGCAATTCAACTGAAAATATCTAATAAGTCCGTCAGATTAGCAAAAATAATTGAAGAATATTTTTTTCTTTTGTGGGTACTTTACTGGGATGTAACGAGCGCATCAAAACACTAGAGTCGATTCTCAAGTTATTATGAATTTTATCTTTGTCACTATTCATTGATTTAACTAAAGAATTTGTCCTTTTTTCAAAACACGAAGGATGCCTCTCCATTGATGCCGAGCGAGCTGGCAGAGCGGAGAAACGAGTAAATATTATTAACCAATAGGATTGCACCAGTAAACAGGAGTGAAGATTTTGTACAATCCTATTGGTTATCTAATACTTCCTCGTATCCCCGCTCCGCCAGCACGCTCCGTATCAATGGGCAGGCAGCCTAACGGAATAATTTCAAAATGCCTGTGTATACCTCTCTCGAAATTAACAATAGTTTAAATTATTTTGGTTTCTCAAATACTTGTTGAAAAAACCCATTTATTAACACAAAGATATTGTAGATGGCGCCACCATAGAGTAGTCCGAATCCGACCAATGACGTAGTACTATTTTGAAGTACCTTTAATTGAACTGATTTGAACCAATGACGATGCTTGGAACAAGCTATACTAGCGCCATTAGTTCCCCAGTTGCCATCTCCATTATAAATAATGTGACATAACGCATTATGAATATAGTTTTATATTTACGAAAGAATTAATGAACCTTTCAGGTATCATCAAATGATAAGCAATAGTCGACCTTACTATTATCGACTTTAACTTCAAATTACTTCACCAATTAAAATCTCCGACTGACGCCGAATAAAAACAGGAGTAAGTTTTAACACACATATTTAGTGACAAAATATTAAAATAATCTACTCCATTGACTTAAACTAGGCGCATCGCGTGAAATTATATTTATAATTATTGCAATAGAGTATATTTTATTGTTCTAACAAATAAAATAATGCACACAAAGGAACAAGCGTAAGGCGTGAACGAAATACCTAGTCTAAGTGAATAAGTAGTTAATTTCTTACTAACTAAAAAAACTGGCTGGTGTTGCCAGAAAAAAAAAGAAAAATATAACAACCTTCAATGTTTAATCACAAAAAAAAAAACATATAAAATAATTTCCATACAATTGTCAATATAGTTGTTTATTTAAAAAATAATAATGATTACTGTAGCGACTACCTTACATTTCACTATAAAACTAAACTTTCAAGTAGGTACGTCATCACTTTGGAAGGACTCGTATTTATGACGTCACAACGATTACGTCATCTACATTACATTTATTCTGCATTAACATTTAAACTACAAATATATTTTCAGTAGTACTTACTAAACGTTAAGACACGGTTATAAAGTGCGAGCAGGACTAACGCTACTAAATCTCATGCCGTCTTGCTCGCACCTCTCCCTCAGCTTCTAAAAACTTGCACGTTTTGTATTTGTAAGCTTATATAAGTGTAATGTAGACATACAGTTAGATCAATTTAAGTTAAACTAAGTAATCGATCTAGTTAGGCACTAACTATCCTACTAATCCCTTTGATTATCAACATGTGACCATCCCGCAAACTTATGGGTAATTCAGTTGTTTATTTGGAATCAATTCAACAGAAAAAGTTTATCAATTCTGCGTTAATCTTTTTTAAAAACACAATAATATCAAAATAAAGTCCTTTGACGATTATTTTACCACTTATGACCACGGAGTATTTAGATTGATTTCATGTACTTGTATCACGAACTGTCATAGAAATCATAACATGGATAAATCTTTTTCTCGAAATTTCATTACTTACAGGATTTTTAACAAATCTGCCTGTGAAATATACAACGACGATATATTACTAGACTCGTAATAACAGGCGACCGATGTCTGTCAACACATTAGGCAAAAAAGTCTTATATTCGTCTCATTTCGACCAATCCTGTGAGCCGTTAACATACGTTGAGACAGCACAGACCTTGAGTTAGCCAATCACAACGCAGTACCCCGTCCCCCTCGCTTACGTAGTACCTCAGCGAAGTGACAGAATAGTTTTTGTTCCTTAGATCGTGCACGCGGAATCTAGTATTATATCGTCGTTGCTTAAACCCTACTAGCGGCCCAGTACGTGTTTCGCTACTTTGACAGCAATATCCTCTTAGCATAATGATCCGCCATTTATTGAATTCATTTGTTACAAAAAATGTGATAAATGAAGAACCGCTCGACCGACTTTGTGCAAACTTCACGTAAACCATCTACTAAATAGTCCGAACAAAGCCTAAACATTTGGTTTGGATAGGTGAGCCCGTTCTTGAGTTAAATTAAAAAGAAAAGTGAATGTTTCAACCTACATGTCCCTAACAATGGGGAAGGCAAGTCCAAGCTAATTGTAGATGGCGCCACCATAGCTTAGTCCTAATCCGACCAATGACGTAGTACTATTTTAAAGTACCTATAAGATTTGAACTGATTTGAACCAATGACGATGCTTGGAACAAGCTATACTAGCGCCATTAGTTCCCCAGTTGCCAACCCCATTTTAAAAATTCGGAAAAAAAATCCCGGAATCCCAGAAGCATGTCCATATTAATGTAAATGTTTCATGTTATTGACCCCAAACCAATCTACCTACTCCGGGCTATGCTTATAACACAATACTTTGAAAGATGTTGAGCCCTCACAGCGCATTTGCTAACGCGCCTTTTAAGAACCATGAGGTAATATCAACTGCCATGAAAGCGCGCGTTTGTACGCAACGCGCGTTTAACGCAACGTTGAGCGCTCAATGTATACTGACTCTTAAAGCAACAAAAATAAAGACCACTATCGTATGCAATATCAAAGGTATAATTTACTACGATGTCTTTAAAAATGCCGTTTTTCGAAGTACCTTTTATTTATACCGATTTTTATTTATTTCCTACATATTGGTTATTTTTTCTTTCAATATTCAACCCTTTTAATGAATGTTCTAGTTAGGGCCAAATGCAGTCAAACTTTTAATGTAAGCACTCCGCAAATTTAATTTAGGAAAGATGGAAGTTAAAATGGGCAAGAGCAATGGCATTTATTTTGTTATCACCGATTTGTGTGCTTTGTTTGGTGATTATGGCTTAGATTTTATTTTAATTTTGCTGTACCTAAGCTCAACAGTGGACAAAATTGGCTTACTTTGACAACGAGACTAGATTTATATAATATGGTAAAATTTTTCATCACACCTGAACATTTCACGAAAACATTCTTTTATCCAAACCTTGCCAAAAACAAAGTATTATCAAACTTGGCGTAGTCGTTCGGTAGTAATGCGCGTACAGACAGACATAAGTGACTTTGTAAGATCAAAAACATCTATAAAAATATATAATTATTGTGTTAATTGGTGTTTTAACTTTGCCACTTATAATGCAGCCACGATGGAAGATTTCAGAAACCCAAGAATTTTTGGAACTGGAATTTTATCCAATTCTTTTGTCAATTTAATCACTGTTCTAGCAGCATAGCCTTCACTTCCGGTCAGCTTTTTAAGCACCAAAGTAAACCGCGGAAGTGTCATAACCTACCCTCCACGATAAACAACCGAACTACCCTCAAAAACATTCAACAATTATTCAGCGCTACATTGAGTCCGTTTTTCTCAATATACCTTTTTCTGGCTTCGGCGATCATTTGAGCTTTCCTCTCTTGGAAGCTGAGTTGTCTCTCCTTCGCACTCTTGGGGAACACTCCCGTGGGTGCCGGCGTCACGTACCGGGGGGCGGAGCCCGAGGGACCTGCTACAGGGACCTGTTGTGTGGGGGGCGCGGGCCCGGCCTCCGGGGTGTACGGGGTCACTCCTTCCAGGAAGTTCGTTATTGTTACGTCCACGCTGCGGGTTATGGCTGTCGAAGAAAATGAAAATGATAAACTAAGTATTTTCTAATAGGTAATATAAAAAGGTCATGTTTCTGACGGAGCCCCTATTAGAAGGCCAAAGCCTTCCGGGGTCGCGAGATAGTCTCATCAGGTTACCGTGACCCTGGAACGTAAAAGGTTTTTGAAGGATCACCGTGGATTTTAATCAGTACAAGTCTCTTGCGTCCCTCCCGAGCCGCGAGGTAACTAACGTTCGTGAGTTTTTTGGATAATCTCTGGAATTACTGACACGATTTTTGAAAATCAACATAATTCTTGAGTGATTACGTTATTTTTTATTTTGAAATTGGACTTGTACGAAGCCAGGGCAGGTCGCTGGCTAGCTGATACTTCCAAAGGCCAAGTGCAATATCTAAGACCGATACAAAATTCACTCCATGGTTCTCATATAACTTTACCAATACAAAATTGTCTGGACTTTAAAAGAGACAGTGACCTCTGAGTTTGTTTCGGATGTTTCTTCTCATAGTAGTCAGGTACGAAACACCGGCCTCATCTACTTTAAAAACAGTGTCTTTTTGACGTGTAAAAGAGTTTGCCAAAACCAATTTGCTAAATAAAGATCATATCACTCACCCAAGTCCCTCAATATGTCAGCGAGCGGCACGAGCGGCAGCACCTCCTTCACCTGCAGCGCCAGCCGCGTGACGTCAGCGGGCTCCCTCCTGCGGGAGGAGGAGGAGGAGGAGGAGGGGCGGGGACCCGGGCGGAGCTCCTCCCATTTGAACTCTGTCTTCTCGATCTGGTGAGAAGATAGTTAATGAAAAAAGGCAATAGACATGAGTAAATAGGAAAGGCAAGTCAAAAGCTAATGTAGATGGCGCCACCATAAAGTAGTCCTTATCCGACCAATGACGTAGTACCATTTCGAACTACCTTTAAGATTTGAACTGATTTGAACCAATGACGATGCTTAGAACAAGCTATACTAGCGCCATTAGTTCCCCAGTTGCCATCCCCATTGCAAATCTATTATATCTATTAGTTAGGCTTTCTGAAAAGAATGAAAACGTATTTTTCACACCACCTGCTCGAAAATGTCTAATTATATGTCAAGCAACCTTAACCTAAAGTGAGTCATTAGTGGCCGAGGGCACAGCCGGTCAATAATGTTGTACTGGATTTCATTATTACCCGCTGGTCAATAATGTGATTTGAATTTGGAATATGTTTATAAACAACAAACACCCTTTGGTGCCAGAAAGATTTTTTTTTTTTGGTTCTTTTCGTCCCTCTTTGGGTCAGGCAAAGGGAGCTGAGCCCATACAGCCAAGCCTGATTTAGTGTGCCAGAAAGAGGAAAGCTATTCTCGAAACCCTTACTACGCGTGGATGATATTCTCGATTTCCTAAAAAATCATAACGATTGCTTCTTCATATCGTTGCCATGTTAGTCTATATAACTAGTTCTAAATGTTATTCTTACTGTTTTTTTATTTAATAAATACTTTGTTTTTCGTACTATGGCTATTATTTTCTCATAGTAGGTGTAAAAAGTAGAGTATCCTCCTCTGGGCTAAAGGTGTCTTTGCCTTGGGCTAGCTTGAATCCCTCGCTGCATTCAGGATTCTTGTATTAACTCCCTCGCTTCGCTCGTGAGTTAAATCCCGAATCCTTCATTGCGCTCGAGATTCAATATGACGCCCGTGACATAAGACACAACTTTAGCCCCTCGGTGCATAATCTACTATTATGTTTTTCTAGATCAATTAAACTAATATTCATACCTGCAGCGCCGTCGCTATGCTGTCAGTGAGATGCTGTGCCATGAGCACGTCGTCGTCATCATGTCGCTCCACCGGAGACAACAGTCGCACTGTGAACACGGTGACCGGCGTCCACAGGAACCACAGCGCGTCCGACCACGGGAACTGACCACGAGAGTCACCCGCGCCGTGCACTGTCACGTGCGTGAACATACGCTCTACACCTGCGGGGAAATCATTGTTATATAAAACTTGAGAGGTATCAAGGGACACCCGGATGGAACGAAGTTACTGTATACAAAAATAATCGTCGCGACACTACACTGTTCAATGCGAAAGGCGAGTAATGGGTGACTTGCCGTCAGATCATGCACCATGCCCGAGTCGACAAGGCGTCGCGTCTCAATAAGCTGTCAAAAGCCTGTCGGTGACGGTCTAATCAGATAACCGTGACCTTGGAACGTAAAGGGCTATTGAGGGCACACCAAGGATTTTATCAGTCTGACAGTAACTCCCGTGCCACGATACACATTCAGACATTTTTTATTTATACCAAGGCAGGGCGGGAGGAACCGTCGGACTTGTACTGACAAAAATCCACGGTGTCCTTCATTTAGCTCTTTACGTTCCGGGGTCAAATAATAGTAATGAGATAAGTCCCGCAACCCCGACAGGCTTTGGCCCTCTAGAGGGGGGCCCCGTCATCTTGCTGAACGAAATAAATGCATTAGAAATATTATAAGCTGATTATCACCATTTCTTGGAAGTTGGAATCATAAAAATATATTCAAACAATTTAGGTTTTTTCATTTACTGTCGTAAATGAGGAAGCAAAGAAATACTTACTTATAGCAACAGGTTGCACCCTATTTCCAAGCGGGAAGGGCCAGTCAGTGAACTTGAGCAGTCCCTTGCCATTGGTCGGACCACCTTCCGGCTGTAGCAACACTGGCTTGCTAGGACACTCGGCGAAATGTTGCCTGTAAAAGAAGAACTTTTTTTTATGTTTCCTCACATTAGGCATTTTTCCTGTATTGTAGATACGTTTACAAAATAGAAACCCACATACACAAATACCAAGCACCGGAACAACTACCTACAGATCATACAAATATTTGTTCTGTGAGGGGATCGAACCCGCAGCACGATGAGGAGCGGTCCATCATTCAGCCACGACGCCAACAATGTCGTTTATGAACTGATTGATATTGGGATTTTAATCAGTAACGACTAAATACAGGTACGTCAATTTTTTTTTGCTTTTTTCCGTTAAGGCTCCCATATTTTGCAAAATCATCGTTTGATGAGCGGGGAAAGTTTGACGGTTTCGCTGTCACTGGCGCCACTATCGCGAAATTTATTAGAAATCTAACTTTTATGTATTTTTTTCTTCAATTTCAACTTTTCTAGGATTGAGACAGGCAAAACATGTTTGTTTTAGTAGAGAGTAGAGTAGAGACAGAACTAGAACTTAAGGATCCCTCATGGTTATCCCTTATGGGTATACCTTTAGATTTTAAGTGAAGTGCGTGTTTTTTCATGCTATTCAATAAAGATAGCAGTATTATCAATATTTTGATAAAAGTTGCAGTTGAATGACTGTTTAATGTGTTCTAGGCAAGTAATCTGTGAAAAATTAACCAATGCAAAACGCAATTTAATAATAAAAATATGATATTATTATCTATTGTATATAAATTTATGAAATAACTTACTTTCTTATAAATTGTGCCGCGTTCCTTATGCCGAGTGTAGATGCAAAAAATGGCGGAACTTTCCATTTTCTGAGCTGTAAAAAAAAAAACCTCATTTATTATAGCTATTACCTCAAGGATTACTGCCGCAATGTAAGGCCAGCCGAGGTTTGTCTGTGGATGGGTTACTAAGAGCGAGTTCCCACCGTGTGAAGAGTGTGAGAATTGAAACCTAATAAATTATTGTGTATTTTTAGTACAATTATACACAGTTTTGCGCCCGAACCCTTACTAAAATATTATTGTCATTCTGCGTTATGGATATCTCGCCGTCCGATCAGGGACCGAGACAGACCGGGAGTCATGTTCCATGCGCGCCTCAAAGAACTGTCAGCAAACAGACGGAGTCTCTACGGAGGGTCTAACGCCTGGCAGGACCGCGGAACTATCTATGACTGGCCTGTTGGTCTAGTGGTTAGTGACCCTGACTGCTATGCCGGAGGTCGTGGGTCTGATTCTCACCCAGGACAAATGTTTGTGTGATGAGCACGATCATTTTTTTCTGTGTCTGGGTGTAATTTATCTATAATATGTATGTATTTAGAAATATATAAGTATGTTTATCAGTTGTCTAGTACCCATAACACAAGCTCTGCTTAGCTTGGGACTAGATGGCGTTGTGTGATAGTTGTGGAATATTATTATTATTATTATCTAAACAGGCTATCGGGACCCTGGAACGTAAAGGGCAATTGAAGGAACACGGTGGATTTTAGTCAGTTCGAGCCTGACATTCCCTCCCGCTCCACCCAGTGCTTGAGTTTACTTACGACTTATTTGTTTATATTACCTTATTAAAAACGAATACTATAAGTATTATGTTTAGCTATAATATAATAACGACGGGTCGCAATGACAAATAAGGCTAATGACCACATTTAATTGATATTTTCCTCATGCACCGTCACAATCACAAAACGGATTCGCAATACAAATCTGAGGCCTTTGCATACTTCTTTTTGCAAAGCAGAATAAAGGCAAAGTAATATAAAACATTATTCTTTAGGTATCCTGAATGTATGGTCATTGAACCCTCGTCCGGACAAACGGTTTTTTTTTACATTACACGCAGGATTTTCAACTTTATTAACATAACGCCGAAAGTCGACATTTCAAAAATGTTTTTCTGTCCCGCTGTGCTGTGCTGTTTTGGATTCTGAACACTCTATACCACTATCCAGAGTTGAAAATACCATGCGCGATGGATTTGCACCGCACTACCTGTGTCTCAGAGTAAAAAATCTGAAAGTGTTTTTCTGATACGCTGTTTTACATTTTGTATGTCATTTCTGAGAGTTCAAAATCCAAAGAACGATAAAAACTCACAGATGTACATAGCCATAATCACTTACATTATAATATAATAACTAAGATAATATTTACAAATAATTCTTTTTAGAACATTTGCACTCAAAAATACCTACATAATTATAACCATATAAGTATTCAAGTTTATTGACCTCGTATTGGAGAGAGCATTAAAAAGCGCGTGATATCACTATCACTATTAGAAACAAAGTCCTGCACCGCATCTGTTTGTCAGTCTGTCTGTTCGCAATAAAATCAAAAACTACTGCACAGATTTTCATGTTGTTTTCACCAATAGATAGAGTGGTTCACGAGGAAGGTTTCAGTGTATAATTTATAAGTTTTATATAGAAATACCCAGCGAAATGGCGGGTGACGGCTAGTTTTAAATATAAATGTAAATATTATCAGTTTGCGAAAAGGATCCTTATCTTATTTGTTTTCTTTTCTTTTTTAATATTATATGGCAGCTATTGTGTTATTGTCATGATAAGGCATTTCTTTTATCGCCGTCATTTGTTTATTAAGATTAGGAGGTAGGCTAGAAACAGGTTTATTTATGCCTATGTCATGCAATATATTGTAAAAACCTAATTGATTTTGTTTTTAAATATAGATAGTATTAGTTCTATTCCGACTAAAATTTTCCTGTGGTATCACCCTCCTAGAAGTCGCAAACTCTATTTCTTCGAAATAAAAGTTAACTTATAATATAGCCATTGCCCACATAATATGTACCAGTTTTATCGAAAGTCTTTCACTTGGTATGAGATATGAGAGTATAGGTACATTAAAATTTAAGAAATGAGTTTGGAATGTATGGGTTCTATAAATATTTTGGATCGTATGAAGATGGTGTACTCCTAGTATTGTAGACCTTCATACAATGGATCAAGAAGGCGCAGTCCTAGTATTTTGGACCGTCATACAAAGTATCAAGAAGGCGCAGTCCTAGTATTTTGGACCGTCATACAATATAACTAGCAGGGTAGTCATAGTATTTTGGACCGTAATACTATGTATCTAAGAGGCATAGTCCTAGTATCTCATAAAATGTATCAAGAAAGCGCAGTCCTGGTATTTCGGATCTTCACAAATGGTTCAAGGAGGTGTTGTCCTAGTACTTTGGTCACCTGTCAGGAAGACGTACTTAGTCCTACCCTGGGCACAATCTAGTGTAGACCAGAAATTAGATAGGATCATTGTATACTCACACTAATAGTACCAAGCACATGAGAAGCGGCGAGCGAGTCTAAACACGACACGTAGTTCGCTACCATGACGCTACAGCGCGGGTCTCGCGTGCCCTTTAGTTTTACGTATACACCTAAAACAAGAAAAACACATAATCAGCCTCTAAGTTCCCCCAATTCTAGTCCGTAAAAAATTGGAAATCAAAATACTATAATACTGGCAATATGTTATGTGCATTTTATCTTTTTTTGCCGTTTAAGGAAAACCTAAACAAAATGTACGAATAAGAAAAACAGCTGCCGAGCCAGCTGCCTTAATGTTTAAACAATAAAGGTACCATTCTGAAGGTGACACACATAGTCGCCTTATCTCTGACAAACCACAATATCACTGGTTTTAATTTGCAAGTTTCTAAAGTACTTCATTAATTGGTTGGTATTACCCTTTTTTGTCGAGGTAACATAGAAACCAGTTTGACTTCAGGTGTCCTATACACACCTTCACTAAATTCTGATCAAGCTTCTTTTTCTTATACATGCTTCTTTTTCTTATACATGCTTCTTTTTCTTATGCATGCTTCTTTTTCTTATACTACTGTCCATTTATGCCAAATCCCGTCACAGTTGTGCGCCCAAATAATTATCGCAAGAATGGATCCCTGAGAAGGCTAGACTGGACCTCTTGGGTGACTTCCTCTTGGAAAATTGGCAAAAAGAAGGACACCATAGACAAAAATTAAAGGAATGGTGGCCTTCACCCAGGAGTGGGACAAATTAAAAAATAAACTGTCTCCGTTACAGTTTTTTATTTTTATTTGAAGGTAAACTCCTTTCACACTTCTATCCAAAAATATTAATGAAAAGTCTGTTACATTCAACGCAACATTATTTCATTACAAAACAAATTTAAAACCAGTTCAAGTAATTGGTAGCATTCTTACCAAATGTCCAGCAGGCAAGCGTCGATAGCATTTGCCTCACAGCTGATTTGTTTGGCAATATAATTGATGCAATCCATAATATCAAAGCCAGGAAAACTCTGAATATCAACAGCAATATACCAAACGGCAGGTATAGGAGGAACTGGAGGACATTGTCACCGCTAAATCTGGAAAAGAGAAAATATCATCATAAAAAACAGTTAATTGCTCATTCTTCTTTTCTCACCCAAGTTTTGGGGGGCTATAAAAAAGGATTTCCCCACATCTTTTTTCCGCTGTTGTGAGTGAATTTACAAACACTTAAACTGATGCAAATATACACAAATAGCCAAACATTCTTTTTTTATTGCTGGTACAATCATCATTATTATGAGTCCTACCACCTGGGGTGGGACGGGAAGGACTGTCAGACTTGTACTGTCTAAAATCCATGGTGATCCTTCAATAATCCTTTACTTTGGGTTTTAGCAAGCATTGATTTACTGAATATGATAAAAATATAAAATAGAGAAAACTTGAGTTTGATTTTAATTTTCAACATTATACAGCCTACAAAAACTTGAACACTTTTCTAAAAAAAGTGTGACTGCAAAACAGACCTTGTTTCTTCGGTTATCTTTAGGAATTGGGAACAATGAACAATAATATTATACCTTGCCTATCTTCTCACATATTTTTCTGTATTGAAAAATATTATTATAATGAATACAAGTCATGTTTTATAGTGATTAAAATATACATAAGTTTGTTTTCGTTATGTAATGATGATTAGCATAAATAAAAATATAAACATTCTACTATAAAATGAAACACCAGAATGAAAACAAACAGGTTGAATCATATCTGTTTGATAAAGAATGAATTTACCATTGTTATTTTGAGAGCCAAATATAGCTGGCTATCAATATATGTATATTTTACAAAAATTTAAAAATTGAACAGGTAGCTTTATAACAGACCACCTTTTTACCACAATTGTATGGTACAGATTAGATTATTATTTCAATATAAATTATCAGGTCATGGTCAAATTCATAGTCTACCCTTCCTGCCAATTATGCTTTCAATCCTGACAGGAAACCAGTTCTTGTGTTACTAAACATACAGTTTCCACATAGTCTAGCCAGTTACTTACAGTGTGTGCCACTTGGATAAAGATTGAACGTGTAAACATTGCAAAATTTTATATTAACATTTGACTTGCAATTTCCTTTACTATCGACAATCAAAATTACACGAGCCACATTAATCAGTTACGTCACGATTCTGCCCCACATGATCGCTGGGATCACAATAAAATTTCATTGGAATTTGTATGATAAACATAAAAAGTATATAGCAAACTTTCCCTTGAAAAATTAGCAAACACGTATGTATGCGATAATAAAAATGCACATTTTACCTTTCGTCGTTCATCAATTTGTCCACTGTTATAGCCATAGTTGTTTGTGTGGCGAAAACAAACTTCTATAATGCTTCCTGTGCTATTTTTGACTGCATAAAATTAAGAATTTCGAACTTTTTCTCCAATATCGTGATCGTGATGTGTATCTACGACATTGACCATAAACAACAGCAGAAAATTTTGACAGCACTCAAACGACTGTCAAACCATAGATATCCGCTAGTGTATTCATACCCTTCTTTATACTACAAAGGTCGTCAGAGGACCGGAGGGAGGGACGTATCGAGTGGTATCGAGGCACGGTAATAATATCTACAGTATTTGATCTTCATACAAACGGACGAAACGCGAGCTATACCACGTGACTCGATGTCGGGGCGCGCTCGGGGCGCTGACAGTCACGGCCGTACCGTAGTGATGAACGGACGGTGCGTTGTTTTTTTTTAGCAAATATGACAAGTAGAAAATATTGTGAGTAGAAAATATTGTGCTGTGTTTGGGTGTTTAACGTCAACAATAACGCATCCAGGCATAAGTTTTTTTTAAATTACCTGCAACCTCTGAAAGGTGAGTACCTACTAACTATAAAATAATTTTACTTACTAGTAGCTAGTAGCCGTGCTAGTACCGGTAGGTACATAATGTGTGACTTTTTAATGGTTATGTATTTTCCTTTATATCACGAAAAAAAGGGTATTTGGGTTAATAAATATAGTAAAATGAATAAAGTAAAGGAAAGTTACTGAGGCAAGTTTAAAAGATAAGTTATAGGCGGTTCTGAATTAATCATGATACTGTAGGTACTTACTCTTGTGTTAAAACTCCAGTGCATGTGTGTTTTGTTAGTTTGTATTATTCAAAGTAAAGTCATGGTGTAACGGCGCGGTGGGATTGTCGGCGGGCACGGAAATGAAGCAGTGAGGTTCATTTACCTACGGTACGGTGTACAATCAACGTATATTCAGTGTACTACATAAACTATATCACAGTCATGAATATTATTCTAGGAACGTAGATTACAGTTTATCTAGGGCTCGCGCGTACATAGTTCGCTCCGTGTTTGAGTGTGCGCACTGCGTCGCACAGTGGTCGGACAGCCCTAACGCATGTTTACGTACCGCGCGGCTGTAGGTATTTATTTCTATCATGCGGCCGAGATCAACTACTGTAGATATTTATACTGTGATCGAGGGTATCTAGAACCCACTAGAACCTATGCTAGAACCCATTGGCTAAGGCCTAAGGGATGGACTGCGCCTTCCCTAGACAACTCCCTCTTTCTACTTAGTCTATGCTTCTAGTCATAGACAAGAAATTAAGAATATGTCAAAGTCAAGGATGACATTAGTGACAAAGGTGACAATGACAATTTCCGAATGACATATACTTATACTTATACAATCAATTTATTTTTGTAGAGTTTGTAGTTGTGGTGGTGGTGAATTTGTGTCATCGAAAAATAAATAGTTCGCCACATTATCTTGGAACAAAGAATCAGGATTAGTTTTCTTCACAGACGTAACTGCTAATCTTGTTTCACAATATTGATACGTCTAAATAAACGAAGGTAAATTGAAACGCAAAAGTAAATGTCTGCAAGTCACCTGACCTTTGTTTATCGACGAAAATTATAATAGAATCAATAACAATGGAGAGTATCACGTCCCCGGAGGAGACAACGTGCTCAGAAGGAGAGGATGACCCGAGGATAGCGATGGCAACCAGTAGCGAAATGAACCACCGGAATGAAAATCATCAAGGTACATCCCCCCAACGCTCTTCCATGAACGAGCTCTCGCAGATGGAAGAAAAAATGCGACGTAAACTACAGTTTTTCTTTATGAATCCGATCGAGAAATGGAAGGCCAAGCGGAAGTTTCCATACAAATTCGTAGTTCAGGTGATAAAGATTGTTCTAGTTACGTTTCAACTATGTTTGTTTGCACACAACAGATATAATCACGTCAATTACACGTGGGACAATCGTATCACATTCTCTCACCTTTTCCTCCTTGGTTGGGACTCCACCAGAGAGATTAATGCATATCCACCTGGCGCTGGGCCTCTTGCAGTATACAAAATAGAAGAATTTTATAACACACTAGACTATGCCTATGAAGGATACTCAAATGTTCTAACTAGTGCAATTGGACCGTACTCATACAATGATGAGAATAACAATAAACCACCTCCAGTGTTTTGTCAATTTAATTACAAACAAGGCATAATTAATGGATTTAATGAAAGTTACGAATTTAACTCTGAAATTGTTGAAACCTGTATCAACTTCACAAAAAAGAATGATGAAGTATTCCATTCTAAATCATTTATCAATGATGCAGGTCTAAATATAACTTTTGCATCATTGGTGCGAGCAAAACTAATGTTTTCATTAAAAACAATTAACTTCAGAGCTGCTGGGCCGATCACACCACCAGACTGTTACAGATTTGATATAGAAGTTGTTTTTGATAATGAAGACCACGATGGACAAATGTCTTTGTATCTAGAGGCAGAACCATACAAATTGACTTGCAAAGGAGACACCGCATACATTACGGATAACAAGATAGACCAAGTCCTGCGAAGTATACTGAATATTCTTGTTATCCTGATATGTGCCATATCTTTTATCTTGTGCAGCAGGGCCATTTACAGAGCCCAGTTATTGAAGGAGCTAACGGTACAGTTCTTCAGGCAAGCCTATGATAGGAACTTGAGCATGGAAGGTAGATTAGAATTCCTGAATATCTGGTACATCATGATCATAGTCAATGATATACTTATCATTTTGGGATCAGCAATAAAGGAACAGATTGAACGAAACCAGTTTACGAATGACCAGTGGAATGTTTGTTCCTTATTTTTGGGTACTGGAAACCTTCTTGTATGGTTCGGAGTTCTGAGATATCTTGGATTCTTCAAGACATATAACGTGGTTATATTGACATTGAAGAAAGCAGCTCCTAAGATCTTCAGATTCTCCATCTGTGCTTTACTTATTTATGCGGGCTTCATGTTCTGCGGTTGGTTAATTCTAGGTCCATACCACATGAAGTTCAGGTCTTTAGCGACAACCTCCGAATGTCTCTTCTCACTGATAAACGGAGATGACATGTTCGCAACATTCTCTATCATGTCAAAGAAATCACCAATGCTTTGGTGGTTCAGCCGTGTGTACTTATATTCGTTCATAAGTTTGTACATCTACGTAGTCCTCAGTTTGTTCATATCTGTTATTATGGATGCGTATGATACTATTAAACAGTATTATAAGGATGGGTTCCCTAAGAGTGATCTGCATCAGTTTATTGGTGAAGCGAACATTGAGGAGGTTTCTTCAGGCCTATACAGAACCCATAGTTCATCATCTCTAAATGCAATCATGAATTCTCTCTTCTGTTGTAATTTCTATAGAAGTGCATACTCTAAGATAGGCGGAGGAAGTTCAAGCTTAAACTTGTAGACTCATTTGTTATTTTAATGGTGTAAACAAACCATGTTGTAAATATTTAATTGGTCCATCATTTATCATTAGAGTATGTTAGATAAATTATGTTTTATCTCTTTCACCATAGTGATAGGCAGCTTAGTTATAGCAGCATAGACCTTATAAATTGAGTTATAGAGATTAATATTGTATGTTATTTTGAACAGTAAATTCATGGGTGTAACCAGAATTGATTGTAAGTGTTCCAGTTTTACCAGGGACATGTGCCATCAAGGTCATCTATAGCAGGGTTTTTTATTGATAAAAGACAGCTATTGTATCATGAATTATTATTTTCCAGTTAAAATCGTGTTTCACCTTATCTTATTGACCTATGAATTCTGTCACCATTTTGCATTGAATAAAAGTAAAATCACTCTATATAACATAAGTAATTCTATTGTCATTGTCATGGATAATGCACAAATATTACATTATATTTATGGTTTGCTAAGATGAGGTCATCTATCGTCTAGGGTATTAACTTAAACCTGTTTTAAGTACCTATGTGTTGGAGTAAATTATTGATATAAATTGCGTTTGTTCTTGTATGAGTAATCACAAAAATCAAGTTTAGAATTTATCCTCATGCATGTTACCATATTAACGTACCAAAGATAAATTCACCAAACAATCGATTTAAAAAAATACATTTATAATACGTTTTTCTATTTGCAATTTGGCTATGAAACCCTAAAAAAATTATCATTGAAATTTACGGGTAAAGTGGGCCTGTAGTGTTGAAATTACCCGGTTTTTTTTTAATCAAATGGATCTTTTATCTTGCCGGGTAATGCTAATGTAACTTATCGTTAATTTTAGTCTCAATTTGTACCTTAAAATCACTTTTTGTGTGAATAATTATGTTGTATATTTTAGTACTCAAGTGTATAAAATGTAATGAATACATTATTTTTATTACTACGTTGTTGTTTTGATCATATTTCACCGCAATCAGAACTTTATTGGTAATGCATTGGCTTGTTTGCAATGGTATTAAATATCGAGGCCGAATGCGCCTGTTTTGCTCTCAGATAACTGAGTATCATATCGCACAGAGTTACTTGGAAACAGTACATTTCTTGCTTATTACGGTAACCCTGAAAAGTTCGTAGAAGAAAACGAGCAATGGATTGATAGAATCAGTTAAACCTCTCAACTGCGATTCTTATGTCCCATTCTGTTATTCTGTACCATGTGGAACGTTTCTGCGTTTTATAACTATTATTAAAATCTTGAGAAAAAGGTGGAAAAATAATTGTATTACCTACCCACACAATCAATTAATCATGCCGCCACTACTAATACTGTATTGTTTTATCGGCTCAGCATCTATTGAGAGGAAAAATACAGCTACCTACTTACAGCTATTGCTCGCGGCTTGCCCTGCGTCGCAGACAATTCTGGACGCCAAATTGTATCCATATCTGTTCAGCAATTTTTATGATAGAGTAACAAACATCTATTTAAATATCTATACTCGTAAAAGAATGTTTTGTTTTCTTGTCTATGCAGATGTTTATTTGCATGACTCATATCATCAACAGATGTTCATATTGAATTCTTGCTCATCGAATTGGATCTACGTTTTGTATTGGTTCTAAGTGAGCGGAGATTGTAAAGTCTTAATGTCAATTTAAATAGTGGAGGGTACCGCTAGGTCATGCATTTCGGGCATGCGGGCGGCGAGTAGTGGGCGACTCGCTGTCCAGACCATGGACCATGCCCGGGTCGACGCGACGGCGCGTTGTGTGTGTTCCACGTGTGCTTATAAGAGTGTCAGCATTACGTCAGGGCCCTTTTTAAAGGGCCAAAGCCTGCCGGGATCGTGAGACTCACGAATTACTGTAACCCCGGATCGTAAATGGCTATTGAAAGACATCGTGGATTTCAGTCAGTACGAGTGTGCAAAAGATGAAAGGCGACGAAGGACAACGCCTTATAAAAAGTTTTTAGCAACTTGTCTATCAGAGACAAGTGAAAGCTGAAGATGAAGCTCGCTCCCTTTAAATATGGCGGCTCTTGATTATCCCTTTACGAAGAATAAACTTCATCTTTGTAACTAGACAATATAAGAAATTGAAGCTAGTTACTATAGTCCTTTTCCGCGGACTCTCCCCCGTTGCTCGGCTCCTGCAGTTAGTTATAAAATGACGTTAAATATCTAATTTTAGCCCAGCCTTCTTCGATAATTATACTTTCTATCACAGAAATATTTTTCCAATTCGTACCAGTGGTTTCGGAGATTACCTCGTTCAACCAAACAAACTTCACAGAAACGAGGTTAAATTGTGCTGGCTCTGGCTAAATAGGAAGTGCCTTCCTTACATAAATAGCTAAATGATTCAATGCGTCGCATTAGAAACGGCTAAACCGCAAAACAACATTTAGATAATTTTGTATACCTAGAACCTAGGTATACAAAATACATAAAATGTAGGTAGGTATGTATTATGTACAATCGACAAAGTGGAATTATGACCCACCATAAGCTTATTTTCCTACAAATATTCAATGATATTTAAACTATAGATACGTTGTCCGCACTCTAAAATGGCAAAAAAAAATCAAGCCAATTGGCTTGCGTTGCGTTGATATTGCGCTTAGTTGCGTCTCCCTCGCGCCGTACGGTGTCATATTTTCTTTCTCTTTCTTCACGTGTATAAGTAGGTTCTAGTATTGTCGCCGTTTTTAAGCGCCGCGATGTTCGTTCATGACGTGTCTATATTTAATATGTCATTGCAAATATTCAAATACAATTAGGTCCACATTCGCGTAAACATACATATCCATGGTAACGACTTTGATCTTTGTCAATTTGACGCTTACAAACTATTTATTGTCAAAATGGGTCATGATTCCACTTTGTCGATTGTACCTACTACAAGTTTGGTAAGTGTTGTATGACTGAGTATCACTACTGGTAGTCTTTCAGTAGGAGAGGTATATTAATGTAAGAGGTACCGTACCTACATTTTTGTATGTACCCACATTTTGACTGAAGGACACTTTCTCATGGAATAAAATATTTGTCCAAAATACTCGATCGTTCCTTTAAATAATTTAATATTAAGTTTGTTAGCGCAAAAACCTCTCGTGGGGTAAATCAGCCCATGATTACTGAACAATGTTTGTTCTAAGACTTTTGGAAATTTGCAAAAAAAAAAAAAAATTTCATACTGATGGGCCCAATCAATTTCTCAGTACACTGAGTCAAAAGTAAAGCCAAAAAAAGGTTATTTAAAAATAAATTATGTAGGTAAATATTTTTCACATTTATTATCACTATAAAACTTATTTCTAGTAACAATATATACAACCACATTATTCTTACTATATGCAACACAGATATGGTGTTAACACAATTTTCTGATTCTATACCTTTTGAAAAACTTAAGAAGGCTTTAGGAACATTTTCAAATAATAATTTATTATTTAAAAATTATGACAATTATTTCATTTCGCGCCTAATTACTGGCCAGCATTATGGCAATCGCGTTGGCATAGGCATGTGCAGTTTACATTAAATATATTTAAAAACTTTTAAAACAATTACATCAACATAATTAAGCCAATAAATGCATTGGTAAAACTCACTTAAAATTAATTATATCTGATAAATATTTCATTCTGAATTTTAAATAACTTTAAATATTTTCTGATGACATTTGAGCAAAAATTGACAATAAAACTGTTCATTTGTATTTCTTTATTAAATTAAATAAATAAAAAGTATAAATATTTTTTACAATTATAATCTCTCTAAACCTGCGCTAATATGACAATAACATTGTATTATTACAGGTATAATTTATACGTATTAGCAAATACATGTTTTTCATATAAAACTTTATACAATAATATCAACATTATGGCATTTAGATATGAGAGAAGTTTGTTATGACAGCAAGTCGTTGAGTTAGAGGTTCGAGCCAAAGGCTTTTGTAGCAAATTCACTAATAATGTTTATTTACTACCTACATACATACACATAATATATTATAATAGTCCCTTTTATATAGAGGCAATCGGGTCTTTAATACATACATCCAACACCTATTATTCCATACAAGATAATTTTGCTAAACACATAACCTAATCTAGAATCCAAAACTCTGTCAACCCATTATTTCTTAAAGAATATTGAACTATCTCTCGAAATAACACGATTCAAAGCAATAGTTTCTCAATTGATTAAATTGTTAGCAAAATTATCTTATGCTTTCAAGAACAACTACAAACAAACATGCAAGGTACTAAAGTTTCTCAACTCGACAAAACAGAAAGTGAGTAATTTGAGAGTTCCAATCACTGCACCTTAGGAGTTCACATTCACCATTGCCTAAGACCTATAGATATGACACATATACATTGACACAGCATGTTCAAATTACAGTAAATAGTTACAAAACTGGATTTCATTGTAAAGATAGAGTATACTGTCTCTTTTTCTTAGGGACGAAGATACGCAGTGGACCTCTGGGGTACGAAACCCTCAAAATAGATATTTTTCATGTTAAAACCACTTAACTATTCAGCCTAAATATTAAAACTATTATTGTTACCATGTTAATCGCGATAAAATTCCACCTGGGAAATTCGTTCTGCTTACAACTGAATTCATAATAATATGCACTTACTAAAAATTCATACAAGCTGCCTCAGTGACTGGATATTATCATAAATTCAATAACAAATTTAAATAAATAGTTTACAGCGCAGCGTAAAACCTATAACGGTACATCTAGAAGATACATTGTAATTCTTTGGTTCTATAATAAAATTATAATATTGCTTTACCGAAGCACTGTGACACCAAAGAAACTTCTAAGTGTAAGTCTCAGTACAAAAATACTATGTGATGTCTGTCAGTCTGTCTGCGTGGTTTATTTCTTGTCTTCGGGTCTCGTTTGTGGTTTGCCGCCTAACATGACTTGGATCTCGTCGACGCTCTTGCCTTTCGTTTCGGGGACGACGAAGAAGATGAACACGAAACCTACCAGCATAATGCCAGCGAACATCCAAAACACTTGACCAGCGCCTATCGCAGCGTTCAGCGAGTTGAAAGTACTAGTGACCGTGAAGCTGAGGAGCCAGTTGAACGTACCGGCAGTAGAGCCCACGAAAGCCTTGATGTCGATCCGGCAGAGCTCACCAGCCATCATCCAGGGGATGGGACCGAAACCGAGCGAGAACGCGATGATGAATACGGAGAGCGATACAAGAGGCAACCAAGCGATGTTCTGGACAATATCAGAGTTAGCTCCATGAGTCTGCTGAAGGAAGAAGTACACTCCCAGAGCAGTGGAACACACGCACATCGCCAACGCAGACAGGAGCAAAAGAATACGTCTGCCGAGTTTGTCCACAACCAAACTGGAGATAAATGTCGCAATGACTTGGATAACTCCAATAATGATGGTTGAAATAGTCGATGGGATAGTAGCTCCAGCGTCTTTGAAGATCTGGGAAGCGTTGAAAATCACGGCGTTGATACCAGACAGCTGCTGGA
Organism: Agrotis segetum; assembly: GCA_036375495.1. Taxonomy (NCBI): domain Eukaryota; kingdom Metazoa; phylum Arthropoda; class Insecta; order Lepidoptera; family Noctuidae; genus Agrotis; species Agrotis segetum. The sequence continues at coordinate 1,402,158 of JAQSVV010000062.1, forward strand.
ACAACATCAGCGCGTAGCAGATAAGGATGGCTTTCAAAGCGGTCTTCTTCTTAATAGCAGAGAGGTAAGACACTTTGTTCCTTTGAGATTCTTCATGTTTGAATTTTAAGTTGTTCAGTTCGTAGTCAACATCGTAACTCTGGCCGCGTAGTCTGATCAAAGCTTCCCTGGCTTCATCGTTCCTGCCCTTTACGACCAAGAAGCTAGGACTTTCGGGCATGAAGAAGAAAATGATACCGAAGACGATGGGAATGCAAGTACAGAGGATATTGAAGACGAAAACTGAGGCGTAACCACCGACAACGTACGCGAACAGGATACCTACGGTGATCATCAATTGGAAGTAGCTTCCTAATGTTCCTCGGATGGAGTCTTGGGCTATTTCGCTGGTGTAAGCTGGGGCTGTGACGCAGAAGGCTCCTCCGGCGACACCAGTGATGAACCTGCCTGCTATAAGCATGCCGACACTGGTTCCGAAGGTAATCAGCAACCAGCCTAAAGTAAACGGTAAGACGAGAAGTAACATGGTCTTTTTACGTCCTATGATGTCCATAACTAGACCGATAGGGAAGCATATGAAGGCCGCACCGAGGTTGATGATGGAGGATATCCAGTCGCCCTGGGTCTGTGTCACTTCGAAGTCGTAGCCACTTGTGTTGTTTTCTGGAGGCGCAGTTAGTTGGACCATTACTGGGGCTGACCAACCCAGCATAGAACCGGCGGCTAGCGCTCCCAATGTAGCTGAAATAGAAAAAAACAAGACTTAATAATATTGTGTGAATTATATCAGATGCATGAAAGGCCTGGAACCGGGTCGGGTTGTAACCAAAGATGTTTTCGCACGCTAAATTTATCAAGAGTAAGTCTACTTAACTATTTGACCTAAAGAATGTGTACTTTCATAATAATAATAATGCTTTATCACGACAATAATATTCAGATACTTTCTAGAGATCGTTAAAAATGCAGTTTTACATTTTTACAAGTTTTCCGCCGACCTGAAATAATTATTATTGACAGTATATTTGCAACAAGTGGCAGTTGAAGTAAAAATACCTACATTTTAAAATGAAGGCTACAATGAGTACACATATGCGAGAATAATAAACACCTGCAGCTGGTAATTATTTAGCATAACTATAAGTAACTATTAGTCGAATACGTAAATAAAAATGACGCAGTGAAAAAAAGGAATTACTTGCCACGTTAGATGTGTAGATTTTTTGGACTCAGTATTTTAGCCAGGTAAAAAAGAAACACTTTCTTCATCATCATCAGCCTATAATGTTCCCACTGCTGGGACACAGGCCTCCTCTCTGTGAGAGGGAGTGGGCCATAATCCACCACGCGAGCCCAGTGCGGATTGGTGGATGTCACATGTCTTCGAATTTTTGTTTCTAGGACATGCCGGTTTCCTCACGATGTTTTCCTTCACCGTTTTGAGAGCAGTGGTGATGAAATATGGTACACAAAGTAATACACTTTCTTATTTACCTAAAATACCGAGTCCTCGATTAAAACTGTTTCCTGTAGTAAGTAGGTAGGTAGAAGGTGGAAGTTGGGAATGGGGGGCATTGCCTTTCAGCGGGCTTACATAGGCTTTTGGTAAAGAAGACATGAAGAAGCATGAGGTTCCACATCTACTTCCTTTGTCTACTGGGCCATATTTTGGACTTTGAGTATTTGGTATATTTACTTATCTTAAAAGGTATGTCGCTATTATCGTGGCATTATTACATTACATGATAGGATACAATTGGTAAAAATATGGAGGAAGTGCATTTAAACTGATTACTGTATGGTGAAGTTTTTATTTAAATGGGCATTACAAGACATAGAAATTAAGAAAAGTATTAAAAAATCTTTGTATTAAGCTGATAAACCCTCCTTATTTGGGGTAAATTAGAAATGAGAATTATAAAAGTATATAAGGACAGCAGAAAAGTAGGTATTATTCTGTTGTCTGTGTGTATATTTATGTCTAGGTGAGCAATGAAGGTGTGGTATATTTTCAAAAAGTCTTATTCTCACCAAGTCATTACTCTCAATAAAGTCTCAATATTCAAATATTCACTTCTGGATTGGCAAGCCTTTTAAGCATGTGTATTAATCAGTTTGTAAATAAATACAACATTTTTTCATACGCAAAACACATTTCTGATCTGGGTGTTTGTATGTTTAAATGTTATTGCACCCACAATACGGAATGAATTCCTAGTGTGGGCTAACTTGTTTTTAACCAAACAAACATTCTTTGGATGTGAAGATGTAGTGACCATGCCATGTATACAATAAGAAAAAGAAAATACTTAAGGTTTATACCTGCTAGAGCTGCAAGGTACTGCGGTAGCTTGCGACCGGAGTCTCCCCGGGGCTCCACGAGCTCCGCTTGTGATACTCCCATGTCTGCCATAGTGCCGTTGCCCTCTGGACGCTGGAAACAAAGAGAAGTATTGATTTAATTTAAATGATATTTGAAAATAGTGTGTTTTTAAGTTTGAAAAAAATATTTACATTGTTTCATGTTTGGTTTTATAAGCATCCTCTTTATAGTTGCATACTTATCAAGTCTTTAAGTTTTATGTTATGTTGTCAATTTGTCATACATTTCATCAAGTAGGTTTCATTGTAATTCATTGAGATTATAATGTTTGATAATGGATTATAACGTTTCTTTGTAGCAGTACTAGAAAATCAAAATAAATAAATAAATATAAAATAAATATATTCCACAACCATCACACAACGCCATCTAGTCCCAAGCTAAGCAGAGCTTGTGTTATGGGTACTAGACAACTGATAAACATACTTATATATTTCTAAATACATACATATTATAGATAAATTACACCCAGACACAGAACAAATGATCGTGCTCATCACACAAACATTTGTCCTGGGTGGGAATCGAACCCACGACCTCCGGCATAGCAGTCAGGGAACATGAAAGTTTGCCTGAAAATAGTATCATTTTCAAAAATCTTAACTATTTTAATATCATAAGCCTGCAAAAGAAACTGCCATGTCATAAATAATCTGCAAAAAGAGACGTAAACAAAAAATCCTTTGATAAAGACTTTAAGTAATTAAAGGTTTATAGCCTCGAAAAGAGAAGGTACCGAATAGAAATAATACTTACATATGTAAATAAGAAATGACCCGCATTACTGCGCAAAACCTTGTCAGCAAACAATTTATGTTATTTATAGGCAGAATCGCAGAAAAAATATAGTATAACAACGACCTCAAAATATTCAGACATGAAGTTGTAGGTATACAAAGAAAATTGTTTTATATAATTTGAAAGGTCATCATTTTGCGAGAGAACCTAATAGAACTATAGTTCATTAAAGTATGCTGAAGAAAAGGCCATAGTGAGTCGTGAGTCTGAAAACAATAAACAGAAAATACCTCATCTCGAAAGCTGCTATTAAGTCCAAAGGCGGGAATCGCTGGCTGAATTAACGGCTCTCTCTCCGTATCGCTACCTCTACGTCTATACAGCGATGACCTCATTTTGGACGGAGTTTATTTATTATTTATTAAACACTAACACTACCACGTATCAAGCCTTTTCACTAAGAAATGATTGTATTTGTTTACAGAATTTACGGAAATGAGATACCAAACAGCTGACGTATCATGTTGACACTGTCAACTTGACAGACGATCTGACACTTGATATCAGTGTTGCAAGATTAATGAGCACAGATAAAATATCCATACGATTCTTTAAAGTATTTCGATAAAAAGTATTTTATCAAAATTATTTTTGTTCATGCAAATCAAAGACTAATGCAAATTCAATCTGAAGTAGGTATAAAATTATTATTCATCAAACCTTTTGTGCAAAACCAAACCACCTTATTAAATTGCGCGGCAACGAGTTCTATCAAAGCAAATTGCTATTAACAATATCACAGGCGTTTTTTATTTTCCACTTTCTAGTTTCCATCGTAAGCTTGCAGTCTAATCATGTCTCATAGAAAGTTAATTCACTTAGTGCTTAATAGGCAATATACATAGATAGCTCGTTAATCATAATTCTTCATGACTTAATAACTGATGAAGATACTTTTAAAAGGCAACCAATCAACAATCTTGAGGTTGTGATAAAATAACAAGCAAATTAATTTATTTCTTTCTAGGTGTGCCGGTCGTTATGATGTCCACATGTTTCTCATACATAATAACGATTCTTTTGTCTTTAGTCACTATATGAGGATAGAATGTTGAATAGCAGGTTGTTAGTTTAAAAGACAGGTTACAAGTGTGCTCTCATAACATTTTGCCGTATAATGTGCCATATTTTGTGTTATAATTTAATTGATTTTTGTAATATTTTTGTTTTTAACTCTATTTTATTGATTTTTGTTGTTATTGCACTTGTTTATAGTTTCTGTTAGTTTACGTTTAGTTTAGTTTAGTTTAAGTTCTTATCTATCGCATTAGGATAAACCCTGTAATGATAGAAAAAGTTTTTTGATAAATAAATAAATAAATAAATAAATAAATAAATTTGTGTGCTCTTAGAATGCTGCGCAGTAGGAAATACTTTTCTAACAATATACGAAGTGTCCTATAATATTAAGGAAAAGTCTTCATAGTTACTTCTATGCCGAAAATATAAATAATAAACAGCATCTTTTGTTTTCAAACCGGTTTTCAATTTTTGAATAGAGTGATCTGTCGACACACAAATCTAGATAGGTAATTATAATATTTGACGGTCAAAAAATTAATTGGTCAAAATGGCGATTCGATTCGTACCTACCTCATTAAATCATTGGTCTGAGTATAATAGGTACACGACCGTACTTGACATTGGCAATGCAATTCGCCCTTGACTGTTGGTCAATTAGATTAATGCGACCGGAATAAACGAAAACATAATGGTTTTGTGACTGTTACTGTTAGAACATATTTTTAGAAATTACAATTTCAAAGGGGGCATTTTTATACAGCGTATATTATACACCACACACGTCTGTATGACCTGTATCACTAAGGGGTCAAGCACGGGCAGCGAGTAAAGGGCAACTCGCTGCTCGACCAAGGACCATGCCCGGGTCCACGGCGCGTTGTGTCCCACGCGCGCCTCAAAGAGCGTCAGCATAATGACGGGGGGGTCTCTCAGAGGGCCAAAGCTTGCCGGGGTCGCGGGATTATTCCCTTACCTTAACCCCGGAACATAACAGGCTATGAAGGACACCGTGGATTTTAGTCAGTAGAAGTCTGACAGTCCCTCCCGCCCTGCCCGGGGTTGGAGGACTCATTTGATGATTTTACTAGGCTAAAAAAAAAACAAAAAAAAAAAACGGGTCAAGCTGAGATGTAAGTTTTGACACCAACATTTCAAAAGCTACACCCAGATTCCATGTGCCAAGGGGTGACCCGAGATAAGAATTGACTCAGTTTGGTGTTTGGGTTGAAGGACTGATTCTCAGCTGCCAGTCGCTGTTGCGACTAAGAACTGCACAGCAGTACATATTTTATTTATTTTCGTCCACATAAATCATTTAACAGATTCAAGTAGAAAGAATTCAGTATAAATGCAAAGGCCAAAACTATCGTGTCTGTGAGTCACAAAGTAAGAATCTAGAGCTAAAAATGACAAGTTTTTAATAAAATTATGTGGCAGGTGACATTTTAGAAATGTTAGTAGGTTAAATTCAGACTGGTATCGTTATTATTAGTTTATTACGAAAGTCGCTAAAACTCTAATGGACGTAGTTATCTAGAACTTTAGACTACATGGTATACTAGTTACGCGGAATAATTTCGTGACAATAAATGCCACTTTGTGTGACTTTGTATCATATCGATGTAAGTGGTTATGACTAGAATAATAACAGCATGACTAATCATATTTTAGTGGCAAATTATTGTGTTGTCAACAACAACCAACGTATTGAGATGAACACAAAAGGCGACAAACAAGCGGGGTTATTGCGGAACACTCTTCCCTGCATTTTCAATGCGTTTTGATCTTGTTAAGCAGATTTGTATTATCAGACATGGGGGGGTATTACAACGTCTTAAAACCAGGCTTGTTCCGGCGTGTAAAAGTGACAGAGCTATACAAGTCGTCTAGCGCCATCTCGTTCACTCACTGGAATAAGCCTGGTTTTAAGACGTTGTAATACCCCCCCTGGACGTACAATGGATACGGTTAGCCGATACAAAATCTAGACAGAAAATGCTGAACAGTCAGCTATGCTAACAAAATTATCGGCTGAAACCATGCTGAGTTCAGACGGAGTGAAACATTTTGAAAGCTGTCTCAGCCTTTATGCTACTCAGAATTCGCCATTTTTCTTTTAGTATTATTTATATTTTTATAATAAGTATTCCCAATGTATTATGAATTGAGTTATGATAGAACGGTTTGTGACGCAATTGGGGTGCAGATTATTAGCGACGTAGGTAATTTTATAACCAGAGAGAATTTATAACTTTTTTTAAAAGGGGCATGGGCAAAGTTTATTGATTTCCTGCCTGTCTATAAAACAAAGCATATTGAAGATTTTCTCATGAGCGGCTGATAGTTAAATACTTTATTATGCAGGTATTATTATCAAGTAATTTCAAGCTAATAAATACTCCAGGAGAGAGGCAATAACAATTAATTGTTATTGCATTAAAATGCTGCTGTAAATAGGGAGCCATTAAAATATAATCTTGATACAAGCACTAATCAGTCATTTGTTTTAGTACATAGGTATCCCTTCTTGAAAATGCTATTCAACATGTTTTTTCTAGGTAGACTTTAGTTTTTACATAGTGAAAGTTTTTATGTAAATACAAAGCTACTGGGAAACGTAACTGAATACCTACTACATGTAAAGGCTTTGTTCGTTTTTGCCCTTTATAGGATTCAGAGGAAAATGTTCTCCACTAGTTTTATGTAAATAGGAATACATAGGAAATTCTATGGACTAGCTAAACCTTTTCGTGTCTTAGAGGTACTAAAATAGGTAGATTTTACTTATCTTCTCATAATTTTATATGGTTACTTAGGTACATAAATATTATGTTAGGTCTTAGTAGGTAGGTAGATAATGCAAAAAAGAATGAAATAACATAGCGACTACAATCAAATAAATAATCTCAAAATATTTATTATGCATATAAATCCATTATTACTTTCCACAAAAAAATTATAGAATTGGTATTGTTAAATATAATTTAGATTATCAGTTATATAATTTTATAGCCAACGTTGGATGCTAAATAGGTATGTATATGTGTTAGTAGCTACCCACCGATGTATATGTATAAATACGTATATACATAATGAGCAGATAATATGTAATGCGATATGTAACAATGTGATTTTTTCGCGATAGTGTTGTGAAAATACCGAATTCATACGTGAAACAAACAACACGAATGCAATGTTTGCAGTGTTTATAATTGCAAGTGCAATCTGCATGCTTATAACCTTTTTGTTATTTAAATTAAGATTAGTTATTTAAAATCTCGAGAGATAGCTACCTCTAAATAACGCACAAAATATACGTATTCTGCAACTGTAGGTAAGTAGTTGAGTACAGTCAGCTTTAGGCCGAGACTCCACCAAAGCTGTGCGAATCGTCAGTCGAGACGTGTTTTGAACAACCAATAGAAAATTTGCGTTATTGACACAGCTCCACTCCGGCACGACTACGGCAACGCAATTCTATTGGTTGTTCAAATCAAAACACATCTCGCACAGCTTTGGTGGAGTCGCGGCCGGGCCTTACGATACGGTTTCCCATAGGAAAATGTCATCGATCTGTGTTTTCGAGAAAGTTATCTACATGGTCACTCAGCAGCCTTTAAAATTTCCCACTGCTGGGACACGAGCCTCCTCTCTGTGAGAGGGAGTGGACCATAAACTATGTACCAAGCAGGTCCAACGCGGGTTGGTAGGTGTCACATGAATTTTTGGTCCTAGCTAGGACATGCCGGTTTCCGGACGTTATTTTTTTGAGGTACTTTATTATTTTTTGACACGGTCCTAAGGCCCTAGATCCGTTTGTCCTTGGTCGGTTCGGTTTGGGACTTTCAGACTAAGGGTTGAATCGCCTTTTTCCGTCGCCCTTTCTCTTTCTGTCGCTTAGAACTGCCATCTGCTATACAGACCGAGACAGAAAGCATAATACGATAGCACGCGGCGGAATGCTCGAGGCGGCCGCGTGCTATCCGCATGTCTCAGTCTAGCAAATGGCAGTTCTAAGCGACAAAATCAAAAATCAAAATCAAATATTTTTATTTCACATTGGCCCATGAGGGCACTTATAAAACGTCGACAACAAGTGCTCGGTTCGAGTTGGTCGATTCCATGGAGAAGAACCGGAAAGAAACTCCATGGTTACTCTTTTAAAATGTGGTATAGTTTCACAAACTCATTGTAACAATTTTGAATAAGTAATTGGATATGTGAGAAAAACGTAGGCCTAGTAACAAGGGAGAAGTCCTTACGAGAAAAGTACTACAAAAAAAAAAAATATAATTATACACACGACCTACAATGTTCTCACATTAACAAAAAAGAAGTTTGTAAGAATCTATATAAAAAAAAAGAAAGCTATATAAAGCTGCGTTACTTCTATATTATCTTACAAACTAAGAAGTCTGAGCAAAAGAGTAAAATCAAAGGCAATATAATATTGCAAAACAAATAAAATAATATTATCCTAACACGTGGAGTATAAGTAAGAACAGAAATTAAGTACTGCTGCTGAGCTGCCAGGGAAGCCACATGTGCAAAAGGAACTATTGCCACACATCCTTGTCTTCAACGTAGTCCTTGATTTTGTAATATGCTTTTTTAATAAGGACACGTTTAATATGGGCTTTAAACTTTCCCTCAGTTAGGTCAGTGACAGAAAGAGAAAGGGCGACGGAAAAAGGCGATTCCGTGCTGCCAGATTTGGTTCAACCCTAAGTAGTGCTCAGGTAAACGAGTGTCGAATCAACAGAGTTCAAAGTACTTTTGGAACCGATATTAGGTAGGTAGGTTGCTCTCTATCTATCGAATAGAGTGAATTTATGTCCACTTATCTCCGAAAACATTTATTAGTGATAATGATAACATGAGCAACAAAAGCAATGACATAGGTATTCGCAAGTGTAGAGAGATAGATACCTACATAATGTGCGTAGGTAATAGGATCAATAAGAAATTATACAAGTGAAATGACGTTTAGAGAATTTGCCATTTTGAGAACTTGTCCTTTTGGGAATAGGTTGCCATATCGCTAATTGGGCTTAGTATTTTCAGCTACGTGTCTTATTTTATGAACTCTCCCGCGAGTGGTCAACACTTCGCGCGACCAGAGAGTGCTGGCTCTTTCTTTGCTCAATAAATTGCCATTGTCATTCAACTTGGCAAAGCTACAAGTTTTCTGGGCACATTTCCGGATGATGATATGAGTAAATCATACATTTATATTATTCCGGAATCCTCACCAGTCGGTGAGGATTCCGGCATTATGCAGCATCTGTCAGATATGGATTGTCAAATTTAATGGTGTCCTCAACAGATCAGCTGTATTTAAACCCTATTGTTTAACTAAACTCTAGGAACAGTATAATTTATGGTATGAAACAAGAGCCTCTCTCATTTCATTGTTAGACTATGCATTGTCAAAACATCTCATCGATTTCAAAATATTGATAGAGTAAACGCTAAGTAGATAGTAGATACCATTGCGCGCTACCAAAATCCGATATTGTCCCTATATTGTCGGATTGCAAGAACCGAGTTATCTTGCGCTCACTCTAGTAGTCTTATATCAGTGATAAATCTCAAGAATTTGGACTTTGTTGGAAGATAAGACAGAACAAATATGAAATACATAAGTAATCTCGGCTCAGTGTTTCGAAATTGCAACTGTGCCAGGGATAAACTACTTCAAATGCAACTGCCAAAAGCACATCTGAAGACAAAATATCAATGAAAGAAATGCCAATTACATCTAGAAAGATGCCTGTCTTAACTATGAAACCCTGATAGCGTACTGTAAATCCAAACGTGTTTATTTATGTTTAAAGGAATTTATACATAATCATAACCACAAAACTAGAGATGTATGACAGAGACTAGAGATTAATGTGAGCAATAAAGTAGTTCGACTACATTCACTGCTCAACCACAATAGAATAGAAATAGGTACTGATAACAATAAAATCTAGTTATGAGACGAAAAATAAAGAAAAATACAAGCTAAAATTAGTAAATACCCTTTTTGTATATCCACCACCGCCGCCATAATTTCCTGCTGGAAATCCAGAACGATAACCTGATGATCTCCCAGCAGAACTGACAACTGAGGTCACAGTATTAGCCATTATTGCCCCTGTAATCACAGCTGGTCCCAAAGCTGGCACAGTCAGCAGGGTAAAGGCCCCAGGGCCATATCCTGACCCAAACATTTTTATTTCTAAAGAAAAACCACTGTTCTTAAAATTGAGTATTTAGAAAAATAATAAAAACTTCACTTTGCATGTGCAAATTGATCTTGACAAGATTATCGAGTGGGGTGTTTAAGAAATGTATCTTGAAGAGAGCAATCTTTGTTTGAGATAATAATTGCGTTATCTGCAGAATTTCAGATCAATAATAGACATGATCTTATGGAGATAGTTTTAGACAGGGATTTAGGAATGATGTAATGTTTTGGAATAAAATTTAAGGATAAGATAACGATATAACTGTTGATGTAGGCTGAGCGCAGACTTGAGTCACAACTGTTTTAAGACAGTCTTGTCTCACATAGACAAGTCTGTCTTAAAACATAAACAAAACTGTTTTGTCTACGACGCGCCGCTCACCTGAAACAAAACTGTTCAGTGTTAGACTTGTCGCTGTGCAGTTCTTAGGTATGTCTATTAGACAATATTGTCTATGAGACGTTTTGTTTTAAGTGTGCGCATCTTCATGGTTTTTGTAAAGCAATAGTCTGTCTTAAAACTGTTTTGACTCAAGTCTGCGGTCAGCCGTAGATGTAACTTTTTGAATTTGCATTGATAAGTAAGCAGATCGCATGCAAGTTTCGAATGATTCACACTTAACCTTGCAGTAAGAAGTTGATTTACAAATTACCGAATTAAAAAGAAAATTAGCTGATTGTGATTTCTTTTGCTCCAATTTTTAATAGTCCATATTCAAAAGAGCCTATAATATGCAGTGGATTGCTTTATGCTGACGACTCCAAAGTTCTAAAATTACATGATTTTGTCTTTATGTCATCGTTATCTATCACGTAATCCTCCTAATATATTATTTTGTTATATAAAAATCTGTTACATATTATTTACATTAGATGTAATATCCACAGCGTTGTCTGTGCATTCACCTTCTTCTATTGATTTGAAGATAGCGTTTCTTCCGTTACTAAAACAGCAAGTCTGTTCTACATTTTGACTATGTCCTGTTCCTGTTTTATTGTTTAAAATACGTTAATCATTATTTTTTTTGTTTTTATTTTAGTATCTCAAAATCTATTTAATATTAACTAGAATGTTTCTACAAGAAGTTGTATTTGCTTTGCTAAATATCAAATGTGTTTTTCTTGTTTTTTACTGTTAGGTATAATTTTTTGTTTATTTCTTCTTGATTGATGATTGTTGGTATTGGGTACATTGCTCCCTAAATTAACGGTATGATAAAATTCAAGCATCCATACCTAAGCACAGCATGACCATAAATCATCAGTTTTTGAGTAAGTGTTGCCCACTGCTGCGACACAATAACCTCTGGGAGAGAAAATGGGCCGTTATGCCCGTATCCACCTTCGGGCCCATTGCCTACATTACACAAGTCTGCGAGTTTTTGGTTTTAGTATAACATGTCGGTTTCCTCACGATGTTTTCCTTCACCGTTTTGAGAGCAGTGGCTGTGATCAAAATAATTACACAAAGTAATGTAAATTGGTGAATTCATCATCGTTTCAGCCTTAGGATGTTCACTGCTGAACATAGGACACCTAAATAGATTTTGACATATTAGGACCGGTTGTTTTGAATATAGAGAAACTTTCTCTAGAATTTTGTATTCAAATTTTTTTTTGAATTCAAATACAACACGTTGTTTTTCCGCTCCCTTGTAATAAAAATACTAGTTAATTAAAGGTTGTCAAGGGAAAACAAGTTACTTACTAATGAATGAAGACGCCATATTTACTTACTAATTACATTAGGAAGTATTGTCTGCAGGCCATAAAAATGGCGACATATTGGCATATATGCACGTCAAATGACGGTAGCTGAAGAATTTTATGTGTTTGTGTTGTCTCTGGTTTGTAAGTGTAGCAGTCGACCTTTCTCGATATATCCGTTTCCGCACGGATGTAGTGTGTGTCCGCATTTGCACGCGAAATGTAAGTATTGTTTTTGGAGTATAGCATAGACTTAGTAGCATAGATTTAGTTGGCCTTTATTAGACCCAAGACGCTATTTCCTCGACTGTATTCTAATGGTCCCAACCATTAGAATACAGTCGAGGAATTAGCGTCTTGAGTTCGATTCCTTCGTAGAACAAATATTACGAGTTTTACTATCATCAGCAAAAAAATTCAGCAGCAACCTACAATTTTTGCTTCTACCAGCAACCTAAATTTTGTTTTACATTTAGTTCTAGCTAAATATAGTGTACGCTAGGTCACAGATTAGTCCTAGGTAGAGCAGCTAACATATCTGCCTAACCCTTCGAGGATTACTATCGTGATATTACAATAAGTAGATTCTTTACATGGTATAAAAAGTCGTTAAGCCTTCCGAACGACTGCACCAAATTGGATAACTCGCCCGGTAGTGTTGTAAAAATGACAGCAATTTAGTATCATCAAAGATATTTTTTACTAATAAAAAAACACGGGATAATGTGTGGAAAAAATGCAAATTGCGCAGACGTAATTAGCGGTTTCTGTATTTGTCTTAAACCTAATTTGTCTGTCATAAGTAACATTTTGATTTTGTTTTGTCGTAAACTCTAAATTAGGCATGTTAGTCTCGCGGGACTGACTAAATAGGGTACCGTGACACTGGAACGCAAAGGGTACCATGGTATAGTTTTTAATCTGACAGTCCCTTCCGCTCCAAATACCTATATAGAACGGAGGATTAATTTGATGACTTTCATATTTTTCAATGGCTGCACGAAAAGCCATAGAGAAAAAGATTTCCTCATAATCTTTTTCAGCTATTTATGAACTTAGCTAATTATAGCTATATAAAATCTTAAAGCTACAATAAACCTTTTAGTTTCTAGCCTATACCTAAGCTGTAGCCTGAATTTCAGCATGTAGGTATTACAACGTAATAATCTAAACTAGGGTTAAATTATAATTAACTAAAACCACACAAACACAGTTGTGACTGACGATAATAACGGGACGTTGAGATTTCATTTTAGTAAATGAATTATTTTTTCTCTATGGAAAACATACTTAATAATTATTTGCCGTTTCCAATGTAATTATTTAGAATTTATTACATTTGGGGAAGCCACTGAATATTCTGGAGATAATAGCAGAGGATCGTAAAAACATTATTTCCACTTCCATAAGTATAATTTGATACAATTTGCTGTAATTTTCAGCTAAATTTCGTTACAGGATCCAAGAGGTTCGCGAATATACAACACTAGTCTGTTTTCTTGATCTGAGCCAAGTCAGTTTAATTCATTCTCGGGACACGTCGAGCTTCATTGCCTCGGCGCTTTTCTGGTGGTTGCCGCTGTTGATTCTGGCTTTCAGGAATTGCAGATGGTTATAATTGTGTTGGTATTCAAATTGGGATAAGCCCAGTTTGCCGGGGTGACAGGAAACCTCCACGTGCGCCCGTGGACTGGAGTTCCCTCTCGGATACGTCCAGGGGGAAGATCAGTTTTTCGGGCCGGTGCACCCTGGGATGCGGGTGAAAACTCTTCCTTAGGCCCTGTGTGCCTGTGTGTCGATGCGGTAGGTAGTTAAAATAGAGGAATGCGACTATGCCCTAATGTCACCTCTACGTAATCTGCTTTCAAAGAAATGCATCATTTAAGTCAAGGTTAGTTGATATCATCTTGAAATAATTATCGTTACTGGCAACTTTTTGTTGATTAAGGATGCGATTGTGAACAAGATATCGATAGCTAAACTTTATCATTATGCATATCGTTAGATAATTTGAGAGCCCCGCGAATACCTATAGCCTATACTGAATTATCTTTATAATCCTATCCGCTGTAAATGACGATATATTTTAGAGATAAAATATACATATAATATGTAGGTATATGTATGTATTTGTTTCTAGTATGTTCGTTCATTGCCCTTTGTGGTCGCAGAAAGACGTAAACAAGTCTAGAAATGGTACAACAATAAATGTGCAATTTAATTCATACTGATACCTACAATACTCATTAAACAATGGTTTAATAAAGTCATTTATTTATCACAAAAATATGACGTGTTTATGAATTTATAAAGAATATTCTTTAAATAATATAATATAGAAATGAAAATAAATATTTAGTACTAAAATAACGAATATGTACAGTAAGTACTTGTTTATTTAATCCTTAATTTACAGAAAGTAACAATTCATTAATGGCAATAAAAAAAAAAATTAAACAATTTGATTGGTCACAAATTGTGGATGCTCCTTATGATAATTATGTTTTTTTTTATTGTGGGAAAATCATCAAAATTAAATGAATGCTCCCTATAGGACCACCTAGGGCGGGACTGGAGGGACTGTCAGACTTGTACTAACTAAAATCTACGGTGTCCTTCAATAGCCCTTTACATTTCAGGGCCACACGGTTACTTGATGAGACAGTCCCGCGGTCTAGGACATGGATCCATCCATGTCCTAGGAAGTGTCCGTGTCAATGTCCAGAAGCCATGTCCACAATTATTTTTGTCCGTATCGGTTTGACAAATCATTTTGAATTGCCTAGGTAGTATTCAGTCAGACAGTGCTATATATTTTTCCCCCAGATAAGTGTGGAATAAAATACATTAACCCCCGTCCACCAATTTAATGCAATATTTCAAAACCATTCGAAAACATGTTACTAAGGAAATTTCGTAGAGCGACCAAAAGCAACGTATTGTGGTAAGAGGCGGATCTTGACCTTATAATTTATTTTGAAATTCGAACGATGCATTATTAGGATCAATGACCTTTATTCCAGACTTATTTGGAGTAATTCTTCTAAGTATACTTAGAAGATTTACTCCACTACCCTTTCTATGTCAATCATGTAGGTATACTATACAAAACGTGTAAAAAGTACCTTTATCATCTAATCTAAATAAATATCTTTTGACACACATAACTAGGCATAATTAACGATAAACTATCTTAGTAATACCAAGATAATATTGTATCAAAGTGAGATAGATCTGAGTAAACAACAATTACATATTTTGTTATTACAATATATTATAAGCTAGCGAATTCAAGGAAATACACAAAACAATCGATGTTACGAAACATTACTACAAAATGTAGACAGTTATGTCATACACATAGCCCTACTGGTCATAATCCATGTTAATCATAGTCCGTCCATCCGTCCTGCCCTGGGTCTGAGGACTCAATCATTTGATGATTTTACCACGATGAAAAAAAGTACATAATAAAATTATCTCGGTCGGTTTCCGTCTTTTGTCAAAAATAAGGTTTGCAAGTACATTCTCAGATTTTGAAAGCGGGTCCAAACAACTAATTCAAAAACGCATTAAAGCTAGTATTTTTACAAAGGGATTTGCCTAAATTCCATACCCTCTATAATTATAAGTGGAATAATATAATATTATAAGACTATAAGTTACCTTTTCTTACAGGACTAAAAGTTATCTATCCTTTTCTATTGGATCGTAAAATCATAAAATGAGGCTTTAGGTGGAAGCGGAAAGGCAAACTCTTACTGATTATAAAATTCACCTTGTTCCTTTTATTGCTCTTTGCTTTCCAGGGCCAGACAGTCTTAACAAACTTCATATATTACCTTGACCTATCAATAGTAACCTTGGCATAAAAGAAAACAGACTATCAAGTGCTTATCGTTGTCCCTTATAAAGTAAGCCAAGAGAAATGGGTCAAAGTGAATCGTCTGCATTTCTGCAGACATTCAGCGTCTCATGCTTATTACTTATGGCTCCATTATATAATACAATAAGTAATCTAGTATGAAGACATTTATAAAAAAAATGACATCAAATATTTACATGAACACCCGACGCAAAAAAGAGGTGTTATGAGTTTGACCGCTATGTTTGTGTGGCTGTCTGTTACAAAATCAAAAATCAAAATCAAAAGTCATTTATTCAAATTAGGCTGATTTATCAGCACTTTTTGAAGGTCAAATTTTACATAAGACAGTCCCCCAAAGCGCCCCCCCTTCGACACTTCCTAGTGTTTTGGCCAATGATATTATAAAGTCACCTTTTTTACTTATAATATCATTGGTTTTGGCTGGGAAGAAGAAGTGGCGGAACAAACTCCCCAGCAACACATCTGTCTGTACGGTTAGAAGAACCAAGATTTATACAATTTAATTTAATTTAATAGAACATTCACATTATACATCAATCCGAGATTACACCTCAATCGTGACTAGAAGGCACGTAAAGATAAACTAGGACCATCCATCATAGTAAAAAACAACATAAAGAAATTACATTAAATTACATATAACAAAACCAAAGATCAGCAAGTCGACCAGACACCACAAGCAGCACCCGTTCACGAGTATAACGCAAAGATCAGCTACTCCCCCACGCCATGTAAGTGGGTAGGAGGCAACCTGACCCTCGACGCTACCGCAAGCAATGTCAACTAAGGGAGCATGACAACTTGCCGACGGTTCCTCAGTCAAAATACACTACTAAAATAAGATTAAAAGTCGTGGTCGCTAGTTTATCATAGTGCAAAACTGTTTGTTACACCGCGCGTAGTTCCTAAACGGGTGAATCTCTGTGTTGTCTAGTTGAAGCTGGTAATTCCAAAATGTTTGTTTGCCTAAAAATTCTTTAAAAATGAAGAATTTTCTTTAAGAATTGAAACATGTACCGACCCTGTTAATCATTTTATAGTTCAAGATGAATAATGATGGCCGAAAGTTGAAACTATATCATAGCGGCGCCAGAGCCGTGAATTCACGCCGCGAATTTCGCCGTGAATTCTCGGCACAACACCGACATTGATCGGGGAACAGGCGCAAACGCGCGTGAACACCGCGAAAACCATCCACATTCTCGGTCGCGCCTGTTGTGTTGTGTCCATGGGGGACTGGGGGTTCACGGCACTAATGTGGAGCCGCCATCATATTCTTTCATTCGTACTAAAAGTAACCCTGACTTCAAAATGATTTTCTGAAGGAAGTTTGTTAAAACGTCATTTCCCAATAGAGCCAATGTAGGATATTTTATTATTTAATTGTTGCACAATTTCTCAAGTTGTAACTTTTAACAGTAGTTTCATTTAACAATTGACAATAAAACAGAGTAAATGTACGATTTACCGATTTATTGCGAATTGTCTGAGGAATGCGGACGCCATTTGTAAGCAATTTACTGTTTGATGCACAGGTTTGATGTAAGAGGAAATCGTTTTCAATCATGTAATTTTATCTTTTGACTACTGTTGAACAGTTAATATTAAGATACTTTACAGATTACTGTCAAACTATTTTAAATAAACTTACGTAGGTAAAAGGCTCAAATTTTTATAAAAAATGTTAAACTAACTACTTATAATTCTAATTTGCAGGGCGTCAAATTCATCCATCGCTGTCAATGGGGAAAGTGCCCAGAACGCTGCCACGTTGGATGGCAATATGCTGATCCTTTAACCAAGAACTGGGCCAGCCCTCTGGTTACGAGAAACGACGTCAATACGGTTGGCGATGTCTTTGCAAACTTGGTGAGCACTCGGATCCCATGGCCCTATATAGTGTTTCAACCCTAAACGGGTCAATTACGTAGCTACAGTCAAGCCAATTTGCTAGATCCAAAAATTTTATACCATCGTAACTGTTTCTCATATTAGTCTGATACTCAAAACGACATTTTTTACCTAGTACTTTTATATTTTTACCTTTAATATGATATTTCCAGAATCTATTTTTGTAGACGTGTAGTAAAAAGACCTAGAGGGTAATGAACTTAACCTTTTCCGTGTGAGGTCAAAGAACTGGCAACGAGTAGGCCGTTTTTTCCTTCAGTATTCAAACGATAAACACGAAGGTTTTTGTTAGAATTCCGTAGTAAAGCACGTAATGATTGCTAGTTCTAGGACTTTATGGCTAAAAAACTACTAGTATAGGTCATTGTACGGAGAATAGCTGAACTGTATTTTTACCCGACTGCGCGACGCAAAGGAGGGTAATGTGTTTATCAGTCTATGTATGTACGTATGTATGTATGTATATTTGTTTCTATGTGGCGTTCTAGAGACTAAATGCGTAGGCCGATTTTGATGATTTTTACGTCAATCGATTCGTCTTAACCTTGCGAGTGTCACTAAATACATGACAGTAATCAAAATTCATCACAGCGACAACCAGACGCCATATTGTCAAAATGAAAAAAAAAATGTTGATGAACTATGTCATGTGGGGTATCGTTGAATAGGTATTTTAAAATCATCTTTAGGTTCCCTTTATCATTTTTCATTTTAAATAATAGTTTAGGATATATAACGATTTAAAGTTGTTTTAAAAAAATTATCCTATTCCTTCAATTGGCCTGTATGTTGCAGGACGATCCTGAGACCCATGACACATAGCTTTAAGAGACAAATAAAGGCAATTTTCCGGAATCTAAACGAAGGATATTTTTAACAAAGATGATGAAAATAGCTACAGTGTGATCATAAAGTTTAATAGACGTGATACAGGATGAGTGTGGCGACGCTGTTGACCAAACGTGCGAAATATTGTAAACATCAACAGTATTGTTTTGATTTGCGGCACAGACACTCCATTATTATTATCATTGGGGCCTTAGTGGCGGTACAACTTAGATGAAGAAGGTCTTGGTTAGGATGTTGAGGATCTAGAAAAGGTAATAGGCTTGACGTACGCCAAGCCTATTCACGGTGTTTTTGCTACGTCCAGCAACGCGACCTTGAGCTGACGTACAGCCGTGATGGATCGTGAATATAGCGCTTAAGACAAAGTCAGTCGTGGGCATGCGGACAGCGAATAAAGGGCAACTTGCTGTCCGACCATGGACCATGCCATGCGTGTTCCACGCGCGCCTCAAAGAGCGTCAGCAAAATGAGGCTTCCTCTCAGAGGGCCAAAGCCTGCCGGATCGCGGGACTTATTTCCTTACTGTGACCCCGGAACATAAAGGGCTATTGAAGGACACCGTGGATTTTAGTCAGTACAAGTCTGACAGTCCCTCCCGTCCTGCCCGGGGTGGGAGGACTCATTTGATGATTTTACCACGATAAAAAAAAGACGAAGTCAGTAAGTCATCTCTATGATTGGGACATGGTCATTGACTGATGTCAATTGATAATGAGTTCGATAATTTTCAAAAACATAGGGATTTGAGAAGTTTTAATCATTCCTTTTAAATTTTCGGAAAATAATGGTGGGAATATCAGAAAAGAACATTTCGGAACAAACAGTGCAGCAGTAGGAATTGGTAATCATTATTATTTTTCGGTTTAAAGAAAAAAGAACGAAAGTTTATCTAAAAAACATACATATCTACATATAGTTCACTATAATATGAGAAACTTAGCTTAAAAAAATTAAGTAATTTAAATTTTATGCCGTTGAGCCCTATTTAAAAAGATATAATGTTTCTTTTGGCCAGAATCCTAGACCATAATGTAATGTTGTAACAAACTGGCAATAACATCGTTTTGCTAATTAACCATGGAGAGACAACGTATGACTAAGTAAGTATTACTTAAATCATTACACAAACACCTAAGTGCAGGTATTTACTATTATTTAGTGTTAAGTGAAGAAATAAACAGTTAGCTTTTCTAGAATTTCTAGTGTTCTATTATTGTGTAGATTAGTTAGTTTCTGAACAAAATGTCAGACGTCTGGAGTTTGTACAGCCACTAATTGCTTGAATAGGTAGATTACTTGTGGAAATGTGAACTTTTCTGCATTGTCTATGGTTATGTTAAAAGAGTCTTTATTTTTTTGATTTTTTTTTTATTTCGGCTCGTCATAATTTTGTCCAGCATTTTCTAATTGTATTGGATGTAGCTGAATATCAGTATTTTACATGGAGCGACTGCCTATCGGCCCTCCACAACTCAGTAACTAGGATACACTATACGCTTTGGTAAGACTATGGTAGGCAGATTTTCAAGCTTCTGACTAACAGTATCCACTGTCAAAGATCTACAAATGACAGTATAACTATGTCTATAGAGTCCGCGCCTCTACTCCTGAGTCCTGACCTTTTAACACGGCACTAATGTCTATGTCAATATATCAAAATGCATTTTATAAATGAATTTTCCGCAGGTGGTGGCGCGGACTCTAAATACCTATGTTTTTTCATTTTCAAATCATCACGTTCAATCTTACGAGTAGAGAGGCATATACTCCTGTATAGTTAAGTTTACATAACAACAGAAGATTACCTACATCTGTCTATCTAAAGTAAGTCTCGTAAATTCTTATCACAGTACAACAGATAAACGTAACATTTAATCCGCGTGCCAGATCAAGTGGTTTAACTGAAGTGGTTTATTTAACTTTCAGACAATTCGAAGAAACAACTTTTGTCATCACAAGGTATTTTTATCGTGAAATGATGAAATTTTCGGTAGATACGTAGATAGAGGTATGTCAGATTGGGGGATTTTTGTGAGTAAATTGTAGATGCCATCTTGGAAGCAGAAGTAGTTAAGAATATCAAAAGAATTAGGTATGAATTGTGCGAATGAAAATATGATAGTAATGTCAATAATGAAAGTTGATGATGAATATGTAAGATGGATGGGCTGTCAGAAGAATGATACTATAGTCAGTAAAGGCGGTCACTGCTACGACTATTAAAAAAAGTATGGCAGAAAATATTGCTACGCTGATGAATCGGTCCTAACCATGAGCTAGCCATGACCATTAAATAGTGTATTTTTTTCATCACTACTGCTCTCAAAACGTTGAAATGATCTTCGTGTCAAAAAATTGCTAGACGTGACAACTGCAAACCCCGACAATTGGGCCCGAGTGGTGGATTATGACCCACTCACTTTCACAGAGTGGAGGCCTGTGTCTCAGTAAGTCAGTAGTGATGATGATGAGAGATGATGAACAGAGAGCGAAATACTCCGCAGAATACAAATATGATGAAGTAAACATTTTTTTTTGTAGTAAAGTAAGTTTGTATTTGTAGTTAGTTTTCTTGCAAATCAAGAAAATTTTCTGTAAAATACAATAAATCTTTTAATTGATGGACAACAGTAATACCCAGCTGTACAGTTTGCCAAAACAGGCTATCGCACATTAATTATCAGCGCCATATTTCAGCTTAGTCGTAATCTATTTAAGCCCCTATTAATTATTTAATATTTTATTTAAATTCGTTTGCTAGGGCGAATTAACTCCTGTTATATATTTAAAACTAATTCAGAATATTTTTGATGGCATGATTCTCCCATTAATAATTTAGGTTATCAATTTAAAATTAATTTTGAGACGGTTTGGCAAGGAATTTTAGTACCTATAGATAGGCTTAGTACTTATAAGCCTATTGTCCAAAGGGTGTTGATATTTTTAAATAAAACGTGGAAATAATATTCATGACTTAGGTAACGTATATTTTGACATGTAGGTACTCGTAGCAAAGCTGATGACATTAATCTTAATCCTTATATTTGTCAAAGATTAGATTTACAGACCACAAGTATTTACGATAACATTATTATTTAACAATTAAATTCCTATTCAAGACTTAATTGTACTTATAATAAAAAATAATCACACATTCATTAAGAAAATAACAATACTATCTGTGATTCATTAAACTGTGTGTTTGCAAACTGATTGTTAAAGTGAAAACAAAAGTTGGTACTTTCCATTCAAAAGAAAATTCGCGCGCGGTCGGTGGGTTTCAGTCATTGTTTCAGTATTTTTCCAAGATTGAGTTCTTGTTAGTTTTTTTATTTATGTCACATGTGATAATTAAGATTTTAAGTATGCAATAAAATTAGTAAAATTTCAAAACTCACCTGATAATATTAAAGAAAAAAATAAACAAAACAGCGTCTCTTGCGGGCACAATATTTCCAGTTCCAAATTCAAAATAAACCGCCGAAATTCCGCGTCGTTTTTTTTTAATCGAACTAATCCAGAGATTATTTTCGTTTTTTTTTTCACGCACGCGTAAACTTGTCAACGGCCTATTTTTCTGAATATCAGCACGGCACTGGCGGCTAGTGCGGGGACAGCACGTCAACTCGACTGGCTGACTCGCACAAAGCTGCATCTACAGGAAACATGCGAATATGTTATAGTACGATTCTGACGCATGCGTTCTACCACTATGAGTAGTTTCGCCACCGGTTTCACCCGAAGTTTTTGTTTACATTCGCGACATTCAAAGCATAGTCGATATTTCACATAATATTATGGTTGGAGCTCTAGAAATTGGTTTAAGGTGATTGTAAACATGCAAAAATAACTGAAACTTTATTTGATTGCGTGATTTTATGAATTGTTTGAATCGGGCATGCTTTAGTGACCTTAATTGTTTATTTGGTAAGGATTCCAATATAATTCAGTTGTGGCAATGTTGTTTGAAAATAGTTTTAGGTTATTGGTAAAATGGGATTCCAAAAAAACGCAATACTAATAAAAAAGGTACATTTGACACTCTGTCATTACCAAGTTGACTAATGCAGAATTTACAGATGAAACGGGATGGTGTCGGATTACCAGCTAATTTTAATTTTAAAACTCATGTTCTGGACAATCAATTTTATTAAAAAAACAACTTAGTCATAATGTTATTATGAACATGATTTGAGTTATTGTATGCAGGCTTATTAATATACTTGAATGCAGTAAATAAATATGTGCAGAACGAGTTATTTGATTAGTAGTTATACTTACTTATAAACTATTAGTTAATACTTTATTTTTTGAAGACGGTTTAAAACTTAAATATTGTTTAACAATTCATATTTCGTTTTGTTTGTGATCAAAGAATGCGCCCTTATTATTTTACCACTCGTTCATTCTCTTTCGTTTTCTTCTAAAAAACGCTTTTCTTTATTTCGAATTGTTCCTATAATTTGTAATATATTTGTATCGAATTCTGTCTATTTACTGTTTTATGTTACTAAAACAATAAAAGACAAATAACAAACAATCGTATTATTTTTATTTTTCTATATGAAAAAAAGAGATAATATGTATAGTCGAGTGCAAGCGCAGCATTGTAAGGTCATACCGGTTCACAACCTAGTACATTTCCTTTTAAACACGCATTTTATCGATAAAAACAATAATTTACGAGATAAGTCATGTAGGTAGCGATATATCTCAAACTTTTTATCGGTAGAAATAACATGCTAATTGCTTACCTACTAATTTAATTACAGATAATTCAAATGTACTTAGTTGTAAATTTTACTTTATGTTGTTTATTTTATTGTATTTTCCGGATATAAGGATGCTTCTTTTCCTGAATCTGAATTGAGGACGACGAACACATTACAAACAAGAATATTACAGGAAAGTAAGTGCATAATTTATTTAATTTATCTGCTAATTATGTTTTTTATGGGACTGGGTCTTTCAGGTATTTAAATAATGTGAACCAGAATATTACAGGAAAATATGGGTACGTGCATGATAAAAAGCTAAATTATTACAAGAGTGGGGCAAAGTTTAAAAACATATAGTTTTATATAAATATTATTTATTATTTAGCAAATTATGTTCATTACTTTTATCTAGACTAGTGTAAGAATAACATTGCTGTTGACACAGAAGAATATACATCTATCTAATATCTTTAAACAAGCAATTCTTATATACCTACTAGCTGTTGCCAGCGGCTTCACCCGCTGCAACTCGAGACTATAATTTGAGATTTAAACTATCCTATCTCTCAAGTTGGATCGAACTGCACATGGTGTGCGAATTTTATTATAATCGGTTAAGTGGTTTAGGAGTCTATTGAGGACAAACATTGTGACACGAGATTTATATATATTAAGATATTTATTTATATACAATACATATAATCAGGATCTCGGAAACGGCTCCAAGGATTTTCATGAAAGTTACAGATTAGGGGTTTTTCGGCTCAAGGAATCGATTAATCAAGGTCCCAGGTTCGAGAAAAGCTCGGTTCCCAAGATATAGAAGCTCGGTTAACCAGATATTGTATTTAAAATGCGAAAGTGAGTTGAATTGTTACGCATTCACGTTCACACTAAAACCACTTGACCGATTTTAATGATTTTTTGTGCAGAGATAGATGGGACAATGGACACAGAAGGCTATAGAAGGGGCAGGCAGGGCGAGTGAAGCCGCGAGCAAAAGTTGGAAAAAAAATGATTGCGAAACATCACTATAAAGTAGAAAATAAATTGTTCTCGTACAACAAACTCAAGCATGCAACATTTAATTAAATAATTACAGTTTCTTTATTGCGAGGGCAAAGGGCAGCAGAGAGTTCTGACGTAGGTAGGTAGAGTTACCAGATAGAAAAATTATAGTCCGGAGAAAAAGCCTGTTTTCCATTGAAAAATCTTAAGGTTAGGTTAGGTTTCATAGATTTTTTTGTGAAATTTATTTATACGGCCGAAGTCAATTTTTAGATCAATCACTGTATAAATGTATTAAGAATATTATTTTGTATTGTTGTATTCAAAAAGGTCTGTAAAATTTACTCTTTGTTGTAAATTCAAAAATTAAAAAAAAATGAATTTACAAAAAATGTCCCTCTCTCTAAACCTCTTACTAAATCTTAATTTCATAAATAAAAAAAAAACTAACATTTTCATGATGATATGGTAACCCTAGCCTTAAATTGTCAATGATCTATTTAGGCTAAGCTTGACTAATGCACATAAGTTTCTCAGATAAATGTTCAAGTGTCACATGAGTTTGTATCTTTTAAAGAAAAACTTGACGAAGTCTTGCATCATAACTGCTAGCTATTTGACGGTTAAAACGTTCAAACTGATAAACGTTAACGGTACCCTTAACACGACGTTTCAGTATTTGAGACGTAGGTAAAGTAAACTGGAACTTTAACAATTTCAAATTGACAATTTTCAAGGAAAAAGTTAGTTCCTTCTTCGCACACCAGAGGCGCTGCTCCATTTCTTCATACAAGAAACGCTGTACTGGAAAGGGATGATGCTAAGGGTACTGGTTGGTACTATCTTACTTTATGTATGCAGAATAGTTCTTAATCTTTATTTAAAAAAATGTTGCCCCAAAAGTCCGTCCACCCACTAGGAATTTCTTCCTGGATGTCGAGTCTGCTAATTATTAGTCAGAATGGCGCCACAATGGCGCACGGCAGGCAAACTTAGAACAAAAAATTTCAACCGTATGCTCTATGGTCAGAATCTTCGCTAAAGTGAGGGACGCGGGGTAACGGGGGTAGTACCCTGCGTCCCTCGTTCATTCCCTGCCCCCTCCTTCGCCCGGTGCCAAAACCAAAGACAATTTACAAAAGTTTATGTCAATATGGCTGACTGAACAAAACTTCGAAAAGTTTCTATTTTATATTTTCTTACTTATTTATCAGTTTCACTAGTTTATACGGCCTTCCAGTGCAACATGTGGAACGTGGAACAAGAATTGTGTGCATTGTGTGGTTCATTACAATGATAAACGTAAGGACGTTAAAATGAGTTCGTTTCGTGTTGATGAGATAAAACTTGAAATTCGCTTATAAACTGGGATTATTATACTATATTCAGTGAATATGTGCGCTACTTGACTACAAGTTATCGTAAAATGTATAATGTGTGCCAGAAAAGGTTTGAAAAGAGGAAGAATCGGCTCAAATTATCATTGTTTTCAGCTGATGAAATTACCCTAGAAAAATCTAGTCAAGTTGACGAAGGTTAGTATGTAAATCATAAATATTTGCTTATCCTATCAGTTCGCTTAGGCACCAATCTCCCACAGTTGGAATTAAAATTATGATGACATTGTTCTTTAGAATTTTAACACGATACACTGTCTTAAAGTATGGACTGCGCAATAGCTACATAAAATTGATCCCACTCAACTAGAAGGAATAGTAGAGTGGGTCCTATCTTTACTGTTACAGGTGGCTCTCTTTCTAGAGTATGGCCAATTTTATCTTTCAGTTGGTCAACGGTACATCATACTTAATATTAATACATTGTATTATTTCTTTTCAGGTGAAGAATTTGCGGTCCAGTTTCAGCTAAGCATTTGCATCTACTCTATAGTAATGATAATTTTGTAAGTATTTTATTAATTTCCAGATATTTTTTACTTATTCTCCGTTTACATCAAATAGAAATAATAATTTTGTCACTCGCAAGCATTTGACCAATTTGTTGTAATAATGACATGTGATGTTATCAAATCAAAGAATTTTATATTAAAACAAGTTATCAATCTTATAATAAAATTGTGAATAAGCATAGTTTCCTGAATCTGATCTCTATCATTATATTTATTTTTTAATAGCCCGTAATGTTCCTCTATTACTGGGCAAAAGTTACCCCACATTTTTCCAAGTGTTCTTCAAATACAACTTCAGACCAGCCGTCATCATAACCTTACTTCATTGTTATCAACCAAGTTTAATGCAAGTTTTATTAATTGTTTCAGTTCAATATCCCGATGGGAGAAGTTTTAGCCACACCCTCAAAGGTACTACTAATAATAAATATTCAACTCTGTCAATGGAGCTTGTGTGAACTCCAAAAGTTACCATCAATGATTTTGGTAAGGAACTATGTATAAATTAAATGAAAATACATTTAGATATTTTGTGTTGTATCAGAAGAGACTGTTTTTATAGCTGACTGATGAGCTAGTTTTTTTGTGGATATATTAAATCAATTCTATTGTATGGACTTTTGACCAATCATAGACTTAAGGATGGACTGATCAATAGCTGCCTTACATTGACCATACTCTCTAGAAAGACAAGAAAAAGATTACTTTTAAGTCTATGTATGTAATTGTTTACCTCTCCTTCTAGACGGGACAATTTTATCTGTCGGTTGGCTAGAGAAGCGCAGTTCATCTTTTAAGTCTATGGGACTAATAATGTGGCAATTTTTCCTAAATGTTATCTATTACTGTACTAGTGTTAATTAATTACCTAGAAATATTAGGGACTCATAAAAATAATTTAGTTATAATCTATGTAACTGGCAGATGAACAGGAAATTTTGCATGGTGCATTTATTTTTTATAACTTTATCAAGCAACATGAAATGAGGTCCTTATTTAATTTATCTTAAGCACATTATTGCAAATTTCCTCCAAGAGTTAGACTATAAGGTAAAAATTTTATTAATACCTTGTTAATTTTAATTTTGTTTAAAAAAATTAAATATCGTTTTGTGTAAGCTAGCAATTCTTACATCTGATAAAACCTGTATTATATGCTATTTATGATGTAAAATGTTGTTTTGTCATAAATATATAATTTTAAATAATTGTTCTGTGTTTCATTAATACTTTTCTCTATTAAAGTCGGTTTTTTAATCTCGTAGACTGAATTGACAGGTGCAAATGGCAAACTGACATAAATTTCAATAGCATTTATGTCAGTTTTAATGTTATCATTTGTCAATTTGGCCTCCGAGATTAAAAAACAAACTAAAAAAATATCCTTTTTGGCACCGGGAGAACTAGGCTGAATACCGCAAAAAACGGTTGCCTTTGCCACAGATTCAACAAGCGAAAATTAAAAAACATGAACTGTCAAATTCAATTCTTCCAATCTCTACGGACCATTTTTCTTGTATGGGAGTGGGTCGTCTGAGTGTCTATGTAGTCTGTGCAATGGCGTTTCAATTTTCGAACCATTTTTTACTCAGCAGTAAAAAATGGTTCGAATAATCACTACAGTTGAAACGCCATTGTGGCGCCATTCTGACTAATAATTAGCAGACTCGACACGGACACCCTGTATCATGGATGCGTTTTCAAATAGAAACTCACAAACACAGACACCCAGACCCGAAACTTGCAGTTCAAACAAATATAATATTTTCCTCCGTGTGGATATCAAACCTGCGAAGCTTTGCGGAACAGTCGATTGCTTTATAGCCAATGTTTTCAAAAATACTTTTGTTGCTATCTAGTCAAAAGATGAAAATGACTCTGTGGCACTTTACACCTAAAATTCCTACATTAGTGCTGGAATTACTGAAAATAATTATTTCTAAGTAGTAAATATTTTACGACAAAATCATATCACTACCACAGATAACCAGTTTTATTTAGTCATATTTAGTTGCATACAAAAGAAAATTTATCTAACTATTAGCTTGAACAAACGAATATTACCGTAGAAAATGAAAGGTTTCTAAAGCAGTTATTGGCGCAAAAACTAAACAGAAAAAAAAAACAAAAGAAAAAACTCATCTGCTTATATTCATCAAAATCATTTTTTTTCTCGAAACAGTGATGAAAAACCAAGGAAAACATCGTAAAAATATCAGACAATAGCGCACTTTCAGGTTAATTTTTTTTAAGCGACCTGTACCTACCCTTAGCACGAATTTTCAGTATTTGAGACGTAAAGTAAACTGGAAGTTTGACAATTTCAAATTGTCAATTTTCAAGGAAAAACTTAGTTCTTTCTTCGCACACCGGAGGCGCTGTTTCTTTTTTTTCATACAAAGACGCTGTAAAGTAAAAGAGTGAAAATTCGTGCTAAGGGTACAGCATGCTTGACTAATAAAAAAATATTATTAAATTAAACTACAAGACTACTTCATAATTAAATTATTACGTAGTCATTGCTACTCACATCATAATTATGCAAAGCGCTGATCTCACGCTGATGCATTTAAAACAATAGATCAAAATTATAATAGTTCAGTCATAAACTCAAAATATAATGTAATAGTATTAATAATATAGGTATCATAGCTACCGGTATATACAGTCTCCATACATAATTATAATTTTACGACCTGCATTGTCAACCACTTTTATGATCTATTAATAAAATACTTATTTACTTCCGATTTGTCTTGTCTATACTACAATACACAATGTACTGAATGTACATTACAAACGGGTCATGTGTATATCAGATTAAAATTAAGCCAGATTTAGCAAGTGGTTAAAATTTGATCCACTATTAAATCTTGTTGAAGTTAAGCGCAGTTTACATCAGCTCAAATGCAAAGCCCACTTTTAGGCTTTCTTACAATTTCAGTGCTAGGTGACTAAAACAAAATGGCGGTAAGCAAAATGAAAATGATTGATTTTTCGTACAAGCAGGCCATTCATGGATTAAATCCCAAACTAATAAATAAGTAATAACAAAAGAGTCGACTACATTAAATCGGCCTTCGCATGGAAAACTTACAAACCATCATATTAAAATATGTTCACCTGTTCAAGAGCTACAATGCCATAGACAAACAGCTCTTTTTGCTTCAGAGGGTAAAAAATACAAACGACAAGTATATGCCCGATTGCCCGCAGCAGCGTTGCCTATTTGAAGTCCGCTAATTATCCCACGGGAACTTCAAATCGGGATAAAAATTATCCTATGTGTTAATCTAAGTTATAAACTATCCGTGTAAGTACAAAACGTCCAAATCCGTTCAGTTGTTTTTGTGTGAGAGAGTAACAAATATCCATCTATCTTCGAAAACTTTCGCATGTAGGTAGTGGGGTTGGCAACGCAAAGATATTGTACCTAGATAGCGCCACCATAGAGTAGTCTTAAACCAACCAATGACGTATTTTGAAATACCTATAGGATTTGAACTGATTTGAACCAATGACGATGCTTGGAACAAGCTATATTAGCGCCATTAGTTCCCAACCCACTTGTGCCTAGTAAGTCCTGATACTAATACCTACATAATACAATATTGGTATGTATTCAGCTAATTCCGGTTCCACTGAAAGTCGTCACAAGAAAAATTACGAACTAAACGACACTAGTTTTTCATGTAAACCTGACTTTACAGTGATTGATGCAATACAAATTGCTTCCGGCATATATACTGCAGTTGTATAAATGCATTTACTCATGTTGTATATATGTAGAAATAATGTATATATGTGGGTCGCCACGTGTTTTGCTTCATTATGTATGTATATCGTTGTTTTATGCTAATATATTAGAACACTATCAATATTTAATGAAGTTGTAACGATTTGTTAAATATTCGTGTGTGTGTGTTTTTTTTATATTCCACAACTATCACACAACGCCATCTAGTCCCAAGCTAAGCAGATCGTGATCATCACACAAACATTTGTCCTGGGTGGGAATCGAACCCACAACCTCCGCCATAGCAGTCAGGGTTACTAACCACTAGACCAACAGTTTTCAATTTTACTTTTGTTGTAATTCTTCTTGCTTGCAGTTAGTAAGTAATTTTATTGCCCACTTAAATCAATTTCATTAGAAATCTTTGGAAAATTTTGTTGGAATTTGATAGACATTTTACCAAAGGTCATCTTTTGTTCTTAAACCTAAAAAAAAACTGCCTGAACTGAAACTGTTGCTAACTGCACATTATCATTTTGACAAGTTAACGTTTTGATTATATGCCTCTATCATCTTGAATTCCATCTTTATCATTTTTGAGACGTGACAATAAAGATAGATAATTCTGTTTTATATGCAGTTGCACATGAGAAAAAGATAGAATAGAAGTAAGTTTTTTTTTTATATTTATCTATTCCGTTCTATTCGATGGATGAACTTCTAATGTACATACAAACATTGAAATAAAAATGCTAATGAAATTAAAAGAAAAAACTCTTAACATAACCTTGACTTTTTAGACTTCGCATCACCCATTCAAAACAACTTGTTTTTCTTCAAATTAAAAGAATAGGTATGATACCTATTACCTACCTACATAGATAAACACACATCTTTTCCTCATCAGGGTAGGCATAAACGACCATAGATAGTCTAGATAGGATACCGTGGCATAGGAACGCAAAGAGCAAGGCAGGGACAAAGTCCCCCCGTTCCACCCAGGAAGGGCCTCCTCACTCATGACTTTACTAAAGAAAAAAGGCAATACACATCGGATACGTACCTACCTATCAAAATTCCGAAATTGTCACCAATCCGATTTTTTTCTTTTTTTGTAAACCTTACCTCACAACTTAAACACATAGAAGTTGCCTAAAAAGCGTACCTAGTCAGAGCTCTAGGGTTTCCAAAAAAAAATAACCACGAAGGGTATAGCGGATCGCTGCCCGAGCGTCAAAACAACAATGTCGCAACTCGCAAGACTATCACCTCAAGTTGAGATAGTTTCAAACAGAGAGAAGTTTAAATTCTCAAAGCTCTATCTCGACTACGAGATCGACAGAGCGTACAGCCTATAAATTGTATTTTAGAGAATACCAATAGCTGGAAGGTTATCCTATGTGTATATAACTAGCTGTGCCTGCGACTTCGTTCGCGTGGATGTCGGAACTGAAATGTATTTGGGCATTTCTACGAAGAGGGCATTTTTTTTGTCCTTTTGAAAAAAACATGGTTAGAAGTTACATACACATCCCAAAATTTTTAAGCGTACGTCCCAATCTATATTCTAACTGGAGAGCATAACATAAATTCCGTACTACTTCTTAATTTTCCTAAAAAAAAATCTAAAGTGAAAAAACGGGTGTAATTTCTCTGATTTTGACCTGTCCCTTTTCCGAAATCGATTGAAAAATATTTTATATTTTTAAATGGAGCTGAATTTCAAGCAAACTTTTGATATTCTTGGGTATATGGATAGTTAACCAAGAGAAATTGACAATAAATAAACCTATAATTGCTTATTTTGTTACATTTGTGGATGCGTAAAGATTTGTCCCAGTCTAATGAGTCATTTCCGTGTCATACAAAAAACACTTGATTACGATACTAAATACCCGCGAACTGGACATCACCATCCGATTCTTGTATACTGTCAGGTGCTCCCGAGCAGGCCCTGTAAGTGCATCTGTGGTGTGCTGCTGTTTTTTTAGATTTTCGAAGGTGAGAACCTGTTTCCGTGTCTTTAGTTCGGAGTCTTTTCTCAATACCGTGTCAAAGATATCTTTTGAATGTTTTATTTTTAAACATGTTTTGTTTCCCTAGACTGAAGTTTAACTAGACAAAAGCATGGTTTTTTCATTTAATTTGTTTGAAGTCGTAACAGTAATAAGTTATTTTGATTAGTACGATATTTTTTCAATTCCGTGTGGCCCTCAATTTTGTGTCCTGGTGTCCACGGAATTGAGAACGATGGTTTACCCATGTAACTAATCTCGGTTTATATGGGGTTTAAAGTCACTTGCTTCACAATTTGTCATGGTAAAGTAGTTTACGCCATACATTATGTGTCTATAATGTTGTATAAAAGGTTTAAAGTATCTAGAGTTGACGTTGCAATTGCAAGATCTGATTTTAACTAATACTACCGCGACTAGCTACTCGAGCCTCGGAAGATCTTAAAATGATAGCCTATATTTTATTCTGATGTATAAACTATATTGCTGCAAAGTTTCATTTAAATACATTCAGTAATTTTTGAGTAAAAAATTGACCTGACTATTATAAAAACACCCGAAAACTTCGATTATGTCTATTACTTTCTGCGGTTTGATAAATGGAACTGACTTGACGTCTATTCTTCATGTCTCTTGTTTGTAATTTAAAAGGTTTAACGAAAATGCTTAATAGAATACATTTTACCATATAAGTTTAATAGAAATGCTCATTTAAATGATTTGACTACAAGTTAGTTAACAAGCATTATAACTCAAGGAATCTCTCTCAAGGCAGACTCAATATATACTTACATAACTAAAATACAAAAAACTGCTAAAATTTGTTCTTGAATGTTTTAAAAAAAATTAATTTGTCTTTCCCGGTTACGTAGAATATGTGTAATTCTAAATTCTGTGGTCACATTTCTCAATTCCATGGCACTCAATATTTATTTCATAAACTACTGGAGCAATTATTGGCAAATTTGCACCATTTTGTTTAGAAAAATATGCTTATTATTTTGGTGATATAAAATTAGTCAAAATGTGAAAAAAAAAAATTGCCCACGGAATTGAGCAAAAATCACCGGGTCCGTAGAAATGCCCATTTTTTCGTGGCGCGAATCCCTACCGGTGAAAGTCTTCAGACACACGTGAGAGGGCTTCATGCTCTCGGTCAAAGTCGCTTTGCGGTCCTCGCTGCTTTCTTGGGAGAGCAAAGTCGCGGTCAGAATATTCTGCGAACTTAAGCGCGATTGCCTTTCGGTGAAAAGTCTCACAGACTCACGTAAGTTTATATGATCCTGACCGATTTCGGCCACAGGGCCACAGCGACTTGGATCTTCCTATTGAGAACATCGCTGATGTGGCTCAGATGAATGATAATAGCCAATTTTTGCAGTAAAGGTGCGTCCACATTCACTGCAAGTCAGCTGGAAGGTTATAAGAAATAGAAAAGAAACAACCCATGAAAATGACACTGGCTACCTATTTGATCTAAAAATAGAAAAAATATGATGTGGAGTTGTTGCGGAGTGCGGACCCAACAATAAACCTTCGACCAAGTGGATCATAAAACCAACATTATCCTCCAAAGATATTGTCCTGCCCCAATTTTTGGGCCAATATTTGCAGAGGTTCGTCTACAAAGGTAAGTACAGGTGTGGTTTCAAATTTTCCTGACTCACACTACCTCACGAGCAGAAGTATGAAATCAATTGACAGACCCGTTGGTCTAGTGGTTATGTGACCCTGACAGCTATGCCGGAGGTCGTGGGTGCGATTCCCACCCAGGACAAATGTTTGTGGGATGAGCACGATCATTTGTTCTGTGTCTGGGTGTAATTTATCTATCAGTTGTCTAGTACCCATAACACAAGCTCTGCTTAACTTGGGACTAGATGGCGTTGTGTCGGGAGGTACCTGTGCATGATAAAAAAGGAGGAAACGCCCGGGTGTCACCACTGCGAGGATCGCCCGGAGGACACGGTGGAGCATACGGTGCAGGAATGCCCAGCTTGGGCGGAGCACCGCCGTGTCCTCACCGCGGCGATAGGCGGAGACCTCTCGCGCCCGGCATTGGTTGCGGCCATGCTGCGGGGCGAGACGGAGTGGGAGGCGGTCGCCTCCTTCTGCGAAGCAGTCATGCTCGCGAAGGAGGAGGCGGGCCGCTTGAGGGAGAGGATACCGTCCTCCCTCCGCCCGAGACGCAGTGGTAGACGCCCACGGCGACGGATGTCGCGGGACGATCTCCGGCCACCGTAGGCGCGGGCATGCGGGCGGCGAATAAAGGGCAACTCGCTGCCCGACCAAGGACCATGCCCGGGTCGACGGCGCGTTGTGTCCCACGCGCGCCTCAAGGAGCGTCAGCATAGTGACGGGGCCCCCCTATAGAGGGCCACAGTCCTGCCGGGGTTGCGGGACATACGTATACCGCGACTCCGGCACACAAAGGGCTACCGAAGGACACCGTGGATTTTAGTCAGTACAAGTCTGACAGTCCCTCCCGCCCTGCCCGGGGTTGGAGGACTCATTTGATGATTTTACCACGTAAAAAAAAAAAAAAGATGGCGTTGTGTGATAGTTGTGGAATACTTATTATTATTATAATTAAGTACTCCGACTCCGCGCGATTTTGAGTACTCAGAGTACTTAATATACAGGTTGAATTTTTCAAATGGGCGTGGACGTGGAATAAAATTGAGAGGCGCCCAAGCCTTCATGCCGATTTTGACGACAACTAAAACTGCTGCTGATTTTGGAAAAAAAATCACACCCTGTATTATTACACCATTCGATAGAAATGCATATTTATGGATCAAATTCTGGCCAGAAATATTATCAATAATTTATCAGTTAACTCGGATCAATTCCAAGATTTCCAAGTAAGTGGTTCCATACTTTTGCTCGCTAATGTAATTTTAATGGTCGCGGGACTTACCGAATTAACGTGACCCTGGAACGTAAAGGGCTATTGAAGGACACCGTGGATTTTAGTCAGTACGAGTCTGACAGCAAGGGTGGGAAGACTCATTTTGATAATTTTACCACGATAAAAAATAAAGTGTAGTTCCAATGACCTGTCCATAGTGTAGTGTAATCTAGATGTTTTAACTGAAGGTATGTAATGTTTTACGTGGCCACGCCCGTAAGTAATGCAGTTTTCACAATAACTTGTCCTAGTTTTTGGATCCTGATTCATGGTTAACCTAAATTTTATAACTTTGAAGAGAGTTTCCAACTTTCGTAACATCGAAGTAACTAGGCAAGCGCATTACTTTGTGTAATTTGTTTCATCACCACTGCTCTCAAAACGGTGAAGGAAAACATCGTGAGGAAAACGGCATGTCCTAGAACCAAAAATTCGAAGACATGTGACATCCACCAATCCGCCCTGGGCCCGCGTGGTGGATTATGGCCCACCCCCTCAAGGCCTGTGTCCCAGCAGTGGGAACATTAATAGGCTGATGATGATGATGATGAATGGGCCTGGCGGAGTTCGGACCCACGACCTACAAATCGTAAGTCGGGACCAACACCACTGGACCATCACTGCTCACTGGTACTGCGAACCAGCGAAAATGCGAAAAACCAGCTAGGTATCTGATGTGGCTTCAAACTAGGTAGGTATGCAAAATTATGCTTCTATTTGAAAACTGATTAATTTAAAAAAAAACACCTTTTTTTCAAGACTTCCTCTTTTAAAGTTGTCGAGTGTGGAAACTGTGTGGTTAATTTGAACCCTAATGGCTGTTATTACGGCCTTTGTCTCATGTCTTGCGCCATCTAAATGGACACAACGGTTGCCTATATTGTTTTTATATCGTGGGTAAAGTCCCTTTATGATTAAGGATAAAAATTATAAATATATGTCCTGATGAATAAAAACTGTGTTGTGAAGGACAAGAATAAAAAAAAATACAGATAAATAGTGAAAAACCACCAGAAAAATAAATGATTAAAAATTACCTACTTCACGAGATACGCAACAAAAACAGTAAAAAAAAATAATTTACCTGTTTCAAATATTAATTAAGATGAATAAGTAAATTGTTACAATGATTTTAATTAAATTTTGAGGTCGTTTTATGGGTTAATAAATAATAATAAAAACTAGTTTTGCTAAGTAATCGGAGGAAAAACTTAAGCTATCTTAAAAAATCGCATAATAAGTCAAATCAAGTTACTTTTTTTAATAATTTAATTATGTTTCAAGAGTTTTTGGCAAATCGGGCATTGTTAAAAACTAAAAAATAAACTGTACATACCCTATTATACATAGACGAAAGCCTTTTCATAGACACCAACACAACACCTTCAACCACCATTTTTGTTTTAAAAGTAACAGTTCACAAAACTTTCCAAATTCAAACACAAATCACCACTAGAACACGGAAAAATTATTGCCAGACTACAAAATCCAAATTCAAAAAGGTTTAATGCCTTCCTTTTCTTGAAGGCTGACTGCACTCAACTGATTTCCTTGAAGCAGTTTTCGTCGTATATATCTCAGGGATACATCGTCATTTTCCTTGAGCGAGATTATTCATAGCTAAGTATTATTTTAACACTAAGCGTAGGCAAAACAGGTAAGTTTGGTGACAAAATTAGCGAATTATTCTTAATTAATTTATGGGGAGTAGTTTTTAAGTTGTCTTGAAGACATTTAAGTAATAATAGTATGAAACAGGTTTTACAAGATTTTGGTGTTATTGCGAATTGACACTTACATTGTGAGAAAAAGAGACACGCACAATATTAATTGCAGATGTTGTCTACGAAGTTGATGGATTGATTTAATCTAATAAATATCTTCATTAAAGTATACCTAAGTAATAAAACCAAATTAACTAGGTATAGGATACACTGTTTTAATTTAGGAACTTTTAATTAGACAATTTGGTTTGATCATTTTGCAACTTTCTATAAAAATTAAGTAATTTTTCCCGAATAAAAACTGACTAACTTTGTTATTTTCCTTATCTCAGCTCAAAAACATAACATATTTTTTATTTAGGTACATAAAATAGTAAAATAAAATATATGTCAGTTCTTTAAAATAATAACAATTTTATGACTTTTCAATGTTGCAAGCAATAAAATGACCAAGTGTGAAACTAAGCAGGAAAGATCAGTTAAAGTAACCTAACATAACTTAGAATATTGGTTTTACCGTATGCGTAAGAAGGCAAATATCAATAAGAAGAAGGCAATATACAAGGATAATGTAAGAAATGCTAGTTTTAATCTTTCTTGAGAGTCTATCATGCAAGCAAAAAAAAACAAATTGAAACCTGTCCTGCTTAAAGGTAACGTGGATTTTATAAAATTTAGGATAAGTTCGAAAAACGCTATTTAGGTACTGGACTGACAAACGGGCCTAGAAGTCAATGGTTCTAAAATTTTGTTGTTTTTCCAGGATTTACCTACTTTTGGCGAAGCAAGTCTGAAGGGACCAATTATTTACTGATTTTCAAACCCTGTGGGATTTACTTATATAAGGTTTACGGTAGCTCATGTAATTTTTTTACGACTTTTCTATCGTATAGCATAGCATTTCTTCCTTTTCTTGTTTACCAGCATGAGTCCACGCCACGACTTTTGACGCAACATTTTTTAATACAATTTGATGTAATGAAATAGACAGTATTTCATTACATCAAATTGTATTAAAAAATGTGGCACCACGAATTTTCCTGTTCTTCAGTCGTAGACCAGATTCTAGTCACTACTTCTAGGCTGTCAGTCAATTACTTATGAAAATCAGCTGACCAGTAGATAACAAAAACCTATTAGGTATCATTTTGCTTTGTAAGTATCACAGTTTTGCAAGTTGGACAGACTTTCAGCTTTCAAGCAACGTGTTTGGCACCGCTCCAAGCGTAAGCCGTGTTAAGTGAACTTTAATCTGAACTTTATATCGCTTTATTACATGCTAAATATAACATTTATAAGTACTAGCATTTCAAATACGAACAATTTATTAAATTAGACACATTTATTTTCGCTTTCTTTATCGAGGTTTGATAAAATTTAGCCCCTTCGTACACTACGTGACATAATACTCTGATACCTGTCTACGACTTTGGCATCTATATTGGCGCCTGAGTACGAACCTCAATGGATTTGTTTTGCGATAGTCTTCCTCTCCTGGATACCAAAGTCGTAAGGTAGGTATCGGAAATTTGCGTCGCCTTGTATACGAAGGGATTAACTTGCTGATCCACTTGCCAACATAAGATGGTATTCAAAAGGGAAACTTTCTTATGATAAGGGTAGTTCTTCGAAATTTGATTCTTTGACTGATTCATATGGTCAAATTTTAATTTCACTTTCAGCTCTGTAACACATGTTCATATGAAAATAGATATTCCAAATAACATTTATTTGTTTGAGGGACTTCTTTTTACAAAGTAGTTTTTAAGATATCGACGTTTAAAAATTTTGTGCCCAGATGAATCAGAAGTTTTTACAGATGTAAATAAAAATGGGCTTTGTAATAAGAAAATAATCATAATATTATTATAACAACAATATTATTTTTTTATAAAACAATTAATTTATTAACAGTGATCATATTATCAAGGAAAAAATCTGGTCAATTCAACAATAAAATTCTTGTTTTTAAACTAACAATTACAGAAATAAATACTTACAGAAAAGCGAGAATTTTGTTTTAAATAGGTACTAGATAGTTATTTTAATGATACGTTATAATATTCTCTCTGTTTACTTTTGTTTTTCTCTCTATTTTTTCAAATGTAATTCTTTCATTTCTAATTTCCACGCAGCATACTTGCCTGGAACTTTTTGTAACGCCAGATGTCGCCAGCGATGCCAGCCAAAGCCTGGCAAGCCTGCCAGCACCAGCCAGCCAGCCAGCCAGTCCAGCTCGCCACGTCACTGCCCTACCACGTGAGCCATCCCCGCCAAATTCTGAGCGGAGCGGGTGAAATAGCCGCCAGCCGGCGAGCTATATAAAAGCGAGGAGCAGTGATTTTGGTGTGTCTGTTTATAACGATAATTGTAAGGGAAAGCTCTGCCCAAATAAAAAGCGTAAATTAAGTATTTTCTATTTATTTTCATCTTTGTCGTTTCAACTCAGAAGTGTGATAAAAAAACCTACGTTAAAACGACGCTCTGCTACACATTAATCTCGACGGTCGTCTTATCTGGAGGACGAAGATTCTGCTTTGGTAAGCCAGACTTCTGAAAATAAAAACGAAGAAAGGCGATGCAAACCACCCGCAAAGAAAATATTGAAGTCTCCTTGCACAAGAAGTTGAAAAATCATCAACAATGATCTGGATCACGAAGTGTCTACCCTCACGTCGGAAAGAACACCATGCCGCATCGTTTATTCCGTTAATGATCGAGTTTCAAGAAGCATTCTTCTCGCTACCAGCAACGCTTCTCTGTGGAAATGAAAGCTACCCCAAAGTCGTCAATAGCGGATTCAAGGACATCGCAGGCAGTAGGGATTCGTCATACTTCGCGCCGAGAGCTGCCAGGAATCATGCTTAAACAACCAGGTCAGTCATGCCATGCCAATGTTTGCAAAATGCCATTAGCCAAATGTGTTTTATATTTGAGTGCCTCGTGTGTCGATAAATAATCATAAAATGCCATTGGTGACCTAGACAAAACTAGGGTAAGCCTGATAAGCAAATCTGATTGTAATCAATTTATTAGTTTACTAGCTGTTGCCCGCGACATTGCACGCGCATATCCCGTTTTATTCCCGTTACCGTATAGCCTATAGCCTCCCTCGATAAATGAGCTATCTAACACTGAAAGAATTTTTCAAATCGGACCAGTAGGTCCTGAGATTAGTGCGTTGAAACAAACAAACTCTTCAGCTTTATAATGTACCTACTATAGTAAATAGTAATATGGTATATAGTTTAGATATAATATAAGTATAGATTATCTCGGTATAAAACTGCTTTGCTAGCTATACTAGGGAGCTGGGAAGTTGGAATATACAGATTTAGTCCAAATGCGCATTAAGTACACGTAGGCCTTAGGAATAGATAAGCATTGGCACAGGAGATTGTTAGAGTCAAAATTAATGAGCCATTGAGCCAGCAGGTATTATAAAAAGAACCCGAATTGATGTATGCCTCTCCTATTGTTTAGTTATGAGAAAGAACGGAGATAGTTGCCTATGTGCCGATAACAGAGCCTTAAATGCATTAATTGTCCGCGATAGATAACCATTTTAATATAATATCGATAAGCAAACTAAATTATCTGGTAAGAAGTACCTACTTCACCAGTCTGAATGTAGTCCAAGGGTACCCATAAACTCAGCATCCATCCTAAAGATACATTTAGCGCTCCCTCAGTTTTTATGCGCTGAATTAACAAGTTCGTAGATAGTTTAGTAATTTCAAAGTAAATTATCAAATAAAAGTAACTCCAATAATGTCGTCAAATGGTTGGGGTCAAACGCAGAATTTTTATTTAATTATGTACATGTGGGTAAATGTTAATGTTTACAAAACAGGATTTCTTATTTAGCTGTGTTATTTAGTGATGAATTATTATGTTCATGGCATTGAACCGGGTGAATTTAAGTTTGCAGCTGTGTCTCAATTTCCCGTTCTGAGTAACATACACAAAGTGCGTCAGATCATTGGACTATGTAGCTACTTTAGGAAGTTCATCCATAATTTTGCAATAATGGCTCGTCCACTAACGGAACTATAAAAAAAAAAAAAAATGAGATGTGGGTATGGTATTAAAATCTTAGTCTTGCCAATAGAAATTCACACGGATGCATGCAAGTTACCCATAGCAAGTATTCTTTTACTAATACGGATAGGCGGTAGTTTGAGCTCTGTCTTGTATTTTAGTTGCGTTACAAGTCGAAAAAAAGTGTTTTTCACAGCGTTATTACGAAGTTTTAGAATCTGTGTTGTGTAAAAATGTCCGTGTAATTACGGATTGTAGTGCAGTTCGCGATACAATGACTAACGTGATCTTATTGCACGCATTGCCTACTGGTGACTTTCAATTCGAGACTTTAAAATTGCCGTTGACTATTTTATAGACCAGGTAAGCGCTTAGAGCATATCAACGCCTTGAGCAGGAATCCGATAGATGCCGTTAATGTGTTCCTTTTAAAAAACTGTTGGTTTCGAAGAGTGCAACGTATAGTGCACTAGTAAAGTGGGTGCACAGATAGTGATACTGTAAATAATTATGGGCTGTCTCGTAAAACGCTTTACGATAACCGATCAGTTGTGCCAAATTTCGCGCGTAGAAAATATTTCAAATGCATCAAAACGATGGCCATTACATATAGGAAATATGTGACGTCGTGTTTACATTGTGCGTACGATAAAAGAGAACACGGTTGAAAAGAAGGCAAATTACATCGAATCCCTAAACCTATTAAACCAATGAAAATGGTAGACATCGATAATTTGAGCCCTTTTGAGCAAAATTAAAAAGGGGTGCCAATAAGTGTTAGTTTTGACAAATTCTTTCTCTAAATTCGTTGTTTCTGAGCCTACACGTATTGTCAATTCTGTAAAGACAATTACCGTCTTATTACAAAATAAAAGCGCGTAAAAAAAAAGGGTTTAACTAAAAACCCAGGATTGAATGTCGTAAAACGGTTTGCACAAACGTTATTACATGTCGTGGTTTTGTGATAAACCATGGTCTAACACAGGTCTAACAGTAGTAGCTGTCAAATGTGTGTGAAAGTTTCTGATAGTAACTTTTTCATTGTGTTGTTGTTTTTATGTTAATTTCAGCCAAAATGTATTTAAAAATTGTAGATTTAATTGTTTAGACAATGGTTCAAAAAAAACGGCACTAAGTCAGGTCAGGTTTAATCTATGTTTTGTATACGGAGAAATTTAAACCGCGGTTCCGCAGATAAGCCTGAACTTGGTAGTCCAGGTTTAAACTAAGGTTTATTCAGTTTTTGTGATTATTAGAGTTTAAACGCATTTCTAGTTTACTTAGTTTCCCAGATCACGTAGTTTCTGTCCATGGTAAGGCCTTTACCAGTAGATACTTTAAGAAGTTCGCAACAGAAAAACAGTTAAAGATAAAGATATTTTATTTGTT
This sequence comes from Agrotis segetum, assembly GCA_036375495.1. NCBI lineage: Eukaryota > Metazoa > Arthropoda > Insecta > Lepidoptera > Noctuidae > Agrotis > Agrotis segetum. The sequence goes on from JAQSVV010000062.1 coordinate 1,444,404, forward strand.
CAAAACATGCGTTTACACACAAATTAAGCATGCAAGTTCTTATAATTTAGTTTGTCCGTACATGTTTTACCTGGTGAGGTTCACAAATTTTGCTTTTTTTACAATTTACTACATAAATTACAGGTTTGTCTATTGTTGTGTGTAGTTAAATACATGTTAACAGCTATTGCGTGGCCTAGGTGTAATGGGCAGGTAGAACGCTCTAATTGCACAATTCTCGATGCGTTGAGAGCCACAGAACCTAGCGAGGCCTCTCTTATTTGGGACAATAGTTTACCAAAGTCATATGGAGTATTAATAATACTGTTAATGATTTAGCAGGCTATAATTTATACGAGTTAATGTTTGCTCGTGTAGGTAGATCTGAATGTGATGTTTCCATCCCTGGTTGGTTTATGAGACAGTGCGATCTAGACGCAATAGGGCTATATTATAATCGAATTTGAACAGCTAGCAAGAAAATGAAACGTAACTGCGATAAAAGGCGTAAAAATAGTACAATTTACAAAAAAGCGATTTGGTACAGTTAGTAAGTACGTACTTTGTTGCCAGGCTCAAACTTCTTGCTGCAATAAGGTTAATTCCAGTCCGTGGTTAATTCTAAGTTAGATGATCTATATTCTGGCCCATGTGTTATTGCCTAAGGATTTAGGTGATATATAATAGCTCTAATATATAAATGTCTTAGAGGATACAAGAAGTTCACAGGCCCAATATGCGCTGATTTATAACGACCATATCGTAGCATTGCTTTTATACCCGATAGCGCCAGTAGTGTGAACCAACGATCTCGTAGATCTCCTAGACAGCTAAATTATAGTCCATGTTATCGATATGCCATTTGCTCTGAGCTGACTTGTAATCACTGTTTTGTTGTTCCCATTGCGGGAGCAATTGTTCCAGGATGGCCGATTGTAACGCCAGATGTCGCCAGCGATGCCAGCCAAAGCCTGGCAAGCCTGCCAGCACCAGCCAGCCAGCCAGCCAGTCCAGCTCGCCACGTCACTGCCCTACCACGTGAGCCATCCCCGCCAAATTCTGAGCGGAGCGGGTGAAATAGCCGCCAGCCGGCGAGCTATATAAAAGCGAGGAGCAGTGATTTTGGTGTGTCTGTTTATAACGATAATTGTAAGGGAAAGCTCTGCCCAAATAAAAAGCGTAAATTAAGTATTTTCTATTTATTTTCATCTTTGTCGTTTCATTTTCTTATTTTCCATCTTAGAAGGATGAAAAATTCGTACGTTCTGTTCTGTCTCTTTTTCTCATACATATATTTTGTTCCATCTTTTCTACTATTGATAGTGGCATTGTTGTAAACAGCAATATAAAATAAAATAGATAGAGTTTGACTTATTAATGAACTAGTGTTTGCCCGCGGCTTCGCTTGCGTTATTTTAGAATTTGAGAAACAATACGGATCGTGTGGCGCCATCTGGAATATGAACGTAATTGTTTTCTCGGCAACAGCTCTCTTCTGTTATTCGGGATGTAAGATATCTTATATCCGTGTCTATACTCATGACAACGTATATGCTAAATTTTGGGACGATCGATTCTGTAGGTAGTAATGCGTGAAAAGGTAAAAAACAAACATACTTGCATTTTTATTATTAGTTTAGATCAATAATGTTATATCTAGGTAGGTACATAGTTTGCATAGGAAACGTCCTTATTTGAGCGACATTAATTTCAAAGAACCGTGTTTATTTTAAACATTAGACTATCATTTTTGGGTTGATTTACAGTATCGCTGCAAATTGAACGTAGGTATGATAGCATTGCTCTTCTCCCTTGCATTCCGCGTGATACCTAAAAAATAACTAATTATCTGACTCGATGAGTACAACTTGTCGTCGTTTAAAACAGAATCTATGCACTGGTTTGAACACCAATTCAAAACATAAATAAACACAATTTTTTCTAATCTTTAAAATTCCACACCTCGAAACAATCACAATTTTAAAAAATATCCAACTTACTACCTACAATTTAAATCAGTGTATATTTATATCCTAGAAAACTATTGAAAAAAAATAGTAATAATTTAAAATCGCGAATAATATTGAAATAAAAGTATACACATTTTTTTTAATTACTTGAAACTCTCAGGACAAATATAAGAAAACTCAAAAAGTAAAAAAAAGAAACAGCGAGATTTGATCCAGAGACCCCTTGCACGAAAGTCAAGCAGGATACCAACCAGACTGGCTAGTACGCTGACAGTGATTTTCAAATAGCGGTTCTTATACAAATGTCAACAATGACTGAAAATCAACATAATTATAAAATTGCTAATCCCCCAAAGAGAATAGCGTAATTATAGATATCCTATTAATAGAAGAGCAGTTTAAGGAATATGTGGGGAAAAATTGACTAAATAATATCCAGTGGTTTAGCTTCCAACTAAAAACAAACAGACAAAAACAACAAAATTTAAAATTGCTTATCTCCCAGGAAAAATAGCGTAATGATACATAGCCTATCAACAGAAGCATATTATTAGGAATATTTGAGGAAAATTTGATCGACAACTTTACAGTAGTTTAAGAGATAGATCAAATCAAAAAAACATAAAAAATTTCGAAAGAAAAAAAAAGTTGATTTGGCATCAGAATCGATCCCTTATCTCGAAAAAAATACAAAAGGAAAAAAATATTCAATGTACAGGAATGACAGCTCTACGATTTTATTATATGTAAAGATAAAGATATAAATGTAAAGATAAAGATAAAAACCGAAGAATAATGTCAAAATTATGTCACACACACTCTACTGACATGAAAAAGTAAAATAACGTAACAAAAGTGCTCCTTTCTGGCTGGAAAAGAGGAAAACTAATTTATTTTCAGATTCATATGGGTTTTTGAACATATAAATCAGGCACAGATGAATCATGATTTTGCCCAAAATCATGCTTAACTCATCATTCATACAGACTTCAGTATTATCATTTTTCTACACGAATCTGTAACCCAAAAGCATCACACGAAACTCAGATTAAAGTCTTAAAACAGCAAAATAAAATTAATAAATTAGGCATTGTAATCAGCAAGGTACCTAAACCAAGCACAGATGAATCAGACATTTACCTGTGTTTCACCAGGTTCTAAGCCAACCAACTTCATGTCCGCCTTCTAGCACGTCCGTTGTACGACAGGTTTCCCCCCACGTGGGATCCCAGACTCTCATCATTATTCCTCGACCAAGTACAGTCAAGCAAAGCTTACTCCACATGAATCAGTATTATACGCCGGACACTTCTTATTTACTTAATTAAAATTACACTAACGTAGTTATTTCTAATATGTATTTTTTTTTGTAAGAGGTCAATTAATTACCTTTCGATATAACTATCTATCTATACATATAATAAAATAGTAGGAAAGTCAAAACTGTACATTGAATATTTTTTAAAAAGAATACTTGGGGTGTGATCTACAATCGATACCGAAGCCAAAAATATAGTTTTTAGAATTTTTGTCTGTTTGTCTGTATGTATGTCCGGGATAAACTTAAAAAGTACTGGACGGATTTGAATGATTTTGTTTTTGTTGTATAGGTATTAAGTCTGGCCAACACATAGGCTAAAATTTATCTCAGAAACTTGAACACCTGGTGCAGAACCGCAACGGACCAGCTAAACTATAAGAGATACAAAAATGGTGCGATAGCAAAAATTGTTCCACGTTATGAGCATTTTCTGCTGAGAGAATAAATTTGAAGATCTGAAACACCTGATGTGGAACTCCAAGAGCCCAGCTACACTATAACATATACAGGAATGACGTCTCAGCAAAGTTGTTCACCCAGATGAGCACTTTCTGTTGACTTATAAAAATTGAAGACCTTGAACACCTGATGTGGAACTCCAAGAGCCCAGCTACACTATAACATATTATATAGGAATCACGTCTTAGCAAGAGCTGTTTAGTCTGATTAGCATTTCCTGTTGACTTACAAAAATGAAAGATCTGGAACGTCTTTAATCGTTACGTGCGTCCCGTTGTTTTCCCGTCCCCAGGCTCTAAGAATTTCACATCAGACGTTTTAGATCTTCGATTTTGTCGACCCCGTTCTCACTGGCATAAGCAAAAGGATCCGCGTACGAAGTCGCGGGCAGAAGCTAGTAATTTATATTGATGAATCAAAAGGAAAATGCGACATCGACCATTTTGTTCCGGAAAATGGGAAACGGACGCCCTATATGAATCAGGAGAACAGACTTCAAAATTTTTTATTTTGCATTTATATAGCTACTATTAAAAAAATTGAATTTGTCCCAGGTAGAGCTAAAGCTAAACTGTACAGAAAAAAAATATTACATGCCGTTTTGTTAGTTGGTTACAGAAATAATTATACCCACAGACATCGAAAATTTTGTCTCTGAAGAACTACCCATAAAATCCAGGAAAATACTTTTTTGAAATCTAGGAAACGGAACAAAATCACGATTGCTACGTGATTCCGACTGTATTACTTACTCGTTTTTCGGTGACAGCGCGAACGCGCCTGGCATATCATATATTTTTCCTCAAAGATTACGCAGTTCTTAAAGGAAAATACTATATAATTACGCACTACTTTTGATTTCCTGGAGATCCCAGCTTCATTTACGTCTTTACAATCAACAACCGTTGTTTAAAATCAGGTTTTTATTAAGGATATTATGTATATTTAATTAACCCCCGACGGAAAAAGAGGGGTGTTATAAGTTTGACGTGCCTCTCTGTCTGTCTGTCTGTCTGTCTGTGGCACCGTAGAGCCCGAACGGATGAAGCGATTTCAATTTAGTTTTTTTTTTGTATTAAAGGTGATTTACGTGCGAGTGTTCTTAGACATGTTTGATGAAAATCGGTTGAGCCGTTTAAAAGTTGTGGGGGTAAAAGTGAGAAAGGGTATGCCGAGGGTTTGCAAATATACTCGAGTGTGGTCTTAAATCAAAGCAAACTGAAAGGGAATATTGATCACTTGTGTACCTATAAAAAGTTTCAAATAAAATTAAATTAAAAATTTAAAAAACCCCCGCCACAAAAACCAAGATTCCTTTAAAAAGTACTAAATAATAAAAAAAAACTCAATCTTAAAGTACCTAACTATGTATTAATAATTCTTAAAAAAATACGTCACGTTGGGGGACCGAAAAAAAACGTAGATAATAAATAATTTGGACCGGTCCCCCAACGTGACGTATTTTTTTAATAATTATTAATACATAGTTAGGTACTTTATATTGGAGAGAAATGCGTATTTGTTTTAATATATTTTTACGAGGAAATAAAATAGCCAGATATAAAGACAAATAAGCTTAGAACACGTGAAAAAGTTATTTAATTTATGTAAATTTCATACAAAATAAAATTCCACACTCTTAATAATTTATCAGTGTGAAATTTAAGCTTTGCTAAAAAAAGAATACCTAATTATTCGCTAGTAATTTATTCAATGGTAAAAATTGTAAATATACGTGAAATTACATCATTCTGTTTTTGTTTCGAAACATTTGTAAGACAGAGAATACGCAAAAATTTTGACAAACACGTTTGAGTACTATAGATATATTTGAAGACCCAGTTTACAAATACAAAAGAATAGACGTGGTTTGGTTGCTTTGATATATTGATTTTATATTTGCACACAAAATGTCACAACACAGGTTTGTAACTTGTAACATTTTTTAACAATTTATCTTTCTTAATTTAGGAGCCAGATGGCTGGAACATATTGCAGATCACAGATTAGTGCGGACCAGCAAAATGGGACACAAAAAAGAGGCTTGGTGCTTGGTGCATATTGTGGGTACTCGCAAGCAATTGCTATCAAATAAATACCAGAACAGCACTTTTTTTTAAGTATACGTGGTAAAATCATCAAATTTTAATGAATCCTCCCACCCCTACTGTCAGACTTGTACTGACTAAAATACACGGTGTCCTTCATTAAGTTCCGGGGTCACAGTAATGCGCGCGACCAGAACAGCACATAAGTACTACAAAATTACCAGGATAGGGATAGTTTTCAAGATTATCATTGGTGACGAAAGAAAAATGATATAAGCGGCTTTTAAAACAAAACCACTCATTAAGACGGATGCACTTTAGCCAGACCCATTAATCATAGTCAACTCATACAGACACAGTGACACAAGACCTTTAGGGAAATAAACTGTCATTCACGTCATTTATTAAAAGAAAAAATAAATGAGTAAACCAAAGAGATTGTTAATAAAAAGTTTCACTTACGCATAGCCTCTTGCTTACGTTCGATAGGTTTTGCAATGTCGAGGAAAAGAGAGCTAAGTTCGAAGCATTAACACTTTTTTTATATCTTGTTGACTCATAATCATGAATGAACAAAACAAAAAGAAAACATAATAAACACTAAGACACACGCACACAATTAACATATAAATTATGAACCGTACAATTAATGTTGAATGCACATCGCAACAGTAAAATAAAATAAAATAAATGGCGGAAACTTGTTACTGTAATCTGTCTCTATTCTATTATAATTATAAGTATTATTGTTGTTTTAAACGTTCTGAATCAACGTGACTTCTCTCAGGGCTTTAGACTGCTGCGTGACGTCCTGGGTTTAATTCCCAGGCCTAGTAAAGTGTTATTGGGTTTTAAGTCATGAATTTCTTAAAGGTAGAAGGCGTGTCGCTACTTTGGGTCGGCGCATTTCGTTCACTTCTTCCATTCTCCCCTATTAGACGTCACAGCATCATTAAATTTTATTTCTTATTCTTTCTTAGCATTTCTTAAGTTGATATCAGACGGTTCACTCGAATGATTGTTCACTCGAGTGAAACTTAATAAGTTTCATTGAAATCAATCGGCACTCGTGTTTCATTTTCTGTTCAGACATTTCATTTCGAGTGAAATGTACCGAATGAAAGGTGAAAATGAACAAAAAATGAACCGTCTGAAAGTGCCTTTACACAATCTGTCTATCTTTTCTTTAGTCTTCCTCTTCCTCTCCATCCATCAACATTCATACTCATCACTCTCTTAGTCACATGAGTCTCATCCTTCCTCATCACATGTCTATACCAAGACAGAAGACTCTCCCTTTCAAATTTTCTGTAAAAGGTGCTACTTTCAAACATAATATAATTATTCTCATTCCTAAGAATAACAAATTCGTGGTCGCTAATGACTCTTGATGTTAAAAAGCGACCTAAAATAAATAAATTAAAAAAAAAATCTTTTAATTTCAACTTTAACATTCATTTGTTGTGATTCGCTCTCTTTTATTTCTCGGAAAAACGGGTAATAACTAGTTATTTATCTTATTGTTGTTTTGGAATCTGTTTTGCGTCGAAGTAAATCTTGCGCTCTACTCATATTTAATGAGTATAGTAAAATAAATAATATTGAAATTGTTTACATCTACACACCTTTACGAGTTCAAGGTATAGGTAGTCTATGAAACAGACTTATAAAAAAAAAACAATAACGTACAGCAAAATAACATGTGTTTGGAGATAATGAAGAAAGCCTTTACTCCAAAGTTTTGAATGATGGACCTTTATTACCCGACTGTGCCAGAACGAGGGTAATGTTTTTTGTTGATTTTTTATTGATCGCCATCTTCAAAATTTTAAAGAAATCGGTCATTATAAAAAAGTTTCACAAATGTAATATATGTATAAATTCATAGCATCCCTGTGTTAGTGAGCCCTAAGCTTTGCGTTTGTCGGAAGTTGATGCGTTCCAGGGCTGTAGTAACCCTTTTAGAAGACAGTTCCGCAACAATAGCGCTTTTTTTTTTTAAATCTAAGACGTTTTTAAGTTTTTCAGGTACCTAGGTAGTTTCTACGCATAAGATGAAAAAAGTAAAAACTTCAATGGACACATTACAAAAAGTAAAAAATAACGGAAATATATTTTTCGTACCACTTGCTCAAAAAAGTGACATTCTATGCCACAAAAAGCGTACATAACAATAGTCATTATTAATCTGTTATAAACAGCTTTCCCTAGGGAAAGAAAGTTGTACTGAATTTCATTCATCCTCTAGGGAGAGAATGTGATTTGAATTTCGAATACTTACCGATAGTGAACTACATCAGTCTGTCTTTACACCATTGAGTTTGTATGTAAAGCATTATACAACTTTTTGAAAAAGGAATACGCATTTATTAATGCAGTTATGATTTTAATAAAATTACGAAAATCGAAGAGGCCGTATGAGCTTGATGCCTTTGCTTTTCCGAGAATACAATATTAATCTAGGAATTTGCCGCGTTTTGTTTTCTTCAAATACATAAACGTTGAGTTTAATTTATTTTTTTAAGAAAGGTTATTGTTAAATTTAAATGTTTAATTAATGCTTATCTCATATTATTATTATCCTCCTTTATTCATTTTTTATCACATTTTATACATTTTTAAATATTATTACAAAAAAATAAAAACATTTAAAAATATAAAAAATAGGTGCCCACCAGCATCGGGAACAGGGTCCAAGCTGCCGGTGGTTAGGGCTCCAGAGAGAGGAACCTCCTCACTATGCGTGCCGTGTCCAAGAGAACTGCTTTCTGCATCAAGCCCTTGAGCCAACTGCACAAGGAGAGCCTCTTAAGATGTTGGTCGAGGCTCTTCGCGATTAGTCCATTGACCGTAACGACTATCGGTACAATGACTGCTGAGTCCACGTCCCACATGTCAACAATCTCGTGAGCTAAATCAAGATACTTGATTTTTTAATCATTTTCAGCTTTCACGAGATTCTCGTCATGAGGGACGGTGATGTCAACAATCATTGCACGGCGCTCTCGGCGATCTACCACCACTATATCAGGCTTATTGGCTACAATAGTCCTGTCAGTGATGATAGATTGATCCCAGTACAATATGGCATGACCGTTTTCAAGAACTGGGTCGGGCACATACCTATAGTATGGTACTTCAGAATTCACAAGGTTGTACTGCAGGACAAGTTGCTGGTGGATAATCCTAGCTACTAGATTGTGTCTGTGTAAGTACTCGCTGTTAGCAAGACGAGAACAACCGGAAATAATGTGTCTGATCGACTCACCGGGACGGTGGCATGCCCGACAGATGTCAACCGTACCGTCCTTGACAATAATTTCCGGTAATTGGTAACATAATAATAAATTATTATTTATTATTATGTTAATTTTTTCGCAAGTGGTACGAAAAGTACAGTATTTTCCTCGGTGATAAAGCTGTCTTAGTCTTGGGTGAACTTAAATCCCTCGCTACACTCAGGACTCGTCTTAAATCCCTCGCTTCGCTCGTGATTTAAGTTTCTAACACCCTCGCTACGCTCGGGAGTAAGCCTCGAGTCCTTCGTTATGCTCGCGATTTAAATCGTCACCCGCGACAGAAGACACTGCTTTATCCCCTTGGTTAATAATCTACTATTGTGTTACCACTTCCGATTGATCGATTTACAAAGGTTGTATTTTATATTGTTGTTGATTTTTTACTGTAAATACGTGTTTATTTTTACGATTGGTTATGAAATAGCTGTAGGTGCTAGTTCCGATAAAAAGTATCAATAAAACTTGTTACAATTGTAATTCAAAATATTTACAAAACCTAAGAATGGAATGAAGAATTCGACTCTAAAAATTCGATTGCAAAAATGTAGTCCGATTTCTGCAATCGAATATTTCTTTCCACGAAATTGATTAAAACATTCTCAAGCCTACAACTTATCCACAAGCTATAATATTATGTATAAACACACAATCCTTTCATCATCACAAAATGCCCATGAACCAGTCCTACCAGTGTCTATGTCAAGGTTAGCGCACTGGCAGCGCAGGCGCATATAATAAGTGACGTCATGCATTTCAAGTATTGCGCGGTATGCCAGGTATGTGATACGCACGAGACCATGTTTATTATTGTGACGGGATATCACAACACTATCAATGTGTACTTACATGATAATTGAAAAAAGTAATGTCATGAAACAGTAACTTTTGCACGCAGTGTCGAAAAGGACGGACGCAGACTCTGAAGTGACGCAGAAATGGCCAGACTAGGACCACAATTGGTCAGACCAGGGCTACTATTGGCCAGTCCAGGATCACAAATTGGCCAGACCAGGGCTAGAATAGGCCAGAGCAGGACCACAATAGGCTAGACCAGGGCTACAACAAGCCAGAGCAGGACCACAATAGGCCAGACCACGGCTACTATTCGCCAGACCTCGGATTAGAACCGCAATTGGTCAGACTGGGCTACAATAGGCCAGACCAGGAAGGACCACAATAAGCCAGACCACAACTATTATTGGCCTGTCCAGGACCACAATTAGCCCGACCAGGGCGTTGTTAAAGAAGCTCGTACTAGGAAAGCAAAGGCTAGTTACGTCAGTAAGCCTGCGGTGCCTCACATAGATGAAACCTGTGTCTCAGTCCCAGTCGACTTTGGGAACATTTTATAACCTGATAAAAGAAAAGCTTACATTTAAAGTTTACTGCTCAATATCAAGTAAATACAAGACCAGTAAATACAATCACGTTAACTAATAAAGTTTCCAATAGATCCCTGATTCAAAGCGCTGAGCTGATCAAACAATATCGATATGTTTACCAACTCTATTGCAATGGCTGTTATGTACTATGTATGTGTGTGTGTGCAAGGCTTCTATTTATTTACTTTCACAGCTTACTTAGTTATACATAAGGTATGTGATTCATCTTCACTTTACATATTACATAATTGCAATTGATAAGTAGGTATTAAAAAAGCTGACTAAAGTAAAAATGTTCATGTGAATTTTAATTTTTTCGTAACTGCGATTAGTGCCTCTAGGACCCTATCTAACTCTGTACTAAAATTAATCATAATCGGCCCAGCGGATTGGATGTGAAAAAGAAAAAAAAAATCACTTTTGCAAGGATTTGCTTCCTGAAGAATTTGGTTGTTATCAACCGAAATCCTTGCTTGCATAAGTGAGTTTTCCTTGCAGTACCTACGTATGACATTAACAACTAAAAACTTCCATAACTTCACGCTAGATGTCGGTGCGCGTTGTTTTAAATGTGATTATATGACTGAGTGAATTTGGACCATAGTTGTCCCCTAGGAATATAGTTGTATGATTTTACGGTAAGTTATTTTAAATTTGGCTTTCGATACTTCTTGTAGAGGTTGTTTCTAACATAAGAAACCAAGATGTGTGCATTACTGCGTATCACAGTGTTTTCAAATAAGAAATAATTACGTGTTAAAGTGTAAAAGGTAACTGTACCTATATAAGTCTATGACGTATTCTTCGTTGGTTTTCCATGATTGTCATCAAAAGTACTGAAGAGTAAAAGTAATGGACTTTGAACAGGTAATGTAAACAGTAAAATAATCATTACTAACGTGACTAACCATCCTTTCTCAGAAATATCATTAAGAGGGTGTCAGACTGTCAATAGTTAAGATGTAAATAACATTTAACTAACTTGTATATTACTTTTGGCGAAGGAAAAAAATCTGTGAGCATAGTATAATAGGTACAGCTTGACAAAAAACTGTAGAAAACCGGAAGTCGCCACTGTCTTCGCGGCGCGAAAAGTGCTGGTAGCGCGAAGTTCGCGCTACCAGCACTTTCAATTATTACGTTAGCTTTATGGCACAATAATAAATCTAACAAACCTGCGGTCTTTGTTTACATCAAATATTAAAGATTTTAAAACGTAGTCAGAAACAAAAATATTAGTTCCGTTTGAATCCGTTCTGGCCAAGCTGTACTCAGCATAGCAAAGCCGCTGTCCCACGTCAGCATCAATCCGCGCTTCCAGTATAAACACAGAGGCAGTTTTTCATTTTTCCACACAACAAACACAGTAGGTACCCTAAAAACTTTTACAGCGTACCTTAAGTACGCTGTTTTCCACAAAACAAACGCAGTATACTACACTACAGTATACTACAGTATACATACTGTTAAAGCGTACCAAACGCTGTAAATAAAATACAGAATTCTGTGATAACTTTCCCTCCATCCATCTTGGTTTTTTGAACGGCAACCATTTTGCAAATCAGTAACAGTTTATGAATGCCTGTTTATTTTATTTAATGGTAAGTTCACACGCTCGCGTTCAACTCTAGATTCAACGTGCACATTCACATTCACGAGCGTGTAAACGGTACGCCCGAGCCCGTGAACGCGCCTGTGAACGTGAATGCCGCGAATCGGGCAAGTGTCGGTTTTTTAGCAAAGTTCAAAGGATGAATGTGCGGGCGCCCGGTGACTGTTTACACGCGCGCGGGCAGTCAGTCTCTCCCGCGCTTTCGCGACGAGTGGATCTTCATTCAACGCTGCTAAGAAAGTCGCTACGATCGGAGATTACAACATGGCGGAATGGTCAAACCAGACAATATCATCCACTACCTTCTTTGCAGTCTTTTTCTTTTTCTCCGTCGTTCATAATATTGTTTCTTTTTCCAATAAAAATAAGTTAGGCCAAAGGATATGGCAACAACAACACCGAGATCCTCGCTGCTCGCCATTCTGGCACTGACTGACACGACGGCGTGCGTGTGAACAGCTTGAATTGCCGCCGGCCCGGGACGGGCTGCATGCCGTGCAGCCCGTCAGGCAGCCCGCCGGGCTACACGGCGCGCGTGTGACCGTAGCATAAAGCTTTAACTTGAGTGGTTTTTTTTGCATTTTTTAAAACAAATGAAAATCAACAGTTTCCTTTGAACAGAATAATAATCTAATTCAATTGTAACTACATTTTTTGGGCCCATAATCATACGTTTCGTTGGGCGTCAAAAATAAATTATGGCTGCGATAATTTTCCGTCAATTAGAGTCGGACCGCAGCGTGAACGATGGCAGAAAATGTCATCGTTCACACCGTAACGCTAACAAAACTCTAGTTATGTTTAAACGTGATAATTGGAAAAACATATAACGAAATTATATGTATGTGCAAGTCGTAGGGGATTTACTAAATAGGTTAAATAATAAAGCTATATTTGGAAACCATGTTGGTGAATTAATGTAGCTACATGGGTATAACGTTTTGCCAAATTAAATCTAAGTATGTAATGATTTTGTTACAAAATGGTCGTACTGCTCGCGGGATTGTCATGACAGGTAATGAGATAACCGTCACCCTAGAACGCAAAGGGCTTATAGGATAGTCGCTAGTCTGACAGTGCGGGAAGGTGGAGTTATTTGTTGATTTTACCAAGAAAAAAAAATACAATTTAATTTCCGAAGTGCTTTTTGTCTGTTGTTTTTGCAACCTGCAAGCCTGAAAGAGTATCATAAAGTATCTTAGCGAGTATTTATGTAAGTTCACATTGTATTAAATTAGCATTTTCAGGCCATCTGAATAGAATAAAGCCTCATTCATACAAACCGAGGGCCATAGACACAACAATAGAATTTTACATCAGCCATAAAAGTAAATAATAAACGGAAAACTACCGGTGTACCGCTGATCATGTAAATTAGTATGAATTCTACATAATGTTTATAGTAACATACATAAATATATGACAGGTAGTACATAGAGCAGCACTATGTAAACGTTTTAAGTAATTGCTTTAAGATCATTACTTATGTAAGGAAAATTTTAATGATCATGTTAAGTGTTTTAAAGAGGAGGTGGGTGGAAAATAATAATTATATAAGTACTTATATGTATACTCATAAAATAATCTTAAACAATTTCTTAGTTTTCCGGGCAACCGATGGATGCAAGTGGCGGAATTGTCGTTTGGTGTGACAGTCTAAGGGGGAGGCCTATGTTCAGCAGTAGACGTCTTCCGGCTGATGATGATGATGATGATAATGGTGGTAATTTATCATGAATATTATTTGTATTCACACTGCTCTCAAAAAATATAAATCGCACAGTAGCCGACGTTATAATTTGAATACATTCTTAATTAATCACGCTGTTGAATGTAAAAACAGCTTATGCAATAATATTTGCAATGCTTTATTTCAATACTGTAATATTATTAAAATTTGCTTATAAAAATATAAAATTTAGTTATTATTAAATACGTGATGGTTGAATGAATTAGTTGGCTCGACTTTTATCAGTGGATTTTTGTTTCAAAGTTTCGCACAACGGTTGATAATTTAAAAACCTTAAACTAAGTAAAGAAATCTGAGCGTCTATTACTTTCTATGTAAAATTTAAAAAAAAATACAAATCCCCACTTCGCACGCAACGCGAGCCATCTTGGCCAAAAATATTCAAATTTCGATACACATTCACATAATTTCATTGAAATAGGGTTGAGAAGTTTCGGAACTAGTGTGTATCCAAGGCTGAGACCAGAAAAAATAAAGGGATTAGGCGCACAATGCCACATTCGCAAAATGTCATTTCTCAATATGCCACATTCGCAAAATGACCCTTCCTCAAAATAACACTTTTTTTAAATGACACTTTCTCAAAATGACACATTCTAAAAAGTTAAAGCAACCCAATGACTAAGCCGATGATTTCTACGCGCTCATTGCTACTGTAATCACAGGTGACAGTAATTGTGAATATTTAAAATGAAATGATATTTCCTTTTCAAAACAACAGATAATTAAGTATAATAATGTAGTTACGTGTGTATGAAGTCATCTTGAGTCAGAATCAGATGAATCAAACACGTGGTAAAACTTATTTACACATATAGACATTAAACTAATCCTTCTTTGACCTAACTAATATTATAAATGTAAAAGTTTCCGTTTTATTAAATAGGTACTCTTACACACAAATTGACTGAACGGATTTGGATGAAAGCACAGTATATGAAAGGCTCACAGGTAGTTACGTTCTAAAAGCTAAATAACTTGTAAATGTTACTATCAATTCAAGGCATAATTATTTTTTACGATGGCAATCAAATTGAAGTAGGTACTTATTTTTCTGAAACAATCAACATCAGTAAGTTATGTACCGTCTATAGGGTGACTGGTAATTAGTGTACGATACTTAAACACGTAATTGTGATCATGATAACAATTTTTATTATGGGAGAAAGCCGAAATTGTGAAAAAATATCAGCTGTTCAGTACATTAAGCAAACATACCTACAAGTATCGTACACTAATTACCAGTCACCCTTTATATTCGTATGCATGTATTAAAAACGGTTATTTCAATATTACAAACAGACACTGCAATTTTATTTAATATGTATGTGTAGATATATTGATACTTAAAAGATGGACGTAGTTAATCCTTTTTTTTTCTAGTATATTTAAAGTTATGTCAAGCCATTGTCGGTGAAACTAACGAAGCTCATCTTTAATGATGAGGTGTTAGCTTGCTGCAATCTCTCTAGAATTAATGGGAGTATGATATAGATACTTCCTGGATTTATGTAACTACTTATAAGTATTGATAGCCGTCAATTTATTTTTGTCTAGTTAAAAAAAACGCACTTTTCTTTCTTTTATTTTCTTTCTGAAATCATCTTTTCAGTATGGCTTGCGTGCGTCAAACGATGAACTATTCTCAGACTAAAGTGACATTTACAAAGGTCGATTTTTCGGGCTTACTAATTATTCAACTAGTTTTTCAAACTAATTTTTAGTTTAAAATCGATACGTGTAAATGCCCCATTATGGGTATGCTGGATTCGTTAAAAGTACCCTTCTTCAGACCTTATATTCTTATCTACAAAGAAATCGAGTATCTATCACCTATCACAATCGTGTAGGTATTATCAACTTCTTCGATTTTATAATCTCTAAGTAGGTATCCATTTCGAAGAAATGTAAATTATTTACTGATATAATCTCTAGTGACCCGTCCCGGCTTCGCACGGGTGCAATGCTGATATTAAATACACTACAGAAAAATGTGAACGTTGTATATAAAACATAGCGGCCCGCTCCGGCTTCGCAGGGGTAAAATTATATAGCCTATGTGATTAAAATCGATCCAGTAGTTTTTACGCGTTAAATTTGGAGTGAAACAATCCCCCTTTCCCTATACCATGAAGATTTCCTGCTATCTTTGAATATCTAAATAGTCATACACTTCTTTGGACTTATTTACTTTTTACATTTTTAACTATTTATTTTATTTTTACAACATATTACAGAATCACTACATAGTATAAAAAAAGTTTTTGATACACCGGGCGGCCCGCCGGCACCGCCGCAAACGCTACGTCCCGCAATTTTAAATCTGTAATATCTTCGAAATATTCATTTTAAATCATACGGTGTAAAGGGCCATATAGATCTATAATTAGTTAAATGAAAATGTATTCAAGGTATTTAACGTTAAGGATTATGCTGTATTGGTTAAAATCGGTAAATTAGCCATTATTTGTCGTAAAAAGTAAATGTCAAAAAAAAGTTATTGTGGGTCTATCCACAAGAGATAGACTTATACCATCGCGGACTTTTCTGTAGACCTTTTTTATGTGTACAATACTTAAAACAGGTACGCATTATTTTGATAAAACTCGTAGGGTTCAGCTTGCTTTTGCAATGTAAGCGGAAAAAATGTAATTATTTACGACATCACATTAGAAACCTCAAAAAGAACAGTACTTTCCACTATTTAATGGATGTTTTATGACGTATAAACCTTCCTCTTGAATCACTCTATTTAGCAGTTAAAAAAACCGCATAAAATCCGTTGCGTAGTTTCAAAATTAAGCGTACAAAGGGACATACTTTTAGGGACTAGATAAAGCGACTTTTTTTAGGTACTATTTATAGCAAAGCAAAAAAAAACAAGAAATCTCCTCTACAAAATCTTGAATTAAGTCTTCCACAAACGAGTGTAACTTTTTTTTTACATGATTATGCGCATTATTCAATACTGGCAGACGAGACTGCGTCGCATGCGCGTTCATTTTAGAATAAAAACAAAACTGGCCGGTAATGATCAGTGGTCTCAGATGTTCCCGTGGGAGACTTTTATTTTAAAACATTAAGGAAGTTTAAAGTACAAAAAGAACAGAGAGTTGCCTCTTAATAGTTTCTATGACGTATAAGTTTCCTCTGCCTCTCATTATTTAGCAGTTTTAAAAACAGTTATATTAAAAACAGGTCTGGATTCATTAATTACCTCATTATTCATTCATTTATTGATTTTACTTTTACCACTAGATAAAGTCTGACACCACTTACATGGGGTATCGTATTCCCATTAACTGGGTTGTGTAATTCGACAAGCAGTCGCTCCATTTTATTTACATTTTTTATTAAGTACATATATCTAACTTTCTAGACGTAAACGTGGGGGTATATTTTGTATCAACAATGGTTTTTATGATAGTTTAGGAAAGGAAAAGGCTAGGCAGATGATGACCTAGCACTGGCCGCGCCGATGCAATATGCCAGATATTAAAATATCCATGGATCTTAAATACCAAATTATAATGTAGATAAATTATTAAATAAACAGTGGTTATAAACTTTAACAACCTCTGTATTCAAGTCTATTATTCAGGCTAATAGAATACCTTCTAATTGTATACCTATTACACTTTTATAACATACTATATAGCCTACGTAGATATTGACCTGGACTACATTACATATATACAGTACAGACTAGAACACCGTATATTAATTAAAACTAGTTTTCAATCTAGGTTGGGTAGGCATACATTATTTTTAAGTTGTGCTACACACGTGTTATCGTTCCGATTCGACACAATTCAGCACAGCACACAGTGACACAGATTTAACCCTCTCCGTGCCAACGCTTCCCGAATTCCTACCCAGTTACTTAACTGGGTAAAAAAGGTCTATTGGTTCGCACATTAAATGCAGAGATGAAGAAACAATATGCAGGGTGTAAAGGACAGCCCTCCACAAACTTTCCGGGCTTGCTAAAGAAGTAGACTCCGCTAAATTTCTGGGTGTTACGATAGATAAAAATTTAAATTGGAAAGAACACACTGAGCATCTGAATAAAAGGATTAATTCTTCCGTATACGCACTCTATAAACTTGCACCTGTTGTAAACACTAATGCACTTTTAACTGCCTACCACGGTATAGTCGGATCCATATTAAGATTTGGCATAATATTCTGGGGAAACTCTACCAATAAGGAAATTATATTTAAATCCCAAAAAAGGTGCATTAGGGCTATGTTTGGCCTAAAAGTTACAGATAGCTGCAAACCCTATTTTATTAAACACAATATTTTAAATTTACCGTCTTTATTTATTTTTGAAGTTGCTAATTTTGTCCAAACGAATCCTAAACTATTTAAAAAATTGTCAGAAGTAACGATTCGCAGTCGTCGAGACAATGACAGGTTAGAAATAATTAGACCAAGTACTGCATTGATGCATAAAAGTATATTTTACTTAGCACCTGTAATCTATAATAAGATTCCCAAAAATATTAAGCGGTTACCAAGCAGATTGTTCAAAATACAGCTTAAAAAATTTCTCGTAAGTAAATGCTATTACAGCCTAACTGATTATTTAAATGATTAAACCACATTGGCAATGCAATTGCGACATTTCTAAAAAAAAAAAATACCTTACACTGTAACTTTATTTTTTAATATTACATGCCTATTTTTAAAAAACTAGTCTAAACTATAAATTTTGTATGCCATACTTATATGGCAAAACATGTAGCTACATTAGTTTATTTAAGACCTGTATCACTGTATACGCCTATCTACTCATGTTTTTACAAAATAAATATATCTTTATCTTTGCTCAGTAGACGAAACTGAACAATGGTCCACATTTTTTTTTTTAGAAAATGCTAAAAAAAATCTGCTAATCCATACAGACTGTCCAATCCAGTTTATAATTTTCTATGGTGAAGCTGATTTTTTTTCTTCATTTCCTGAAAAAAAAAAAACGTGGAAGGTAAATTGTTCAGTTTCGTCTACTGAGCAAGCCCTGAACGTTTGTGGAGGGCTGTCCCTTTACACCCTGTATTATAAAAATCAGTGCAGTCGAAGTATACTGCGAGCTGAATATCTAAAACATGTTCATATTTAACATTGCTATGTAAAATTCACCTAAATAATTATATGTAACATACCCTTTACGTTTTTTCCAATGGCAGAATGAATGTAATGTCTTTATCATCGTTCAAATTCTTCTACGTTTTTTCGTCTAATATTTTTGTGTTAAAAATTTAAAGAATTGTCTGACAATGGTGTGGTACTAATTGTTCATACAGAACATTAATGAAGAAAACATTTTATGATCGACCTAAGGAATTGACGACCACATCTTGGTCACGATCTAGCACACTTTGATACTGAATTGTTCTAAATTAATAATGCATCGTCTAAAAGGAGAAACTCGATTATTGTACGAATAGTGTGAAATTATCTCGAGAAGTACACAAAGTGTTCAATGCAGAAAAATTACTCGACCGTAGCGGTTACAATTACTGTGTTGTGTTTGTAAAATCTGATCTGTAAGATCGTAAAAGATTTTACGTTATAAACTGTTGGAACTTTATATGAGTGATGGCGGAAAATCTCATCATCAATCAGTAATTTCGCTCGCTACCTCTCATGATTCTAATTTTTGAGTCACTCGTTGCACTCGTGATTCAAATTTAGAATCATTCACTTGCTCGGTCATCAAAATTGAGCACGCGGTTATGAAACAACTTTGCACTCACAACAAATAACTATTTCTGCCTACCACGTTTGCAAAGGTTATTTCAGGCATGCATTTTGTTTAAAAAAATACAAATTCTTTAAAGTTTAATTAGAATAAGTGCATATCACGGCTTCTGCTAATCACAATTGTAACTTCATTGGATACAATAGAAACATCAACTGATGAATATTTATGATTCCCACAATTCAATCGCACTTTTTGCTGCATTACATGCTGCTATTACAAACACGAAATCAATCTGTTTACCGAGATTCGATTGACCGAATTCTTTCATCAATGTTGCATGCATAAAAAATAAAATATTATGTAGTTGTATTAAAGTGCATTTCTGATGCTCTTATCACCTCGTGTAAAAAATACCATTTGAACTAGCAATCATAATAAACACGGTTTTTTATGATTGTGACGATATAAGATGGCGATAATGGCAACAATGAGGCTCATTTTACCACTAGTGTACAATGTTTTACATAAAATTAGATACAGGTTTTTTTATGTGGTAAAATCACAGATTCTGCCCTAGATAGAGCTATGGCGATGGCGGAGCGAAAGGAGATAAAGTATTGAATAAGTACCACTAGCTGAGTTTTGATTTTGTTTTATGGATTTAGAAAAAGAAACACCTAGGTGCTAGTGTTATCCCCAACTTCCTATTGATAGATCCTATTGTCCAGTTCCTGATTTGGAGTGGTCCGATAGGCAGCATCATCAGTAGCATCACAATTCAGACGAACCCTGTCAGACTAGAAACCGACCGTAACTTAGCTGGAAAAGGCAGACTCATTTACAATTGGACTTTTACCGGCAAAATGTAGACACGTAAGTTATATTATAAGTAAACCTCTGGGGACTCTGCTTAATCCCCTAAGATTACAGGTTTGATGTTATGTTATTAAAAAATAAGAATTTATACATATTATATACCTATACTTAAAGTATTTTTAAACCGGTAAAGTGGTTACGCCTCGGTAACTCGGTTACTCACAAGGCTGAAAGAATTTAAACGTAGAACATCCTTACGTTGCTAAAATTTTAATTAAAATTGTTACAGAATTGTTTATGGTCTGCTTAGAGATAGATTGTTATTATTTTTAAAATTTGTCGAATTTAAATGCAATTTGTTTCGCTTAAAATAGAAATCTGAAAAGCATAATCACATTCTAGAATTTAAATATTTGATTCTATTTGATTGCTCTAAAATTCATTGCAAAAAAAAGAATCCCATTAGTACCAACCTCATTTTGCATCCAAACATTTTTCTCAGTCAACACAAACGCTGAATTATCATAGCAACACTTTTCCTTGTCCATTTTTCCACTTCCAAATGACGTTTATTTAACCAATTTCTCCGTTTCACACAGTACTGCGATTTAAATGAAAATAACCGAGAGCACGTGTGATAAAAACCTTGAACGCGATGCTTATAAGAAAGTAAAGTAACTGGATCGTAAAGCGCAACTGCATCTATTCAACATGCAACGTAGGGTTAAGAAATGCTTTCCCGCCGAAACCGCTGTCAAACTTGACAGATCACTGCGAGGGAAAACGACTCGGAGTAAACTGACCGCGGCGCTGAAACGTTCTGCCTAATAAACAAGAAAAATACACAAGACGATTTTACTGTTAACTTGAACCGATCTTTTATTTGCTTTAGTAAATCATTATTTGTGAGTTCAATATAAAACTTTCAAACGAGAAATTATTACTTTCAAGACGATTAGTATAATGGCCATTTTGTTAAAACTGTTTTCTACATAAAAGCATATGAGATTGTAATTAAAATTCTAAGTTGTCATAAAACTTGTCTTGTTTTATAGACAGATTTATTAGGTATGTCTGATACTGAATAAATATTATGCTAAGCAATTATACCTACCGACCTACTTGGAAGCGGATCTTTCTACGCAAGTTTTTTATGGAAGATATTCAAGTAAAATCTTCAGCAGGAATCTGCAGCAGTCCGGAAGTCAAAGGGATTTTAGAAAGATTATGTAATTTGGCAATGACAAAATTTATAGTCTTCGTTTTTTTTTTCAGTCATAACTAAAGCATATGGTTGCTTTAAGTAGGTATAATTATTTTTTTACCAACCAATATTATCCCACTGTTGGGCAAACGCTTCTCTCTATGACTTCTAGTCTAGTTCGATCCTGATCTAAGATTGACCACTCAGCGTGCATGTTTTGTGGTTCATCTCACCATCTTCTATGGAAGCCATTTTGTTGCGACCACATACCACAGCCAATAAAAATAAGGTTTTAACATTTCCTAGTCAATGCGACGATGCTCCTAATGTTGCCATTGACAGAACATAATGCATTGTTGACTGATTTGTTATCACGTTACGTCATCAGTCAACTCATACAATAGATACACTGTTCTTGCTTGGCCTTGAATTCGTTTGATTAGTACCTTTTCAATTAACTCGTTTAGAAGAATACTGAAATCTACGCAAATAGGATTCATTGCAAACTGAATTTTTTTTTTATTGGTATCAGTCATATATTATAATCTCATTTTGGTTGGCAAACAAATTGAAGTCTACCATTAAGTTTCTAGTTTTTTTCGCAAAAGTCCACTTTGTTCATCCTGGCTGAATATGAAAATAGCAGAATTTTTATTTAAAAGTTCTCAAAAAAAACAAAAAAAAAACGTTCCTTCCATATTTAAATTACATTTTTCAGTTTTAAAACATATTCGTACTAGCTGAATGCACATTGATGAAAATTTTAAACTGTCATTCCACAAAAAGTGGAATTGACAAGTTGTATCTATTATTTATTTTTTGTTTAAGATTTTCCCAGCCAAATGAAAGTTTTATTTTACGAGTACGACGTACGACGCATCTTGCACAATACCGTTCTGGTAAAAAAAAGGTTGCACTCCAGGAGTGCCGGTAGAAGTGAAAACTTTTTTGTTACTATGTTTTATTTTTAATTTGAATGACGTCTTACTCATTTTCGATCAGGGTCACGTGACCCTGACGCGAGTTTTAAATTTTTTACCCATTACAGAAAAAGTGTACAACGCCGCTAAAGAAGTTTTCACTTCAAAAACCCGAACATTTTGTACAATGACTTAGATGGCCTTAACACACCTAGATTTGACTATGCATTTTTGAAGTGAAAACTTCTTTAGCGGCGTTGTACACTTTTTCTGTAATGGGTAAAAAATTTAAAACTCGCGTCAGGGTCACGTGACCCTGATCGAAAATGAGTAAGACGTCATTCAAATTAAAAATAAAACATAGTAACAAAAAAGTTTTCACTTCTACCGGCACTCCTGGAGTGCAACCTTTTTTTCTTCGTTATTTTTGTGGAGTTCGCGAGGTACGAGACAACCACAAGCATAGACTAAGGGCGGCCACATACATCAGTTTTTTTTCCGTTCGGAATTCGAAATGATGAATAAAATGTGAACAACACACACAAAACATGCACACACAGCTTTGTATGAATTCACTGTGTTTGGATAGAAAACGGATAAGGATTCCTGATCAGGAAAACTGATATAAGTGGCCGGCCTAAGTACCTAAGTGTATTTTCATTAAGGCCGTTGTAATTAATTTAAGAACGATTCGCAACCTTTCGGTTGGCCATCACCTAATCTTGCAATTGTAGTAGGCATCAATTTAATATGACTGTATATTGAAGAACAGACGATTTCAATATTTGTCTAGTTGATGCCTCTCTCTAAAAATTAAGAGACTCTTCATTTTAATTCAATTTTATGGGAATGGTTTCCCTATTTTTACCCATATTTTTATAACTATTCAAAATTTGGAGATTTTTGCCCGTTCTTCTCCATAGAGATTTACTTCTTGGAACGGACTTCTACGGTACTTTCACAGTTTTTACTTGTGACTGGGACTGTAGCACCATAACTTTTTAGTGTACATTACATTTTGATTTGTCTATGACATTTCAAAAGTGCCTGTAACTACTGGCTTACTTAAAATCGATACTTTGATTTTGATTTCACTTTCTTTGCTTGTTGTTCCTGATGTCGAAAGACCCGGTGGTCTTTCGACATCAGGAACAACAAGCAAAGAAAACCGCTCTATTACATAAATCTTTTAATTGCCTGTCCTTAATTACTGCCTGCCTGATTAGCCTCCGCAGGCATATCATTACAAAAACAATCATAGACGTGCAATCTAGCAGGCCAGTACTGGCTTCTAGTACTGGCTGCCAGCACTGGTTTGCTCGACCGGTCGAGTGGGCGAGTGCAATGTTCGGGAAAGTAGGATTAAACTACGGTGCAGAACTGTAGAGTGGTCAATGCACTGTGATTATTCCAGGTATGTATTCACTAAGGGGCGGATTTGGGGCGATGAAATAAGGTGCTAAGTATTTTAAGAAAAAAATACACATTCCTATAAACCTCCTTATTCTATTCCCCTTATTGTAAGCGATTTTATTTGTTACAAAAAGTAATTTTTGATTACTAATCCAAAAACCGTTTAACATAACGGTTTTTTTTTTAATTTTTGCAAAATTTTCATTGATACTCCTTTTGGCCGTTGCGTGATGTTTTATAAAACTTTGGTTCTCAAACTTACTTCTTCCCTTACAAAGTACTTGCATGGGACTCACTGACTAAGTGCGAGTAAACATTATTATGAAACCATAGAGACGATCATCTAAAGGTTGTTTTTGCATTGTCTCGAACAGGGGCGAAATGAGGGGAGGGAAAAAGGGCGATCGAAGTCTCAGGCCAAAGATAGTCTACCTAAAATAATTCTAACTAATTATACTTCAACTATTTTAATCAAATGGGATTTATCATTGTGCGCAGTTTGCATTAAAACATGTAAATTACATTTTTTTATTAAGACAGCTAATCTTAACACCTCAACAAGCGCATTGCTTTCTCTGCGATAAAAAGAAAGTCATCCGTTATAAAACTGTAAAATCTAGCCAATGTGTACCTACTTACTATTCATCTAAATATTCCAAACAGGATTTAACACTAGACAATAGACTCATGTCCTCAAAATTAAAATGTTTACATAAATAATTCGCATTATGTGCTTAGAATTTTAATGCAGGAATTCGAAAAGAATGGTGTATTAAAAATTTCTAAGTTGTACAATTTCGCTAGGGTTTTCGCGTTTTCTTCCCAGTCAACACACTAGGAAGTGGCAAAGAGTATTATTTATGTGGCACTATCTTTAAAAAAAAAAACTAAAAAGAAATATTTCATTTTGTAAGCATTTTTTCCTTCGATTATTCAAACCATAACTTCTTTGGGTTAAATGGACACAAATCACACTTCAGACAAGTAAAACCACTATTATTGTGTAAATTATTGTTGTTACAAAATCTTATCAATGGACAATAAATCAACCACTGCGTTAAAATTTTTCTCTTGATGTTGTTCTCTGTTTTCCTTAAGTGTAAAATACGATCTGAATGCTCTCATTAATTTGAAATTGGCAGCAAATAGGTATTATGTAATATTTTAATTAAATCACTGTACTAATGTAATCAGCCGTCTAATAATTACTTAATCACTAATCACTTTCTCATCACGTTTATCGAATCTTATCCAAAAATGTGATAAACCTCTTATCTTTATTTACAGGAAGGAAGAAGGAGGAATATAAATGGTGGTTTGACAGCGACATTAAAGAAAAATCAGCCCAATAATTAATTATTTTTTTTGACGATCATCTTTATTGTCGCCTGTAACTTGAAACGCATAGTTGCTTTTCGCACTTGTCTGTAAAAAAAGCTAGGTAAAACCGTAAAAGTGTGTAAAATCTAAAAAGGATTCTGAGATTTTCCAACGCACGTATGCCGTTTTTTTTTTTCATGTTTTTTATTATATGCGTGTCGAGTTCGGCCCTGTTATAGCCGCGGAACGGGTTATTATAGGGTTTAATTTTTTTGCAATATTATAGCCCCGGGATAACGTCGTATATTACCTTATATCTATGGAAAACGATGTGACATAATTTCCAGCAAAACTACCTAATATATGAGGGTGACCAGGAGACAAAAATAGCATTCCAAAAGCGAAAAAGATGACGGAAAAGTCAAAGATGTATTTTTGAACATTACTTCTTAAAACTATGTATAATTCCAACTGGTTATAGGTATTATCTTATCAGGTAAACGTGGCCCCGATGGACTAAAGGAATATTAAACTAAGGACGCCGTGGATTTCAGGCAGTACAAGTCCGACAGTCAATCCCGTCCTGCCCTGGGTGGGAAGACTCATTTCATGATTCATTTACCACGCAAAAAAGTAAGTCAGTCACATGCTCCGGAAACAAAGAGCGGTTGTGAAAGGTGTAGTGTTTGTAGCATCATAGCTCGTAAAAGATTTGAATACGCCTAATTTTGACACCATCAATATAATTCTTATAGTTTGTTTTTTAATCTCGTAGACCAAATTGACAAATGATAACATCAAAACTGACATAAATACTATTGAAATTTATGTCAGTTTGCCATTTTCACCTGTCAATTCAGTCTACGAGATTGAAAAACGGATTTTAGTTATGTATAAATTAAGATCTCGAATCTCTTCAGGCATCATCAATATTTGATTCTAATTAAAGTATTTGTTATCAAGTCTTCTGATTCAATGTAACATTCCCACACTTAAGAACACAGTTAGAAATCAAAGATATCTACCACCCATCTCTATTCACATCAGAATAATAGAGACATAAACCATAATAATGGCCAGTAAAATTGAAACGAGTGCAAGAGCTCAGTAATCGACAACAATAAATCTAAAGCCAGTGAAATGAACCCATATAAAATGCATTAAACAAAGCTTAGCACCATAGGATTTGCATCTAGATTATTCTAGAAAGATCGGGTTATTTGTTGTATGACTCACTTTATAATTATGCAAGTTGGCATAGACTGATAGACTGGCTAATGGTGTTTATTAATTTTCTCTTTAATGGGATGTTTATAACACACACGTCCGGAAAAACGGTTGCTCGAACTCAAATTATTGGATGGAAGGATTATGATGCGCCTCCTAGTAATTCTTGGCAACTAGATATTTATTGAAAAAACATTTTTAACTTGAATTACATAAAAAGAAAATAGAGGTTGTAGTGCATGTTTAACTTGATAACCAATGATAACACACATCGCACACTGTGATCGATTTGATACCACCATACACCACTACCGTCTTCGCAAATAGCATACAATAAAATACGAAAATAAATTAAAACTCCAAAGCAAACCAAAAGCGAAATTCTATGTTTCCTCTACTGAGTGGGCGATAGGGAATTTTGTCATTACTGCACATGGGCTACTGCCGCATTATCAATTGAAAATCACAAACATTTCAACCAAAGAGATTTAAAAGAACCTATTATCCTATATATCATTGCCTATTATTAGGAAAATTGTCATACAAAATTGTTGATACCGCGTGCGTCAATAGCACTATCTAGCGTTGCATAGCAACGCGGCTACTAGACTGAGCGACTTTTTATCTAGTGGCAAGGTACTATTATATATTCTGTGCTAGTGGTAAAAAGTTTTGGATCACAACTTTCTTCGTGATGTTATGTCCCGTCTTTTGCTCGTATATAGTTTAATGTCGTTGATTTCAACTGACTTTTCCGCGTAGCTTTGATAAAATATTTACATATTCTTATGTCAGACAGTGGTAGGCAGTTACATAAGTTGTCGGGTTTTTCAAGTGAGGGGTAATTTACCGCGGCGAGTTCAACGACTGTTTACTGAGAAATGCAGATATTTTCCTTAAAAGATAAAGTTGAACTGCAGTTTGCTGATTACTTGAACATTAATTCAATTTGGAGGTATGGGACAGTGTATAAGACGAGGACGCGGGGTATGATGGGAAATCACACACTTAAGGCAAACTTAACACAATACTATCGTAGCGCAAGCGCCAACAGGACGCCATTTGTTAATGGCCGCTTGGAAATGACGTCCTGACGGCGGCGCTTGCGCTATGTTAGTGTTGTGCTAAGTATGCCTAAACAGTGTATGTTCCCATTGTACCTCGCGTCCCCGTCTTATGCGCACTGTTCCCCTACAGGTTTTCCATCCACGAAGACACTGGATAACCATAACACAAAACCGCCAAAAGTGGAAAGATTTAGAAGAGACCTACACTCAGCATTGGGTGACTTAAAGGTTGAAGAGAAGATCACATCATTCATTATGATATTGTCAAAATTTGTCCAAATTGTACCTAGCTCTAATAGGGTAGTTTCCAGGGTCAAAATAATTACATTTTATTTAGTCCATATTTTAGATTATAAAAAAATATTGGACACGTATTTTCTATTTTTTCGATTAAACAAAAAAGAACAAAGATAATAGCCTATTTAAGTTACCTGTGACGTCACTCTGCGCGAAAAATGCCACGCATAGTGACGTCACACGTAACTTTAATAGGTTATATCTTTGTCATTTTTTGTCTAATTTACAAATAAAAAAATACGTGTCCCTTATTTTTGAATAATCTGAAAGACGGACTAATTACATTTTTTTAGGCAACTAGCCTATTGTTACGAAAACTCTCATAATTTTACAGGAAAACAGGACAGGATCTGTTACGACTATATGTACGTGGGCGGTCCCATAATGAATTGGCCTAACTATGAACCAATGAAGGAAATGAAATGAAACCAATTTTATTTTTCAATATGATCACCATGAATACTAACACACTTCTGACATCTATGAATTAACATCTCTATACCTTTATAAAAATAATCACAATATTTATCCTCAAAACAATTTTTATCCTGAAAACGGCCGCCTGCTACTCTTCATCGCTTGAAAATTTTCTGCCTCTTGAGTCCCTCTTTAAATTTGGAAATAAATAATAGTCGTACGGGGCCATGTCTAGGCTATAAGATGGATGTTCAACTTCTGTGAACTCCCATTGACGAACTGCATCCTTCGAAACAAAAACTCCGAAGCGCAGCGCACTCTTTCCTGTCTCTGTACCGCTGAAAGAAGGTTCGGTACCCATCTTGCACTTACTTTTTTTATGTGAAGATTTTCATGGATCGCGCGATGAACGGTAGTTTTAGATAGCTCAAGCCTAGCTGCAATTTCTCTAATCTTCAAACGGCGGTCACTCAGGACCTCGTCTTTGATGTGAGCAATCGTTTCGGGAGTGAGCACTTCCACAGGTCGACTGTCGTGGCCAATATCATCGACGGTTTCTCTACCAAGGAGAAACTCTTTCACCAATTTTTTTTACTGTGCTATAGGAGGGGGCAGACTCCTTATACACGCCATCTAATCGTTCTTTTATTTGGGCAGGGAATAAACCTTCTTTAAACAGAAAGTTTATGAAATTTCGATACTCAGTTTTCGACCTTTTGAAAAAATACGCGACTCTTGTTATTCAAATGCCTGTTAAACTAAGACTAAACATTTCATGTCGATGCGTGTTCCTTATATTAAGTACACGATAAATGTACTATTTAGTGCAACACAATATGTAGCGACATATCGCGTAGAACTGTATCAGGCCAGTTCATTATGGGACCGACTGGTACGTCCAGTCGGATGAAAATATTATCTACTAATAAGTCATTGTAGATCAATAAGAACCATCTCGTAGACCGTCTTCTCAATTCCCAATTGGTTTTGGAAAATCCAGTCATCAAAATTACATAAAATGATACCATCAATCCCTAATTGGGTTTCTAAGGCTTAAATTCATCTTACGCTGATGTCGATGCCGGTCACGTACATCACGCGTACGAAAACATTGTGTTAATGGGTTCCATAAAGCACCATACTGCGACGCTGACGTAAGCGGCGCGTACTGGTAAGCTTCCACAGGTTGGCATCGTACGTATCGGACGCATCGCATCAAACGGATTTCTGTATCGGCAGCGATCGGATTGCCGTCGCGAGTATCAGCAATCGTATTGCCGATGTCACCTTCATTTGCATTTTTTTAGTGATCGTACGTTCGGAAAGTGTTTCTGAGAAAGGAGGAAAGCGATGCAGAAGTTGTTATTGCTTGTTTTTAGCAGAAGAGGAATGCAAGAAAGAAAAATAACAAATGATTCAGGGCGCGTCCACCGATCGGGCATTCCGTATGACGTTATCGGTACGCATCGCATGTAGGCATTGCCGATGAGCCGTCCGTACGATGCGGATCAGTGGACGCAGTTGTATGAGTTTTAATACAAGGCAAACTAAAATCCGTTGCGTACGATACGTGCGATGCGGACCTGTGGACGCTTACCTGCACGTTGCTTTTTCTCCCTAAAATACGCAAGCCAAGCGCCCTGTGTAATAGGCATTCTTTGAATCCCAAGATTTTTGAACAACTGACAATAAAGCAAGCGTTGTGCATGCACTACATAGCGACAGGTAATTAAAAATCAATACGACCTCTACAGGTATCGATGCTATGCGTTCAAACGAAATACTGCAGGTAATAAATGTATGGATTATTGTATACCTAATGGTTTTTTTCTTGCATGGAGTCGCCCCTTTTAGCTGTTTCTATCTGTTTGGCACGGATGTTTTAGGACCGAAATCGAAGACCAATTTTTGGTATAATTTGGTAACTAACGGTAGTTAATGGCAGTTAAAAAAAGTGTTACTTTGTCTAGTTTGTGATTAGACAGGCCTGTAATAAAAGAGAGTGGACTGTATTTCTTGGCTATATTCAGGTATTACAATGGTCAATATTGAATTATTTAAAATCGATGCGATTGCGGTCGCGGTGTAAAAAGGAATGTGTGTGGAGGGCGCGCGAGCCGTCGTCGAGCCGCTGCGCTACCCTGATTCATGATCAGCTTCTTATTTAAAATAGAAAACGAAAGAGAAGGATATAAGTATATTCTTAGTCTTTCCATTTAATTGTTGTTAAATAATATTGCAACCTTCCTTTTTGAAAACTATGCTTCCAGTCTGTCGAGTTGCATTCAATATTGAAAATAGGGGTACCCAGGCATAAGGCAGAACCTGGAAGGTTGCAGAAATGGCCAAACCAGTACCATAATTGGCCAGACAAGGACCACAGTTGGCCATAGACCCGAGAGCGCAGTTAAAGCCCCTTCTCCCCTTGCGATAGTCGCCATACGTCGGATAAAAAAGTCGTAAGATATCGGAGACTTTCGTCGGGTTGTGTACGATAGGCCAAAGAAGCTCGCACTGGGCGTATAACAGACTAATTACAGCATTGGATGTATTGAGAATTAATTTGTACCTAGGTGATCCTTAATCTAAGAAGAGTTAGGTACTAAAGATGTCCGGTCGGCACACGGTACTACATTACTATCAATAATGAATAAATCAAAACATTAATGACTTGGTTACTTAACCTTAAGATCAAACGGTACAGGTTCAAAGAAGATACTAATTAATCGGTAAATATTGATATTATTGCATTGCAGTGATAACTACAACCTTAGAACTGCAGTTACGATAGCGGCTTAATAGAAATTTATCAGATTTTCTTTTATTATTTTCATAAATAAGTCGTAAATCATAATTGCAGTTGATAAATTGTTAATTTGTTTATCATAAGCTTTGATTTTTATTGGCTTCGTTGTCAAGAGCTTAATAAAATTCTTCGGAGATAAGAAGTTAAAAGCGAAATCTGAATGCGTGTTTCATGTAGGTATACACGTGGACAAGAAGTGTATCGCGGACAGGAACAATATGTGTTGTTTATTGCCAGGCCATTTTCTGTCGATAATAGTCTTTAAATGTTCGTTTATAGGTCCTTAACGTGATAATCAACAGTATTTTTCGTTTGTGTGAACCTAGGTTTAGGAAAAGTTTCTGTAGAGAACTTTTTATTTTTCCTTCTTCAAAGCTACAATCTTAGTTCCTAGTTTAGTACCTAATTCGGTAGGTTATTATACCATTTTATTTGAATGTCTTCAAAGTGAAATCTGGCAATGTTCTTATATAATAACACTAAAGTCACGATAGGCATACTGACAGAATCTAGCGACTAGAGTTTTGAAAGTAATGGACACTATTTTTTGTCATGTTAAATCAATGCATGAATGATTTTTCACTCTTTTCTCTTACTTTACAGCGTATTTCCAGTATTTACAGCGTTTCTTGTATGAAAAATGGAACAGCGCCTCTGGTGTGCGAAGATGGAACTAATTTTTTCCTTGAAAATCGTCAATTTGAAATAGTCAGAGTTCCCTCAAATACTGCAAATTCGTGCTAAGGTTCCATTCGTCAGTTAATAGTTAAAGAAACAAAAGAAAAAATACTTGTTTAATTATATTTCTTACAGTCAAATACCCACTATTACGTATACATACTTAAACTCTTTCCTATCAGGGTGGGCACTAGGCAGAAACTTTAGGATAATTAAATAAACAGTTAAACAAAACATAATTTAAAGAAGTCAGTAACCCCCTTACAGACCCCAACATCCGTTTCTTCTAATCGAATACAAAAGCAATAAAACCGCTCCTTATACCTACTGTCTCGAACATCAAAGGAATTTCATTATTAATAAAGAGAAACAAAAGAAATGCTGTTACGTACACACTGACATCACGGTAATTCCTGCATATCTATAGTTTATCTGGTCATGATAAACTTGAAATAATTAGATTATAATGCATTATTTTAGGGTTCCATACACAAAGGGTAAACCGTGACCCTATAACTAAGACACTGCTGTTCGTCTATCTGTCTGTCAGTCTGTCAACAGGCCTGTATCTTATGAACCGTGATAGTGAGAAATTTTTTAAGCGTGGTAAAATCATCAATTATGTATCCTCCCACCCCGGGCAGGGCGGGAGGGACGGTCAGACGTACTGACTAAAATCCACGGTGTCCTTTAATAGCCCTTTATGTTCCGGGGTCACGGTAATTCGTTAGACCGGCGACTCCTGCAGGCTTTGGCCCTCATAGAGGGGCCCCGTGGACATAATATCTACCCTAAATGCGAAAAACCATAATAATAATAAAAACTCGGCAAAAAATCATGTCTTTTGTATGATAGACACTACTAAAAACAAGGCAAAAAATTATGTATAACAAAAGACGCACGAATTTTCACGAACACACGAGTAGCTACATTTTGGCCTAAACCGAAACTAGAGAATGGTACGGAACACTTCGCAAGCGAGGCCAACTGGCACTTCGCCGGTTTTTAATAATGATAAGATTTTTTTTTTTTTTTCAACTGGCAAACCTTCGATAAGTATGTATTTAACTTTTTTTTTTTTTTTTTTTTTAGCGTGGTAAAATCATCAAATGAGTCCTCCAACCCCGGGCAGGGCGGGAGGGACTGTCAGACTTCTACTGACTGTTATGTTCCGGGGTCACGGTAAGGGAATAATCCCGCGACCCCGGCAGGCTTTGGCCCTCTGAGAGGGGGGCCCCGTCATTATGCTGACGCTCTTTGAGGCGCGCGTGGGACACAACGCGCCGTCGCGTCGACCCCGGCATGGTCCTTGGTCGGGCAGCGAGTTGCCCTTTACTCGCTGCCCGCATGCCCAGGCCAACTGGCACTTGGCCGGTTTTTAATAATGATAAGATGTGGTGTAATACTGCAGAAAGTTATGAAAATATTTTCAACTGGCAAACCTTCGATATGTATTTAACTCCTGTGCTGTTTGAGCATGTATTTTATTGATATTTAGTATATTATGTCAGGTGGTTCAAGACAGACACATACATGCAAGGACCGCTTGTCAAGTCTCCACACAATGGGTGTCGGTAGATGGACGGCTTCACGGCAGTATGGCACACCGCGAGGTCGCTGGTGGCGAGAAAACCCAGTGCTATTCTCAGTTAACTAAAGGACTAAAACTAGGACTAAAGTGTGCCATATGCTCTCTAAGCTACTGACAGCGACACTAACAATTTTTGCGGCGCTAACGGTGAGGTCGGACGGTGGAGGATCTCAAAGCCGTTGCGTCGATCGAAGAGACAACAAACATCGTAGAGTCCAGCAATCTGATTCTAATTTGAAGAGTATTACAAGTGCTCCATTTGCCATTGGATGATTCCAAGATTGATTTCCAAAAAGTCCTTGTAGAACATAGACGTAAGGAACACGCAGAGGAATGTCTAGCTACCTATACGAGAACTTCTGGTTGCAACCGTGACAGCAAGACTCACTAGTTGACTTTACAACATTTATAGTAATAAATATTAAGTAAGTAGTAGAGATAACAAGGATTTAGTATTTATTACTAGAAATGAAAAGTCAATTTCTCTGCGTGAAATATCATTACTTTTGACTTTTTGCAACACCTTTGCCTCATGCGTTTCTGGAAACCGGTTCTACAATCAACAGTTCCAAGACCGGCTTTTCCGTAAACCGACGAATGTGGTCCTTAAAATTTTGGAAATCTGGTTTTTTCATTTTGCAATTCAGTGGAAGAAAGTCTAAAGTGCTTGCTTGTAAACCGGAGTATGAATAACTAGTTTATCCCAGCGGCTTTGGGCGTGTGGCACCCGTGAATGGAGTAGCTGGTGTCCCACTGTATCATAATGCCGCGATAAAAAGTATCCTATATTATATTATTCTAGTTTCTAGACTATTATCTACATCATCCAGGTCCGTTCAGACGTTTTTGTGAGTGTTACAAACATCAATAGAAACCTTTGCATTGAAAATATGTAAGTATTTAATAAGAATTGTATGACATGTACTTACGTCTGTATGTGGACTAGGCGAAACCACTGGTTAAAAGGATCGTAGCTGGGGGAGCTTCTTTTCATGAAATGCAATGCTCATAATTATAGTACCTATACCCTCTATGGTTTCTGCTTACCCCTACCTATGGCAAAAACATGTTTAAGATTTTTAATTTTTGCTTATCTAAAACAATACCGTCGCCTTTTCTCCCATTTTCATCGAATTTTAGCTCCCTTTAGCTTAGAAACGTGAGTAATTGGTGAAGTCATCGAAGAAATTAGGTAATCTGAAACGTACGCTGACCTTCAGAACCCTACACCCACCCATTACCCAAAACACATGTGGGTGTAGTACAAAAACATGCGTGTTATCATCTCCTGACGTCACCACACAGCTTTCTTTCCAAAATAAACCTTAACTTTAGAGGGCAAAGTCCAAACTTATGTAACATTGAAACGAACAATATAGATAACGATTCACTCTTCCTCTATCTGGCGGGGGCGCGGTCAAAACACTTCATAGATAAGGATGTACTTGCAAAAGCTGTGATTTAGCACTCAAACACTTAAACAAAAGTTGAACTACTGTTTCGTTTGGAAACATCTGCAGAGGCGTTTTTGGTGAGGGAAGTCTATCAAATGACTCCCCCTTTCATGAAGCGAAAGGTATTCTCGGACTTGTACTGACTAAAAATCCACTCTGAAAAACTAATTACCCTTGACGTTCACTAGGTTAGGTAAGGTAGGTAAATCTATAGTTTCTTTAAGGCTTGACAATACAGAGGCTTGACAAATTTCGTCTGGGAATCGAATCAGTAACACGCACCCAACTGCACAGTTACAGTTACTTTTTTGCATTATA
The DNA here is from genome assembly GCA_036375495.1 of Agrotis segetum. NCBI lineage: Eukaryota > Metazoa > Arthropoda > Insecta > Lepidoptera > Noctuidae > Agrotis > Agrotis segetum. The sequence goes on from JAQSVV010000062.1 coordinate 1,479,462, forward strand.
ATGTAGGTAGGTACACCTTGCAATGACCTGAAAGTCCCCGATACTTATAAGACAGGTTTCAAAGCAGTTGGAACGTGGTTACTGACGTCATATAAGTACGTAGAATTGTGCGTAACTGGTTTGACACACCTCCGCTGAAGAATGTTGTTTAAAACGCAGTTGCACCTTTCTTGGTAAGCATGATGAAATTGGTGACGTGTTCTTGAAATCATTTAGAATTTATCGCCTGATAAAAGGGTTTTTATGTGCGGAGTTGCACGTAGGACTTGTGAAGCAAAACTGTTGAAAGAGGAAAAGAAAAGAGAGGTCTATAAACTATAGATCATGAAACTTTATTAGCTATCGTTGGCATGATTCATGACGCAGTGGCTGAACGATTGACTGCTGTGCTGCTTGTCACGTATTCTATTCTCCCACGGATCAAATAATTTGTATGTTCTTTCGGATCCTGGGGTTCTTGTGTTTTAAAGGTTTGTTAATGCCCTCACAACACAGGTTTCTAGTGTGGATGTACGATGGAACCGGCTTCCAGTTTAGCCGAATGAAAAAACAATAATTGATTCAAAGGTATATAATGATGACACGTATTCCAACCTATGAAAATTGCAGCAGCAGACGACGTAGCGTCTGGCTCAGATGAATGAATTGATTTAATAAGACGATACAAAGTAGCTAGAGTCTGCATTGAGTGCAGTTTGAGTCTACACTGCTTTAGATTTTAAGCTGAGTGTGTTGAACTTGATCATGGTCGAAATAGAGTGATACAAGTCATTGAAAGTTACTTTTAGTACTTAGTAGAACACGCAAAACGCAATATTAAGTACCTCATAATTTGTGGATTATCACCACATTTACATTGAGTAGAGTCGCCAACCTGAGCAGGTTTAAAGCCTCCTGCAGACAGACGCGATTAATCGCGCGTGGCGATTGTTGGAAAAACCTACTTAGTCCATTTTCTATGAAAACACCCATATCTATTCACACTGAAGCGGCGCGGCGTATCGCGTTTCTAACTATTATTGCGACGGTTCACTTCTCTTTGCAGGGCGTGGCTCTGCGGTGCGCGCGGCGCTCGTCTTGTCGCGCGGCGCGCGCGCGTTGCCGCGCCGCGTCTTCGTGTCCTTAATGTAATACTTAGAGTTTATATTTCTTTGGCAATTTGTCGCGGCGGGAGACGCCGCGTCCGTGCGCGCTGGCCCTGGTTGCCAATGTAATTTCCACTCTAAATGTACTACGATTGGGTATCACTTCTCTTTGCAGGGCGTGGCTATAGGGTTGCCGCGCGGCGCTCGTTTGTCGCGCGGCGCGCGCGCCTTGCCGCGCCGCGTCGTCGTGTCCTTAAGTAATACATTTAGAGTTTATATTTCTTTGGCAATTTGTCGCGGCGGGAGACGCCGCGTTCGTGCGCGCTGGCCCTGGTTGCCATGTAATTTCCACTCTAAATGTACTACGATTGGTTCACTTCTCTTTGCAGGGCGTGGCTCTGCGGTGACGCGCTGCGCTCGTCTTGTCGCGCGGCGCGCGCGCCTTGCCGCGCCGCGTCGTCGTGTCCTTAATGTAATACATTTAGAGTTTATGATTTCTTTGGCAATTTGTCGCGGCGGGAGACGCCGCGTTCCGCGCGCGCTGCCCTGGTTTTAAATGTAATTTCCACTCTAAATGTGTTATGATTCGGTTCACTTCTCTTCGCAGGGCATGGCTCCGCGGTGCCGCGCCGCGCGCCGCGCGGCGCGCGCCTCTTGTCGCGCGGCGCGTCTGTCTTGCCGTGCCGCGTCGTGTCCTTAATGTAATACATTTAGACATATTCATATTTCTTTGGCAATTTGTCAACGGCGGGAGACGCCGCGTTCCGCGCGCGCTGGCGCTAGTTGCCAATGTAATTTCCACTCTAAATGTACTACGATTGGGTTCACTTCTCTTTTCAGGGCGTGGCTCTACGGTGCCGCGCTGCGTGCCGCGCGGCGAGCGAGTCTGGCCGTTCCGCGTCGTGTCCTTACTGTAGTACATTTAGAGTTTATATTTCTGTGGCAATTTGTCGCGCGGGAGACGCCGCGTTCCGCGCGCGCTGGCGCTGGTTGCCAATGTAATTTCCACTCTAAATGCACTACGATTGGGTTCACTTCTCTTGGCAGGGCTCGGCTCTGCAGTGCCGCGCCGCGTCATGTTATAATCGTGTCCCGTCGTGTCGCCGCGTAGCGCGCTCTTATGTGAACAACAATGCGGCAAGGAAACGCGCGCGGTATCAGTGATGTCACCACGCGCGGATAATCGCGTCTGTCTGCAGGAGGCTTAACCTGATTATGGTAAATTTATGTTGTACAAACTTACTTCTGCTAATTTACGTATTTCTAGGTCAATGTTGAATAAGTAGGAAGCAGAATTTTGTAAAATAAGCATCGTCTGAACATTGGCTACAACCAATATTTCTAACACTTTTTCAGTTTCAAAGAATACAAGTTGACACTTGTCAAATTATTGAATACTTAGCTGTTTTTATTTTTGAAGCGGATCTAGCCAGTTTTGTACAAAATATGCTTATTGAATGTATTTTTTTTTTATACAAATTAGACGTTAATCATTTATTTCAGTTTAGGTGGGAATTTCCCACATCGAAATTAGCACTTCACATTTGTAGGTACCATGTAAATATGATTTGCAAATATAAGTATTTTTGGAGTCTGCTGAACATAATATTGACGTTGGTTCATTCTTAAACCAGATGATTAAGACAAGTAAATCCGTATCATACGTAACACATTTCCGCATTACATCTTTTATTTAACCGACTTTGAAAACAGGGGGAAGCGCTCAAGTCGTCAGAATCTTTTTATGTGTTTCCCGATTTCTCTATGACGCCGATTTGGAAAATTCTTTTGTTTGAACGGTATACTTTATAAATAGTCCCACAGTAATTAGGCCAGGATCAGATGACGGGATCTTAGAGAAATCGAGGGGACTCTTCAATAATTCTCAAATAACTTGCTTTAATTTTTGACACTCACAGCATTCTACAATTTTTCTGCAATTTTGCAAATGATTGGCTCTTTCAAGCCAGTATCTAATTAGTAGATTATTAACCAAGGGGATAAAGCAGTGTCTTCTGTCGCGGGTGACGATTTAAATCGCGAGCATAACGAAGGACTCGAGGCGTACTCCCGAGCGTAGCGAGGGTGTTAGAAACTTAAATCACGAGCGAAGCGAGGGATTTAAGACGAGTCCTGAGTGTAGCGAGGGATTTAAGTTCACCCAAGACTAAGACAGCTTTATCACCGAGGAAAATACTCTACTTTTCGTACCACTTGCGAAAAAATTAACGTTATACTCGTAATAATATGTATGAGATAAGCATTAATTAAACATTTAAATTTAACAATAACTTATTTAAAAAAATAAATTAAAATAATTTCAACGTTTATGTATTTGAAGAAAACAAAACGCGGCAAATTCCTAGATTATATTGTATTCTCGGAAAAGCAAAGGCATCAAGATCATACGGCCTCTTCGGTTTTCGTAATGTTATTAAATCATAACTGCATAATAAATGCCCCTTTTTCAAAAGTTGTATAATGCCTACATACAAACTCAATGGTGTAAAGACAGACTGATGTAGTTCACTATGGGTAAGTATTCGAAATTCAAATCACATTCTCTCCCTAGAGGATGAATGAAATTCAGTACAACTTTCTTTCCCTAGGGAAAGCTGTTTATAACAGATTAATAATGACTATTGTTATGTACGCTTTTTGTGGCATAGAATGTCACTTTTTTGAGCAAGTGGTACGAAAAAATACTTACGTTCTATAATTCAGATAAAATTGCTCTATTCAACAAATAAGTAATAACAATTAAATAACAAGCAACAATTAATGTAACACGTGTTTCGTGTACACACGCGGTATTTTGAAAGAAAACGCGTCAGCATCAGTTTATTGACATAATTTACTTCAAATGAATTTAATTTTATATGCCTACTTTTAATAAAAGTGCGTACAATTTGAATTACGAACGAACGTGATTAGCTTGAGTTCCTAAATTAAAATTTTCTTTCAGTTAAAAAAAAACAAACTCTCAAGCTTGCTTACGTGCTTACGTGAAGAAACGTCACTGTACTGACGAAATTCAACCTTAAATACAACTTGCGTCACACGACCACCCCAAAACCTTATGACCTTTACTTGACATTACTTAAAAATCACTTACTTTTTTCTCCAACAGCCCTATGGTCTCGCCTGGTTCCGTCACTTTTTTAACTTCGGCCATTTTCGTGATTTTCTCACAGGGAAAATTATTTTAGTTATTAATTCGTAATTCCTTTCGGGGAATGTTTGGTTGCCGGTCGCGTGGATGAATAGAGACTGTCAGTTTACCCCACAGTTGACGCATGCGCGATCGCGATTAGCTCCCGGACCCCTATTTTGCGTGGTCAGTGACAAAGCCACGCGTTGTACGCGGGTTCCGCTCAATTTTATACTTGTTCTAGTTAGGATAGGGTTTCTTTTCTGTTGTGTTTTTCTGGGTTATACGATTAATAGTACGTTCATTCATCTAAAAATACGTCACGTTTGCGACAGCTGTAATCTGATTTTAAGATATCGAAATGGTACGTCTTCAAGCTTTTAATTATGCCATTGGTAAATAGTTTTATTGTTGAGTTTTCTGTGGGTATGAATAGTAGCACTTTCTACCTATTATGATGAAAATATGAGTAATGTATGAGAAAATTAACCCTAGAAAGATAATCATATTGTGTACTACGGAGAAGATAGTCATGCGTAAAATTGACGCATGTGCTATAACTAGCTGTAGATTGAGGTTTATTAATATATTTCATTAAAATCGTATGTTATATATATTAGCACATGTATTAGAAAAAATTAGACTGCAGATAATTTATTTTTATTTATTTATTTATTAAATAAAAAAATAATTGTAATCTTCTGCTACAAATGATCAATTTTCTTACACTTAGTCTTCATTTATTTTTTCCTATGATAATCAGCATTTTTATAGCACAAAATCAACAATTACAATATCTAAGATATATTAGAAACATACAGATTGTGTGAAAATCTGTTACAAACAACTTCGGAAAATTTCAACGTAAGGCTTACGACACATTGGTTTTCTCTACAATTTCTCATTATAAAAGGGAAAAGGAGCTGTTCTTTTTGTGACTCATCTATAAAAACTTCTTCTGTATCGCTCTGCAAGTCATCTTCACTTTCATGGTCCGCTGCTTCACAGTCGGTTTCCTCACAGAGAAGCTCGTCGTCGCTTTGCATACGGCTGGCCAGGATATGGTCTTCGTCCAAGTTTCTACTATCCCATTATGTTATATTTTTGCTTCAATATCTATATAAGCAAACTGATAATATAAGTAATGAAATACAGTTATAGAAAGATGAAAATAAATAAAAAGAATAGACAAGTCAAAATCTTGAAAGTCACTTAAAAGATAATCATGCGTAATTTTGACGCACTTGGTCGTTATATTTCAAAATCGGTTACACATACCTTATTGACTCTTGCACATTACGGTAGCCCCCAATGACTAATGAGATGTCCTAAACGCACAGCTATGGATTCGCGCTATTTAGAAAGACAGAGCTATATTTCGAAAACGCATGCGTAAATTTTACGCAGACTATCTTTCTAGGGTTAAGCTAAACATGTAATAATTTCGTCAGTCGGTCGGTAACATTTCTACGTCACCATTTTTATTTAGGCGTAAGTAGGTAACCTAATACCAAGGAGAAAGAAAAACTGATGATAATACCAACCGAGATACCGTGGGAATTGTCCATGAATAGAGTACATCAGTCGATATATTTTTGTTTAATCATGAAGACTCAGTTCGAAAAAATAAAATCGAAGCCGCGTCGGAAAAATTGTACCTAGATAATTTTTTGTTGATCATACCGACTGACAAAAAATAGTTGCATCATGCCATCTTGCATTACATAGGTTATTTTTTACTTGCAATAATGATGTAGCTCCCTTTTTTTTTTTTTTTTTTTAGCGTGGTAAAATCATCAAATGAGTCCTCCAACCCCGGGCAGGGCGGGAGGGACTGTCAGACTTCTACTGACTAAAATCCACGGTGTCCTTCATAGCTTGTTAAGTTCCGGGGTTACGGTAAGGGAATAATCCCGCGACCCCGGCAGGCTTTGGCCCTCTGAGAGGGGGCCCCGTCATTATGCTGACGCTCTTTGAGGCGCGCGTGGGACACAACGCGCCGCACATAGGTCAATATTCCACATTTACGCGGCCAAAATTATTTATTTACGTATATCACGTCTATATGATATTAAATATCTCCTGTGACTATTTGTTTTTATTTAGTTCAGTTATTTTGTAAATTACGGTAAAAAATCATAAATTAAGGTAAAAAAAATCATAAAATAAGGCAAACAATTTATTTAATCAAAATAAATACACACAAAATAAAACAAAATTTGTACAATAATACAAACAAATTAATACAACGAGAATTTTACACAAAAAAAAAATTCTTATCGTAATGGATCCATTTTGCTGCTCGCTATCCGAGTCTAGTTCGTCGGGATATTCTGGCATTAACATGTTTATTGTTTCCGGGCAAAAAGTTCTGGGGATTGATCTCTTCTTGGGCCTCAGTCTGCTAATAAGTGGGTCCGAATTCAGTAGTAATCTATGGTACACATCAATATTACAATTTTCCCTGGAAAATTTCCTGGCGAAGTTTTCGTGATATACACAGAAGTGCTTATTCGGCTTCTTCGGAAAGCTGACCAGCAAAGCATTTTCTACTCGTATTATATGGTGCCACACCATGCGTCAATATTTTATGCATTGTCGGTGTCACAGGTTGCCATCCTTAAAGGCTTACAAATATTATAATGTTTCAGAGTCTTTGGCATAAGCATCGTATTTCTGTGAATCTATCTTATGCCCGCTTGAAATTGTCTCCAATATAACTTTTAACCTATAAATCAGTTCATAGTTTATCCCGGTCATATCTGATGCCGAATCGGGATCTTCAAAAAACCTTCTACTGGTGTTACCATCATTGGTATTTCCAAAATTTGATTTGGGCATGTCTACCAATAATCTAGTTTCAATCCGAAATCTTTCTTGGATGTGCTTCTTTGTGTTTTCTTCTAGTGCTATTGTTTCATGTCTTTTATGTCCTCATCTGTGCCATAGTTTAATAATAAATGACTTTCTAAATGATTCACTTTTGCATCGAAATTCGGTAAATTTTCATGTTTCATAATCTGATAAGGGTATTTCCGAGTGACAATTTTCACACCTGATGTGTTTGAAGTATCTAAAACAACGAAAAGCTAAGATTACCTTACTAATAAAAAAATGGTTATTTTTTCACATAAAATCTGAATGGTTTAAAAGGTTCCCCGTTTTGTCATCCGCAAAATTCCGCAGCCGGTTTTTGTATTTTCTTGTTGTCAAAGGATTGTAGTTTCAAATAAAAAAAGAATGATGATCGTATCTCATCGAGAAATATAACAAATTAACGTTTGAAGTTCAAAAGTACTTCAAAATTTGTCTTAAAAACCGGCCAAGTGCGTGTCGGGCCACGCACAGTGTAGGGTTCCGTAGTTGCCCATCAAAATACTTTTGCAAACTAACTAAACTGATTCGCTGAATTTAATTTTAAAAAGAAGAATTTTTAAAATCGGTCCAGGAGTGGGAAAATACATAAGAAAAAAGATTACAACGAATTTAGAACCTCCTCCTTTTTTTGAATTTAGTTAAAAATAGTTGACGATAATAACCTACCTATCCCCAAAAAACATACCTATAAAAACTGTAAAAATAAAGTTGACAAACTTACATTTGCAGTTGTCTCCGATACATTTTGTTTAAGAAAATATGATATCAAGTACATTTTATAAGTTGGTCGACTATTACTCGTAAAGTTGTAAAGCCTACTTAGTCATGATAATTTTCTTTTAAACTTCGTTATATATACTACTATTGTGAATTTTTTCACACCCCCAAACATAACCGTTTAGCTGGTAGAGGGGGGGGACACTCGAATCGAGCAAAATTTAGCACTTTAAAGCTTAATATTTCACAAACGAATTTTTTTATAAAAAAATTGTTAATGGAAACTATCATTATTTTTTAAAGGCCTATTTAATGATACCCCACACTAAGGGGCACGCGAGAAAAAAAAAATCCTCACTTTACGTGTAAGTACTGGAGGTACCCTAAAAAAAAATATTTTACGAGATTTTATTTTACCACTTTTTCGGCACAACAAATCCGTATATTTACACCAAATTACAGCTCTCTAGTACTGTGCGTCTCTGAGCTAAACTGCGGACGGACGGACGGACGGACATGGCGAAACTATAAGGGTTCCTTGTTGACTACGGAACCCTAAAAAGCCCGTGTGTTTGAAACCCCTAATTTATTCGAATTGAGCATTTTGGGTAATTAAAAAATAATAAAAATAAAGATCCATCCCTGTGTTATTGGAATCCAACATTTTCACTTCAAAAACTGACACAGAATAAAAACTTTTTCAAAAAAAATATAACCGCCTTCAAAAACAACCACAAAAAAGTGTAAAATAATCTACAAAATAACTTTTCTTTCGGAAGTCGGTGCCTTTGTATTTTTTCTTTTCATTGTCTTTTTAGCCACCGACTTCCGAAAGAAAAGTTATTTTGTAGATTATTTTACACTTTTTTGTGGTTGTTTTTGAAGGCGGTTATATTTTTTTTGAAAAAGTTTTTATTTTACTCTTTTTAGTTTAAATATTCAACCCAAATTCTTGTTAAGAACATTATTCTCTTACATGTGCACTAGAATTTTGTAATCCTTCGCACCAGTACTTACATCACTCATGTACACCTAATGTTAACCATTTAATGTAAACCTAATGTTAACTTAGTTAAGTTTCTCTATAAGTGAACTGTAAATTTGTTCTTTGAGAAAATAAAATATCTTTAAACCGATGTACACATTAAGCTAATAAAATTCCATATCTCAAAAATTACTGAACCGATTTTGATGAAACTTGCAGTATTCTCTTAGTTAAATGATACCTAGTACAACAAAAAAAGAATTACTTAAATCGGACTTGTAGTTCCGGAGATATAAATCAATCTATGCCTATTAAGGAGTTGTACCTTCCATCATCAGGTCATCCACCTGAGATGATGATTATCAGATGCAGATACTTGAACAGCTTTAGAAAATATATGAAAATGGTACTATGTGCCTATAAAATTTGAAGGTTGCCCTCAATTTCCCTAGGATCCCATCATCAGATCCTGACCTGGTGATCATGGGACCAATTGGAAAGTATACCCTTTCAAACAAAAGAAAAAAATTCCAAATCGGTCCAGGCGTCTTCGAGAAATCGGGGAACATACATAAAAAAAAAAAAAAAAAAAAAAGTTTTTGAAGTCGGTTAAAAAAAATAATTAATGTTGTCACTTTTGTTGTGTTTGTAACTTTAAGCAGCAAAAACGAGCGCACGGGTTGACGGTCAAGTTTCGACTTCCTGTATGCGGTCGGGGTGTATCGCAGGTAGTTGGTGGAGGTCAGTTAGGATTCTTGGAACTGTCTTTTAGGTCTGCATGTGCTTTTTTATGTGTTTACAGTAAGTTTTTGAAATTCAATTTTGGCCGCGTAGATGTGGAATATTGACGTATGTACGCCGTCGACCCGGGCATGGTCCTTGGTCGGGCAGCGAGTTGCCCTTTACTCGCTGCCCGCATGCCCGCGCCTACGGTGGCCGGAGATCATCTAGCGACGTCCGTCGCCGTGGGCGCCTACCACTGCGGCTGGGGCGGAGGGAGGACGCTGTCCTCTCTCGCTCGCGGCCTGCCTCCTCCTTTATGAGCATTACTGCCTCGCAGAAGGAGCTGACCGCTTCCCACTCCGTCTCGCCCCGCAGCATGGCCGCAACCAATGCCGGGCGCGAGAGGTCTCCGCCTATCGCAGCCGTGAGGACACGTCGGTGCTCCGCCCAAGCTGGGCAGTCTTGCACCGTATGCTCCACCGTGTCCTCCGGGCGATCTTCGCAGTGGTGACACCCAGGCGTCTCCTCCTTTCGCATCAGACACAGGTACCTCCCGAAACTTCCGTGTCTGGTGAGGACCTGCGTCAAGCGGTAGGTCAGGACGCCATGACTTCTCTCCAGCCACTCCTCAAAGAGGGGTCTTACCGCCGCAATTGCGGCGTGCCCGAGCTGATTGCTCCCTTGGAGCCAATCGTGCTCGTGATGTGATTCACATGCGATTTTCTCAAAAAGGTAAAAATAATGAAAACCGGTGGCATATAGGCCGTATAATACGACGATACATACGTACGATGCCGACCTGTGGACGCTTACCTTAATTCTTACGGCACGAATATCAAACTACTGACTCTCATTGAGATCTAGGTTCAACTGACGCAGTGGCAAATCAGCGGTTAACTGAGTGGGTTCGATTCCCGCACGCATAACAAATATTTTTATGATGAATCCACAAGTCTAATACACCACAACGTTTTAGGTACAGGTTTTGATGAAGATAAAGCCAAAATTTTTAATCATAGTTGGCAATAAATGGGCAAATTTTATGGCCCTTAGTAATGTGATCACTAGAGGCACCGTCATCGCACAGTGTATCCTACTATCCAACTTCCTACTAATAATAATAAGAGTAAAAATGCTTTGTATGGATGGTTGGTTTTTTTTTAAAACATTGCCGCACACGAGGAATTTCTCCGGTGTCGTGGGTGTGCGTTTACAAACATAGAAACTCACATACACAAACACCCAGACCCGGAACAACTACATATAGGTCATACAAATATGTTCTGTGCGGGAATCGAAGCAGCAACACGCTGCAGTCCAATCGCTCAGCCACTACGCTAATCGCGGCGTTTGATGTTTGTTACTCCTTCACGCAAAAACTACTGAACGCATTTGGATAAAATTTGGTTCACAGATAGTTTACAACCTGGATTAACACATAGGATAGTTTTTATTCCGATTTTATCTCCCTGTGGGATAATTTTCATCTAGTAATGTATTATAGTGCCGGTTATTTATTTGAGAGTTTTTGCAAGTTTGATGAGGAATTCTAACAAACTCGTTACAACATATTGTATAATTGTGTTAATCTGAGCAGAACAGACAGTACCCGTATCAGTAGTTTATCTGAAACAATGTATGTTGGTGAAAGTGCTCGCCGTTGTCATAGATACGAGATTTTGTTTCCGATTATCATTAGGTGCTTCATTCACTAAATGATATTTATTTTGCAAGTTGGTTGTTAATAAATTCTTTTACACGTCATATGATATTTTTTAAAGCTAGATAAAGATAAAGATAAAGATAAGTTTATTTGTCAAACATGTGTAGCATGATACATAAATAATGCACATTTAGATGGTAAAACATTTTTACAGAACCAACATGTTTTGCCTCACTCGGCGTACAAATATTAGAAAGTTATATGTTTATTACAAAAAAAAAAATATATATTAAAAGAAAACATTTAAAATTTATCATTTAAAAAATCAATTATGGTATAATAACATTTATCGGCCAGTAGGATTTTTAACCTTTTCTTAAATAAATTGATATTCAAATCTTTAATGGAATTCGGAATATTATTATAAACTAAGGGTGCCATGCATACAACACTTTTTTTGAGGATTGCTGTTTTGGCCGAGTGTGTCTGCACCCAAAATCTATACTTCTCACGTCTATTTCTATCTGAATTATTTGATAAGAGAGGAAACAACTGAGGGTTTCTTTTTACAAAAATGGCTATTTCCAATATGTAGAGTGACGGAAGTGTTAAAATTTTGTGCTTTAGGAACATTGGTCTGCAACTGTCTGTGATTTGCAACCCAAACATAGCTCGTACACAACGCTTTTGCGCTTTGAACACTGTGTCTTTGTTCGTTGAATTGCCCCAAAAGATAATTCCAAATCTCAATCGTGATTCTACCATTCCGTGATAGGCTATAAGCAAGGTTTTTGTATTGACAGAAGGAGATAGTTTATAGAGGGCAAACGACGAACTGCTTATTTTTTTACTCAGTGTTTCTGTCTGATTCTTCCAATTTAATTGTGGATCAATGATTAGTCCCAAAAATCGGGCTGTATCTGCTTCTTGAATATTATTGTTTTTGTATGTTAAATTAAATTTTGATAATTTCTGTAATTTTTTCCGCTGTCTAAAATGCATTATGTTTGTTTTACTGAGATTAATTTTTAAATTATTGTTCTTAAGCCAGGTAATTATAGAGTTTAATGAATTATTTGCATCAAGGTTATAGTCTGATAAATTGTTTGATGTTATAGTTACAGTACTGTCGTCAGCGAAAAGAGTCATGGGTTCTTTAGTGCAATTTGGTAGGTCATTAAGAGCCCATACTACCTCAAATGGCTTAGCAGAAACCTCTGATACGTCGAAAATACTACGGCATTAATTTTGAAATAAATATATGGTAAAGTTGAGGATTAATGTTAGGTCTTATGTTTGGCGAAAACATGATTCCATAAAATTTTCTCGATAGAAAAAAATCCCAAAGTTACCTCTAAATTGAACAATAAAACGCTGGCAATCAGAAAATACTTAAAATTAGATCATGAAACTTTTTATACTAACTGAACTAACTATAAAGCAGGTCTTATGTTATTTACTTTTTTGAATTTCCTTTTTTTCTCCGTAAAATAAATAGATTTGCGTGTAGACAGCTAAAAGAAAGAGCAAGCAATAGTGCGTGGTACGTGCAAGTGCAAGCGAGTAAAAGTATACTGAAGTACTATAGACCCTTAATATATGTATAGTATGAACATGGGGGGACCTAAAACACTTCCCTGGGGTACACCATGGGAAATGAGACGTTTTTGAGATGAGAAGTTTTGTATCTTTTTAGTTTTAATATTAAATTTCGATATTTGAGTTACCTGCTGACGGTCTGATAGATAGGATTTTAACAGTTCCAATACATTTCCTCTTATACCTACCGTAGGCTTCTAGTTTATCTAGCAGAATTTTGTGGTCTACGTAATCGAATGCTTGGGACATGTCACAGTAGATAGAACAGACAGGTAATGATTTGTCAACATGTGATGAAACAGTGTGTATAAAATCGTAAACCGCCATATTAATGTTTCTGTTTTTCCTGAAACCTTTCTGTTGATCACATAGGATTTTAAATTGTTCTAAGTATCCGTTCAGTTCATTATATATGTATTTCTCAAAGATTTTTGAGAATACGGAGATTAACGCTATGGGTCTGTAGTTTTCCATTAAATTTTGATCCCCTTTTTTATGTAATGGTTTAATGATAGTTAATTTGAGGTCTTTTGGGAATGTCCCATTTAGTATGCAAAGATTCATAATATGACTTAAGTGTTGCGAAATATCTTCATTCACAGCTTTGATAACGTTAGTCGAAATACCATCATACCCTACACTACTGGTGTTTTTAGGACTTTTTATAATCTTCTGTATGTGGTAAGGAAGACAGGGAGAAATAAACATTGATTTAGGTTGACGCATAATTAAAGCCGTGTGGTTCTTACCAGCACCTGGGAGCGGTTTTACTTTTTCAATAAAATAGTTATTAAATGCATTGGCCATTTGTTTAGGATTTTTAGTTAATTTATCGTTAATTTTTAATTCTAATATCGACTCTTTAGGTATATTTAATTTATTATTATTTATAATTTGCCAAGCCGTTTTACTTTTGTTAGTCGATGTGTTTATTTTATAATTATTTTGTGCGCGTTTAGTAAGATTTATAATTCGTTTGAGCAGTTTAGAATAGTTAGTATATTTTTGTTTATTAATTAATGATGGTTTTCGTCTGAGCTTCCAGAGTAATTCCCTTTTATTTTTGCTACATAATTTAATCCCGCGTGATATCCATTTTTGTTTGGCATTTACTTGCACTGTGATTTGTGTTAACGGAAAGCATAAATCATAGAATAATTTAAATGTTTTTATAAAATGATGATACGCTTCTGATGGATCATCAGTTTTATATATTTCATCAAAAGAAAGATTTTTTATAATATTTTTAAATTTTTGGATATTTTCTAAACTATAATCCCGCTTCATTTGATGCCAATGTTTTAATTTTATTATTTTCTTAACTGGTAGCTTAATTAACTGAGCAGTATGGTCAGACAAGCCAAATTCTAATACTTCCGTCTGACATTTTCTCTTTAAATTATGAGCAAAATTATCTAGACAAGTATTACTGGACAATCTTGTGGGCTGTTTAAGTGCTAATCTTAGATTATATTTTAACAATAGACATTCGAAGTCCAAGGTAACATTGTTAGTCTTCATAGATGAGGCCGGTGTTTCGTACCTGACTACTCTGAGAAGAAACATCCGAAACAAACTCAGAGATCACAGTCTCTTTTTAACCGACTTCAAAAAAAGGAGGAGGTTCTCAATTCGTCGGAATCTTTTTTTTTTTTTTTTTTTTTTTTATGTATGTTCCCCGATTTCTCGAAGACGCCTGGACCGATTTGGAATTTTTTTCTTTTGTTTGAAAGGGTATACTTTCCAATTGGTCCCATGATCACCAGGTCAGGATCTGATTATGGGATCCTAGGGAAATCGAGGGCAACCTTCAAATTTTATAGGCACATAGTACCATTTTCATATATTTTCTAAAGCTGTTCAAGTATTTGCATCTGATAATCATCATCTCAGGTGGATGACCTGATGATGGAAGGTACAACTCCTTAACAGTAAGGAGTAGGCATCGATTGATTTACTTTGTGTTCGCATATCTCCGGAACTACAAGTCCGATTTAAGTAATTCTTTTTTTTTTGTACTAGGTATCATTTAACTTAGAGAATACTGCAAGTTTCATCAAAATCGGTTTAGTAATTTTTGAGATATGGAATTTTATTAGCTTAATGTGTACATGAGTGATGTAAGTACTGGTGCGAAGGATTACAAAATTATAGTGCACATGTAAGAGAATAATGTTCTTGACAAGAATTCGGGTTGAATATTTAAACTAAAAAGAGTAAAATAAAAACTTTTTCAAAAAAATGTAACCGCCTTCAAAAACAACCACAAAAAAGTGTAAAATAATCTACAAAATAACTTTTTTTTCGGAAGTCGGTGGCTAAAAAGACAATGAAAAGAAAAAAAACAAAGGCACCGACTTCCGAAAGAAAAGTTATTTTGTAGATTATTTTACACTTTTTTGTGGTTGTTTTTGAAGGCGGTTACATTTTTTTTGAAAAAGTTTTTAAAGTCCAGGCATAATACTTTTAAAGCCATACGAAGACCACTAGTAATATTACAAGTATTTTGATAATAAACGTTTAACTGAACGGCTGTTATCCTCGACAGGTAAGGCAGACCTTTATGATGGCTTTCATTGTATAAGGGTGCTATATAAAGCGGCTTCTATTCAATAACATTGTTTTCCACTAAAAACTACATTGGCCACAAAATAACTAAATCAGTAATGAATCAAATAAATTGATAGTTCAGCAAAAGGATTTGATGGAGCCTCGTTTCGCGGGACCACGCGGGAACCTAACCAAACCGAACCTCGGATGCCCCCAAAAGTAAAAATGTTGCCGAGTTGTAATAATCATGGCTGAGTTAGTAATGGTGTGGCTCGGTTTATTATTGAACCCATTCACATTATTTAATCATCAACTATTTATTTAATTTTAATGTCCCATTTTGTCGCACTGTAGCCCGATCCACCTCTCCTATAACGCGTATGCTAACGATGCTCAACGCGCTCGTGGAGACCAACCCTGAATTGGACTTGTTTTCTGATGAATGGAAGACGATAATGTTAGATTTACGATTATGTGAAGAGACATTATGAAAGAATTATTTCATTCAGTGTTAATTGCATTTTAAGCTGTATTAAATGTATTAGATAAATAAATAAATCTCCCCAGAAGTAGGTACTTATAAGGTTCAATCAATGGTTAGTTTTCCGTTGGCTCGCGTGTTAGTGTAAATAAAATCGTTAACCTAATAATCTAGGTCTGTTTGTCGACGCAATCGAGAAGCTACTACTGATGAGTAAAGTGGTTACTAATCACCACACCCCTTTGTAACGTACACTATAAGTACAGAAGCTAACTCGAATCATTCGAATTTTACGAATCGAACATTAATTAACTTTCCACTATTGTGATAAGGTTCAAAATCTATTAAAAAAATTTACAGATTGAGGTAGGTTGATGATTGTGTTGGCGTTTGTACAATCGACAAAGCTGAATCATGACCCATTTTGACAAAAAATCGTTTGAATCCGTCAAATTGACAAAGATCAAAGTCGTTACCATGGATGCATGTTTACGCGAATGTGGACCTAATTGTATTTCAAAATCTGTAAGAAAATAAGCTTATGGTGGGTCATGATTCAACTTTGTCGATTGTACATAGCGTTGGTTTAAATCAATTTTGTTCTCTTGTATTGATATTTAAGTAAACAGTGAAACAGGTTACTTCTAGGCGAGTGTATTTCACCGTCAACCATATCATCGCTTACCATCTGGCGAAATATTTGTCAAACGAGACGAAAGAACATTGAAAAATAAAAAATAAAAACTGATACTGGAATTTGGAACCCTGAATCTGGTACGTAAATTACTGTAACAGACAATTTCAAATTGACAATAATTTTCGAAGAAAAAAATAGTTACCTATTCGCACACCAGAGGCGCTGTTCCATTTTTTCATACAAGAAACGCTCAAAACGCTGTAAATACTGGAAAGACGCTGTAAAGTAAAAGAGTGGAAACTCGTGCTAAGGGTACTGAAAAACACGTAGATTAGCAAGCCTGGCGCAGTAACTAATGCGCTGTGGGTCAAAGTTTCGATTGCCGGACGGAATAAACATTTGTGTGTGACATACAAGTACTTAATTGTTTCGGGGCTGGCTGTTTGTCCGTTTTTCTGACCTGCATCAGGCGGAAGGTGAGGACGCCGTGAAGCCTCTCCGGCCCCTCTGCAACGTAGGGTCTCAACGCCGCAAAAAAATAAACGGCGTGGGTGGAGGAACCTTGAGCTTTTTAACAATTTATAGCTGCCTATTCTAGCACTGTTCACACAACATTGCTAATATTGAGTTGGTTTCTTAATTCATCATGCGGAATCCTAAACGCATGGCATTATTGGAGCTGTTCTACTCCTATCTATTTTGCTTGACAAACCGACAGCGATAACCTACCGACATTGGCTCTTGGCGGCGATTCACGAATAAATCTTATATATTATTATATAAAAACTATTGTAAATATCTGATTTATCAAATAACTACCTACGTACGTTCCCAAATTACTTGAACTATCAACTTAGTTTATCGGTGTCCACCAGATTTTTGTAAAATGCAGTGGCAACTTCAGCAATGCTTTAAAATTATCTAAATTATTTTGAAATTGGTATGAACTGCGATGAAGAAGAGCTCATAAAATTCCTGTCGTTTCTTGAGAAACACATTTAAACCGAAATCGTTAGTCCCCAGGGCCGCGCCGACCCCTTGCAGCGCCTGTGTGCAAAACCTTTGAAGCGCCTGTGTGCAAAACCTATAAAGCGCCTTTCATGTAGTCGTCTTTCAAATCGGGTTACGTTTATAAACGGTTTTTGTAATAAAATACATAGATTAATATACTAATAATAAAATAGTCGGATAGCATAGCGAAAGCGGCGCGGCTGGCGGTTCTTTTGATTTTTAAAGCAGAGCTCGTAACTCATGTAAACAAAACCCAAAATATTAACACTGGGCCAATTCAAATAGTTTAAATAAGTATCGTCTTGTGAGACTTGTATCTACTTACTTAACGATACTCAAGTATTAATATGTTGTAATGTGACAAAAATAATTTCAATAATTGGCACTGGTCGTCCGGCGCCTCTATTGCTCTGGCGCCTGTGTGCGCCGCACACTTCGCACGTAGGGGCGGCGCGGCCCTGTTAGTCCCAGCTTTCATTGGTTCAAAATTCCGACAACTTACGTAGTCCTTACTACAAAAACATGCCAAAGTTTATGGGGACTGATGGATGTTTGTCACTTTTTCGCACAAAATCTCCTAAATGGATTTAAATGTTTGGTACATAGATATGTTACAAACTAAATTAACAGATAGAATTGTTACTTTTTGTTACAATTAAATATGGAATCAGGCGTTACTTTGCGGAAATCCATGACATTAAATGTAAGAAAAATATCTGGTTGTAATTCCGAGACAAAAATCCAGACTTGTTGGAGGATGCAATCCCACCCTATGCAATCATCCATATGCACATGCAGCAAAGGAACATGCATATGCATGTATATAATACTTTTTGTTACGTCGGACACTAGTTGTCCGACATTTGCTGAACTGGGTCTATTTCGCGCATCCGCCTAGCCGTGAGTCTCACAATATTTTAGGGTCGACTTATACTAGCGCAGAGTCGAAGCGCATCGAAGCGAATTTCTAAAACTGAACATAACAATTTCAACCTTAACTCCACAGCGTAACGCACATATTACTTCTAAGATTTTAGTCTGCGCGTGAACAACGCTGATCGTGAATCGTGAAAATCTTAGAAGTAATATATGCCTTTCGCTGTGGAGTTAAGGTTGAAATTGTTATGTTCAGTTTTAGAAATTCGCTTCGATGCGCTTCGACTCTGCGCTAGTATAAATCGACCCTTAGGGCCAGTTTCACCGGTTACGGATAAAGTCTCGGATAGCCTATTAGGAACATATCTGCCAGATAAACTACAATTTTTGGTTTCACAGGTGTCGGATAGCGATATCTGGTAGATAAAGTATTGGTTAAGTTATCAGCTGGATCAAGTGGCTGTTAAGGAAGTTATCATCTACATTATAGTACATTTCAAGTGGAAAAAGTTTGTTATTGCATTGTAGGCGGTCATATACCAGGTAACCGTGACCCCAGAACGTAAAGGGCTATTGAAGGAACACCTTGGATTTCAGTCAGTACAAGTTTGAACACTTCCTCCAGTCCCGCCCCGGGCATGACGGGGCCCCCCTCTAAAGGGCCAAAGCCTGCTGGGGGACTAACGAATTACCGTGACCCTGGAATGTAAAAGGCTATTGAAGGAACACCCTGGATTTCAGTCGGTACGAGTTTGAATAGTTCCTCCAGTCCCGCCCCGGGCATGACGGGGCCCCCCTCTAGAGGGCCAAAGCCTGCCGCGGGACTTACCGAATTACCGTGACCCTCGAACGTAAAGGGGTATTGAAGGACACCGTGGATTTCAGTCAGAGAACAAGTCTGTCAGTCCTTGCCGCCTTGCCCTGTGTTGAGGACTCATTTTCATGATTTACCACGATAAAAAAAGCCCCGCCTCATTTGATGAGTATACCACGTTAAAAGAAAAGTGTATTTTAATCATAGTGAGATAATTGCCAGTTTTCAATAATAATATAATATTCCACAACTTTAACACAACGACATCTAGTCCCAAGCTAGGCAGAGCTTATGTTATGGGTACTAGACAACTGATAAACATACATAAATATTTCTAAATACATAATTATTGTAGATAAATAGAATACAGAACAAATGATCGTGCTCATCACACAAACATAAATTTTATCCTGCCTGGGAATTGAACCCACGACCTCCGGCATAGCAGTCAGCCACTAACCACTAGACCAACAGGTGGGAACGAAAATAATTATTTCGCAGTTCGATAAAAAACAAAAGCGTCCAAAACAAACTTTATCAAACACAAAACAATTGAGACTTGCGTTTCGTTTCTATATACACATTTGGAATTTAAACATGTCGCTAAACATAAGAATCTTAATTATTTTGTTCTTTATTGATAAAATTATACTTCAAAATGTAAAAAGTAAGTTGACTTGGATTATATTGAACAAAAATTACTTCAATAATTAAGTTTTCAAAATTGATTTCAATTGAAAACCATGGACCTAAAAAAAAAGTCGGACGGAACTTCACGAAGAAACAAGTGAAGCACCCATAGTAAGTCAGTGCGCTAATATGTACACGCCAGAACACACACATTCATACCATAGTAAGTCAGCCGTCGGCCATTACGCTTCGAACAACACTCGCGGTTTTATACGGTGTTATTTTGTCTACTAAAAATCAAACTATGCCGTCATGTGTTGTGAAAAGTTTCCGAAACCACAGTGGTTCAATCAAAAAAGCCAGGGGATCACTTTTCATAGGTAAGCATGTCAATTTGAAGCTTATTTCTCGATTTTACGTCAATAAATTTAATAAACATCTCGAAATCAATCAGTGTTGCAACTATTTCAAGGTTCAAATTATTTTAAAATGGGGAGATTTATATTTTATGTTACTATTTATCGCTACCTATTGTATTCTTCTATATTTTTACAGATTTCCCTCAAATGATGATTGGAAAAATGATTGGATTAAAATAATAAGGGAGTGTGTGTATTGGAATCCATCAAAATCTAGTGTAATCTGCAGTATACATTTTGAGAAGCATTGTTTGTACTCAACTAAAGGCGCACTTCTTCGCGTTGTTGCTTACGCCGTACCAGCAAAGGTAATTAAAATTTCAATTAATTTAAGGTCCTCTTCTTACAACCTAACCTCTTAGTTATAAACTTTAATATTTTGACACTTAACAGTTTAATAACAGTTGAACTTTTTTTTTAGTTTTTATTCGATACGTCAACAATTCAAGATCTACCGACTGAAGTAATTACCTCCAGCGTTTCTGATGAGGTGTGTGTTTTTTTTTTACTGAAACGCTATTTTATTCTAAATAAAGTTATGCTTTAGAATCGTTTCTAACCTGATTTTATTATTTATTTTAGAGTTCACTAGTGATTGAAGCGTACATAACAATAGTCATTATTAACACCCTCGCTACGCTCGGGAGTAAGCCTCGAGTCCTTCGTTATGCTCGCGATTTAAATCGTCACCCGCGACAGAAGACACTGCTTTATCCCCTTGGTTAATAATCTACTATTTCATTCCACCTATTCGAAAAGGACGACTTGGTTCGCCTTTAAGTGCGCCCAAAACTGGTGTTTTCTATAGGGAACTTTTAGCGGGCAGTAATGAGTTTTTAATCCTCTTTATAAGTGCGCCGCAAATAACTTTGCCGCGCACTTTTGATAGGAAGCTTTTAGCGGGCACTAATGAGTTTTTAATCCTCTTTATAAGAGCGCTACGCTCAGGATTCTACTGTAGAATCCCTTACTTCGCTCTGGATACAAAATAGCGCCCTCGCCGTAAAAATATTACTTTGTCATACAATCTACTATTATTTTAATCTTGTTTTAATTATTTTACCTTTATTTTAACAATAGGTATACGTCACAAAAACTTGAAATTAAACCCATGGACCTTTTTTTTAGGTCCATGATTAAAACTAAGTTCGAGGGGAGATCTTATTAAAATATTGTTTGAAAATGGGTAATTTTTTCCTTCATCTGGCAACCCTTTAGAAACCCACACATAGTAAAGCAGACGCCATTTCGGTGCTTCACTTGTTTCTTAGTGAAGTTCCGTCCGGCTTTTTTTTAGGTCCATGTTGAAAACATTTTACGTAGTAGTATCGAAACGCAAAGAAGCGACGTTGCCGTTCCGCTTGCTAATAAAGTGGCCGGTAACTATCTACCGGATAAATTATCAGGAAGTTTGACGGTGAAACAGAAAAAAGTTACAACCAGCCTTTAAGTGGTAGATAATATTAACTACTAGATAACTAACCGACACTTTATCCGTAACCGGTGAAACTGGCCCTGTGTTGTTACTTTTTCTTTTTTGTATGTTTTCTTCATGTTCATGTTGTGTGTACTTATGGCATATGTCAATAAACTTTCTTTCTTTCTTGTTTGTCACTCCCGGGGGAAAATTGACGAAAGTCACGCAATAGTTCATATTACTTATCTATGATAACAACCCACCCAAAAATTGAATATAATTCAATATCTTTCTTTTCGCACCTCAGATAACCCCAGGAACAATATTAATTAAAAAACAGAGCATTCGATTCATATAAGTTTATTTTACAATTAAATTACACGATAGTTTTCGTACTGTATTGGGGCCGAACGATTACTTGCTAACAATTTATTTACACTGCGATTTAACATACGTTACAAACTATTGAGATGGCATTATTTATAATTAGTAATATCAGTCCACATCACAACTGTTATCATAATTGGATTTGGGTAGAAACTGATTTGAGCGTTTACGAACATGGAAATTGGCAACAAAAAAACAGTATGGTAAATGTGCAGTTTTAAATTCTTATGCATGATAGTGAAAATTTCACCAAGGAGTTTACAAGTTAAGTGTTATTTTGTTTCTGAACTTTATTACATAGATAGATGATCTCTTTGCAATATTGCTCAATAAACCATGATGTAACATGTTACGCAACGCTCGTGTTACAGTCAGTCTCCACCCTTAAAATAAAGAAGGGGACACACTAGTAACACCACACGAATTTATAAGCTTTTTAGAAGAGGGTAGTTTTAAAAGAGATAAGTAAAAATTGTTTTGGCAAATTTTGACATAGCGATATTGTATATTTAAGATAAAACTAGTGTGCCCCAATACTTGTTTAAAATTATCATTGATATTTTATTTTTGTTTTAAAATACCTAAAAATTAATCAAATCTGATTTAAGTTATTCAAGATTCATTGAATGTTATAAGCATCCATTAAAATTAATTATTTTAAATTATTTCTGCGAGATTCTTAATTATAATTGATAGAAAAGGATGAAATATTATTAATTCTAAGTATAATTAATATTATAGCTAGCATATTAAATTTATCTGTTTAAACAAACTGATCAGTTATAGAACCCATTTCAGATAAATTTTATTTTAAATTATAATTTTCATAAAAATACTAATAATATTTCAAAATAATATCTTTTTATAATATCTTGCATACAATTTGCATATGCATAAAAACAAGCTTTGTAGAATCAATAAACATTTTCAAACAAATTTATACATGCTGAAAATGCTCAATATAAATCTGTCATAAAATATATATTTTTTAATTTTATCAAAAAAAAAACAATATCATTAAAATATTTACAAGCAAACACATTATAATTATATTATCTTTATACTATCACCGTTCACGTTAGTGTGGCAAGACAATATTACATTCAATTTTTATTTTAAAGCTTTTATTTACTAGTTACACGAATTTATACATATTATATAATACATGCCATAATGATATTCTATTCATAAGCACAATTTTTTGAAGTGAAAACTTCTTTAGCGGCGTTGTACACTTTTTCTGTAATGGGTAAAAAATTTAAAACTCGCGTCAGGGTCACGTGACCAAAACTCGCGTCAGGGTCACGTGACCCTGATCGAAAATGAGTAAGACGTCATTCAAATTAAAAATAAAACATAGTAACAAAAAAGTTTTCACTTCTACCGGCACTCCTGGAGTGCAACCTTTTTTTTTGTTTATATGAGAAATTTTACCTAACTTAGAAAGTCACAATTTTGAGAAATGGAGAAATAAAGATAAATAAAACAAGCAAAATATAATAGTTATATTCTTTATAAATAAATATATATCGTTGTTTTATAACTAGCCTATAATTCACGCATGCACGTAAAGTAAAAAAAAAACAGAGGATATAATTATAATTATTTATGAGCATATAATTGAAAAAGCAGAGGAGTAATAAACTTAATTGTTTGTAACTAAGATATACAAGAATATTTGCGTTAGTTTTGATAACCTTAGAAAAGAAAATAATTTATTATTTATATAAATATAAATAAATATATTACATTATATTTATAGCAAAGGAAAACGTATTTAATAGCAAAGGAAAAGGAAAACGCTATGAACATGAAGCGAAAACTTAATCTTTCGTGCAAACGTGACTTAATCCTAAACAATAGATCATGCAGTTTTGACATAAGAAATAACAGATATACATATGATATTGTATTTATAAATCTATTTACTTATTAATTTATAATTATTTCTCGAAGATTTCGATACTTGTCATAAACTATTAGGCCGGTTTACTACTCGTTGATCGTTTATTAAATTAGTTAATAGTAGTTACATAATAATAGTATATTGTAGTGGCGTGCGGAAATTAAGTAATTGTTTTTATCATTAGCCATTTCGTATTCATGTTTGTAAATAAAAATAATGGTCTTATCAATTGGGCCACCGGGCATTCTGGATTATAGCCCATTCTGTCCAAAAAGAGATTTATTTGTAAACAATAAAGGCCAAAGTGGTTTGTTTTCTTTATGGCTTGACGCGAAAAATGCGACATGACAACGAATTGGATTACTTGAAAGTAAAATAAAATAAATTGAATTAGAATTTTTATAGAATTCAAAAATAGAATTCTTTCCCCAACTAATTACATATTTTGTTGACTATCAAAATAGTAATAACGTAAGAGTACAGTGAGAAAATTCCATGACTAATTGACTAACAATTGAAAACCGATTAATCAACAAAGCATTGCCGCCCGCTACTATAATAATTAATAAAGATACGATAAATATATTTATAATTGACATAGACTATAATAATTAATAGTTATTACTTCGTAGTATATACAATATATCTTTCCACACCCACTGGATAAGTTATTATGTATTTTATTTAGGTCCAAAGTACAGGGTGATATAATCTTGAAGATGTTTCATCTTAAATGGTAATAATATTTTAGTTTTTAATAGTAATATTATGAGATAAGCGTCGGATTATTATATGGCGCCATTTGTTGCATAATTTGTTTTGAATGCTGCACATTTCTACTGATCAGTCATATCTAAGCAATAGTTATGTTAACGTAGATAATATAAACACAATATAATAGAAAGGGTCTTGAATTAACATACTGTAATTCGTAACTAGGTACGTAGGTACGTAGGTATCGGTCAAATATTTGGCCATACACAGAAATATTCGAGTAGATTTCTGCACGTTTTTAAATAAAATGACGATATAATGATAAGCAACTATTTAAGGTATATTTCAATTTTGTCAGATTTACCAGAGCTTACAAATCTAGACTTGAAAAAACATCTCATGGTTAAATAAAAAAATCCTATGGCTTTCTATATTAAAATTATTGTAATAATTATCAACAGAGAAAATTATCTGGGACATGCTTTCTTTCAGTTGATTTTGTTAGTTTTTCCATACAATTTTCCGACACTTCTACCTTCTTTCTGGTATAAAAATTATACCAGCTACCTTTATTCATAGTTAAATCTTCTAAAATATTCTAACAATACATACAAAAATTATTATAATACACTATGAAATCGTATTGCTTTCACGCGCGTTCAGAAAAATGTACAATTTCTTTACATACTAATCATACATACGTAGATAATGTAATAATATATAACATCCTTTTCTATCAACTTTAATTTAAGCGAAAGATTGTAAAATATATATGAAAATTGTGTTATTCATAAATTTTAGATCAATGGGACTTGTTTTATCAAACTAAGAAATCAACTACATAAATAAAATGGTTTTAAATAAGAAATATTGCAAATATCGCAGTCTCGCGAATTATCTCGCAGTATTTCGAGTTGTAGTACAAAATGTTAGTTTAATGATTATTAGTTAGGATAACAATAATACTAGAATTACCTTACTAGTATCGTTAAATATTTTTATATGAACAGGTACGAAGATGGGATTGTATTGTTAGGCTGAGACTACACATGCTGTATATGAAAATTTACAACGAAAATGGCTAAAATAAAACAACAAAAAAGAAAAACTGAATATTTCGAAGATATTTTACTAGATTTTTTTGTTTTGGGTGTGTTGCATAAACTTTTAGCATGTATAGTCCCAGCGTTAGATTATTTTCATATTTGAGACAAATCACTATTTTTGGTGAATTGTCACAATTATAAAAAGTAAATTAGAATAACCCACAATTTTGCTGATACTACAAAAAAAATATTGTGTGACCAATCTCACATAAAAGCGTCTGATCGTCAGCAGCGTTTAATAGGCGTCCCTCGGCAACGACGCAAATCCGGCACTCACTGCGTAAAGACTCCAGCCAACCGATCCCTATGCATTCTCACACATGGCCCGCCCAATCCCACTTTAACCTGGCTGTCTTATGCCCACATCAGCAATTCCAGTTTTTGAGCGTATTGTGGTATTTCGAATTCGATCGCTGAGCTTAATGCAAAATGACGCTTCGCTCGATCGCTCTTTGGCAAACCTTGATTTGGACTTTTGCGACTCGGTCAGGGACCAGGTTTGAGCACCGTAGGTAAGAATGGGAAGAATGCACATGTCGATGAGTTTGCGCTTCAGGGATAGACGGTATGAGTCCCCCTTCATTAGCGATTTCATGGACCAGTAGCTCTTCCAGGCATTGTCGACACGGCGGTCAACTTCTCTGTCTTGCCTTTTTCGAAGGAAACTATCTGGCCCAAATAAATGTACTCATCGACATAGTGGATTTCTGCCCATGACTTCAACCCTACTTTTTGTGCTATTGGTCATAACTTTTGTCTTTGACCGATTCATCATTAGTCCAACCTCAAGGCTTGCTGTGCTTAGGTCTTGGAGCATCAGTTGTAATTCGCAGCAGTTGGTGCAAATAGGATTATGTCGTCATTAAATATAGCGAAACGGAGGTTGGTAAGTTTTTTGTTTTCGACTGTTATCCCTTTACTGGACCATGGATCTGCCAGGCTTTTGAATACCTCTTCAAGAGTGCTAGTAAAATTTGGGAGAGAGCGGGTCACCTTGCTTCACGCCTTTTGTACTCTAAAATACTTCGGAAAAATCAAGTTTAATGTTAGCTGTGCTATTGTTGTAAATTATTTTAAGAATATTGATGTAGGTCAGGTCTAACTGTTGTTTTTCTAAAGAGGAAAAATGGCATGTTTAACACTATCAAATGCCTTTGTATAATCTACGAACGCCACATACAAAGGTTTTTAAAATATATGTTTCTCCATGATTTGGTTTAGAGCATGAAGGTGATCTGTAGTGGCGAAACTTGGACGGAAACCGGCTTGTTCGGGTGGTTGGTGGGAATCTAATATTGCCTCAATTCGATTGTGTATGACTTTAATGAATGCCTTGTAGAGATGTGAAACTAAGCTTATTGGTCTGTAATTATTTATATCGCTTCTATCGCCCTTCTTATGGAGTAGGATGATGTTTGAGTGGCACATCTTTTCTGGCACCTTTCCGGTCTGTAAAATGGTGTTGAATAGGTTAGTTATATGTGGGAGGAGTGTAGGAGACCCAAGTTTAAGGGCTTCTGTTGTTACGCCATCTTCGCCTGGACTCATTATAAAAAGTTAATTAGATTATACCACAATTTTGCTGATACCACAAAAAAAAATGTTGAATTAAGGATGACCACACAGATAATGTTGTCATCAGCAAAATAATGGCATTTAATATCGAAATTACTCAGCTAAAGTTCCAGCACAACCGAACTTCAAATGACTTCAATATTTACCGCCTTAACACAAAAAGATAAAAACACCCGTTAAACGCTTGTCTAAAAAAATTGTAACTGCAAAACGACCCTTATATCAAGGAGAAATGTCATTTTGACGTTGTCAATTTTATTAGACAAGTGTTCAACGGGTGTTTAATTTTTTTTGTAAGACGGTATGAGTCTAAAGTATATGATATGTTTGTAACACACAAATTACATTATATACAATGATTTTAACTAATTTATTGATTTCACGAATAAATTCGGAGACGATAGGTACTAAGCAGTCTCGATGATCAATCGCTGATAATTTTGAGTTCTATAAATTAGTTATTTTATATATTTACACTTCACTACGACCAGTCGCTCGTAATTTTATATAAATTCGAATGAAACAGATAAAAATAAAATCATTAAAAATATGAAATATAAAAAAAATCTAATTTTATAACGATCCATGAAAATAATAATATCTGATTTCATTTTATTTACATTTCGGAATTATATAAGATATTTAGAAATAACTTATAGAAACAGTTTCATAAATAAGGACACAACGTCACAGTACAAAACGAACAATCATTCATTCATCATTATCTAAAAAAATCTATATAAAATGATATAGACACTAAACAAACGCCTTAATGATATATTTAAACACAAGAATTTTCTTTTACCCGACCACGTACTCCACATACACTACCGGGGGCCACACTGCCGGGAACTGCCGTTAATTTTCACGATAATACTTTAAAACCGCCTTACTACAAAAAAAATATCTGTTGAACACTTGTCTAAGTGTTCAACAGACGTTTAACTGTATGAACGGTTTCAATATCATAGCGATAATTAACAGCTTTTACCGTTAATGTGGTCTCAGCGATGCAAAATTACCCGTCGTATCAAACCGTCACTTTAAAATGATATAGATCTCTTTCAGTGGCCAGTAGAGTTTTTTTGCAACTCTACAAATAACCGACGTAAAAAAAATCGTCTCATAAGCGTTATAAAAACGATTTGACATAATTCTGAGACTGTTGACAGTGGTAATCTCAAAACGTGGGTGAGAGACGATAACTGTATCAGGACGAAAACTTATAAGCCCATTTGCACGAACCTGAGTTATCTTTCAAATTCAGAGTTAGTTGCCAACACGGGGTTAAATTGACAATATTGTATGACAAATTGTCAATTTATCCTCGTGTTAGCAACTTACTCTGAGTTAAAAGATAACTCGGGTTCGTGCAAGTGGGCCTTAGTCTCATATTACAGAACGTCGCTCAAGCCATTTGTTTGGTTGAAACGCTTGAGTCACGAATAATGTTCTGTAATAAGGGCCTTGGACTCAGGTTGCCACTCTCTCATCTTTCATGACCTCGACTGCCTAGAACTTAGACAACGACGATAATTTACCATATTTTACCTATTTTTTCTCACATTCATTAACTCAAACACCCAAAAAATCACTATAACCGAACTCTAAAAGACAAAGCATCGACAAAGTCCCAAAAACCATCGAAATTAAAAGTTCTCTTATATCATAACCTGACTGTGACGTCATCATCGAGGGTTGTGTCCACCTCGCAGCACGAGGCCAGCTCTTCGAAGGACATTCCGTCCAGAGTGAGGGTCACTGAGGAGATGCTCTTGAACAGAGCCTCGGTGTCCAGGTCCTCGGGCAGCTTCGTGAGGAACTGGGCCGCGGAGATGAAGTCCATGTCTTTTAGTTCTTCTTGGTAGAGATGGAGGACGCCTGGAATAGGGGAAAAGGAGATTTAATCAACTCTACAATGATACAATGATTTTTTTTTAAATATCGTGCTGATGTTGGCTAGATAACTAAAATTGTAGTGCATTTTGTTCTTGGTTGTATATGAGTGCAATGTAGCAGTTAAATGATTTTAATTACTTTACAATATACGCTTATAATTATGACAACTACATAAATGTGGCTATTTTCAACACTACAGCATATTTTGTGTAAGGGAACAATACACATTGTTTTAAGACAGGGACGCGAGGTACGATGGGAAATCACACACTTCAGGCAAACTTAACACAATACTAACGTAGCGCAAGCGCCAACAGGACGCCATTTGTTAATGGCCGCTTGCAAATGACGTTCTGATGGCGCTTGGGCTACGTCAGTGTTGTGTTAAGTATGTCTTAAAGAGTGTATGTCCCCATTATACCTCGCGTCCCCGTCTTATACACTGTTCCTTTACTGGATCTAATTAAAGGTTTCTTTCAAAAAAAAAAGAAACAGGATTGATTGCAAGTAGGACTTGTAATTGCTCCTGCATGAATACTTCAAACGTTTCACAAATTACGACGGATTTAGACAACGACGTGCCGTTGACTCGGACACGGTCCATGATCGGACGGTGAGTCGCCCATTATTCCGATATGGGAACTTCAAGTCCTGAATATCTTACCCAGCGCAGTATTGAAGAGGAAGGTGTCTCCATCTCGTAGGAACACGTCCCACACTCGACAGGCCGCGTCCAGTGGCATGGCCTTGGCGAAGGCGGTGTACAGCCACTCCAGCAGGTAGAGCTCCGGGGCCACGGTGTCCGCCAGGGACGGCAGGTTGTGGCGGAGGAGGGTCGTGTAGGCCTTCCACAGACGCTGGGGAATGTCATGAAAAAATAGTATGAATCGAAATAAATCTAATATCTTTAAACGAGCAATTCTTGTATATTTATTTATTTATAATCAGGATCTCGGAAACGGCCCCAAGGATTTTCATGAAAGTAACAGATAAGGGGTTTTTCGGCTCAAGGAATCGATTTATCAAGGTCCCAGGTTCGAGAAAAGCTCGGTTCCCAAGATATAGACATTGTAAAAACCGAGCGAAGCTCGGTCAACCAGATATTCAATATTTATCAACAACGGCGGACAAACCGGACAATTTGTCAATGTCGTTACAGCTTAAAAATATATAAAAACAGAAATAGCGTCAAGTTAAAGGTGAAAGTGAAGCGTAAAAACCACATTTAAAGTGTTGAGTTTATACTGGTTTAAATAACCACACTTCAACATTTTAAATTGAATTAAAACTTGTGTCCTATTTATTGCCTTTTTGTAATTACCAATTTTGCTTCTAATGTAGACGCAAAATTGATATTTACTTGGCTTTGCTATAGAAGAGAAAGACTTCCCAACAGAGCTACACTAACTTACATTATACTAACTTGCACAGCTAACTTACATTTCTTTATAACTTCCCTTTATTGAAAGTATTCATTAAAGGGAAATTCCAAAGAAATTTAAACGTATGAAGCAATACCTAAACTATTCTTTATAGCATTCCGTTGAGAGTGAATACAAATATTAATCATTCAAAACCATTAATCCATGACTTCTAATCAAATGGCAATGGTTTATAAATGCATACAGCTTGGCCAGAACGGATTGAAACGGAACTAATCTTTTTGTTTCTGACAATGTTTTAAAATCTTTGATATTTGATGTAAACAAAGAACGCAGGTTTGTTAGATTTATTATTGGGCCATAAAACTAACGTAATAAGTGAAAAAAATAAAATAAAATCATTCAAAGTGCTGGTAGCGAGAGCACAGTGGCGACTTCCGGTTTTCTACTGTTTTTTGCCAAGCTGTACTTATGTACCTCCTTACACTCTTTCAAAGAGGCCCCAAATACTGACATAAGCCACCCACCTGCATGGTAGCTCCGTCCCTGGTGAAGGCCGCTCGTAGAACAGGTCCGTCCAACAAGTTGGCGAAGCAGACGAACGCTTGCGGCGCTTCCATGTTGAGGATCAGCACTGCTGCTATGAATGACATGCCCTGGAAACAAATACATCATTTTTAAAGATAAAACGCTTCGAAATTCGGGAGTAGGGGCTTGTGAAGTCATATCATCTGCCTAGCCTTCTCCCAACTATATTGGGGCGGCTTAAAGTCGAACCAGATGCAGCTGCTGGATATCAGTATTTTCATAGAGCAACTGCCTACCGGATCTCCACAAACCAGTAACTGGATAATACGATACCCCATGGTAAGACAGGTTGTCAGACTTTTAGAGCTTCTGACTAACAGTAACGACTTTCAAAGATCTACAAATGACAGCCGGGACCAAAGGCTTTACGTGCTTTCCGAGGCACGAAGAAAACTCGATTTAAACTCGTTAAATATTCCTAGACAATCTATTTTTCGGACTAGGTAATACATTTTTTTGAGTAAAATACCTTATTGCCCGTAGTACAAGCGAACCGTTCAGGATCATTGAAATTATAAAGAGTATTAAGACAAGCCAAGGATTAAAGTTTTTGTAAAGTTACAGCCACTAGATACCTACCTATGCTATAAAAAGGCCCAACCACCCCAGTATAAAATAATAGTACCGCTACACGTTCATATTATCACGCGCACATTGTTATTACGTAACGATTACCAGCAAATAACTGCATGCAGCCACGTTAAATACCGTTGTAATGAGCGTTATGTATGGGATGCGGAATATCAGCACTCGACAAATAAAGTATAGGATTGTCCGAATATTATTGGATCAAAATCACCCTGTTATTTCACATCCTATTTGGTTTCTAGCCTATGAGAAAAATTGTTAATGGAAATGCCCAATGACACTCTCCTCTCGTGTCGGATTACCCACCACAGTGGACGAGAGAGTGAGAAGAGCGGATGCACCTGCGCCGGCGCATACACCTGTGTACTGCATGATCTATGCTGAAATTAGCTCAAGAGGACTTCTGAAGTAATATTTTTATTTTGGAGGAGACTATCCGAATCTCAAATATAGTTTATAGACTGGCCTGTTGGTCTAGTGGTTAGTGACCCTGACTGCTATGCCGGAGGTCGTGGGTTCGATTCCCACCCAGGACAAATGTTTGTGTGATGAGCACTATCATTTGTTCTGTGTCTGGGTGTGATTAATCTATAATATGTATGTATTTAGAAATATATAAGTATGTTTATCAGTTGTCTAGTACCCATAACACAAGCTCTGCTTAGCTTGGGACTAGATGGCGTTATGTGATATTTGTGGAATATTATTATTATTATATTATAGTTTAAAGATTCATAAATATGAGTGAAATCTGGAGAATCATGAGAGAGACCATTTAAATATAATAAGTATAAGTAATCTCTTACCAACATTTAGTTAAAATAATAAGTAAACTATTTAGTCACGATCATTGTTTGAATTTCGTGGCAGTGTGGTTTACTAGTCGTGGGCTCGTGATTTACTTTTAAAGCTATCTGCACGAAATTGCATTACTTTTCACATTTTCCTGGAGAACACTACGAAATCTATTATTTTAATTATGTTTTTATTAATCTTGCAAATGGAGCGGGAACTCTACTATAAAATTCAAGTTACTCTTGACTTCTAACATGACTGGATTTTTTAGTTCACTCTTGAAATGAATGTTTCACACAAAAACTCCTGAACGGATTTGCACGAAATTATTATAGGTACAGGTGAATTCTTCAACTGGGCGTGGATGGCTATATCCAAAACTAAGAGGAATATCGAAAAACGTTGAAAGGGGTCTCGAGGCCGATTTTCACGTAAACTAAAACTGCATCGTTAGATGTTAGAAAATTCAATAATCCTGGCCAGGAATCGATCCCGCTGATTTAGGAAAAAAAATCACACCCTGTATTATTACACCATTCGATAGTGTTGCTTTAATAAGAATCAAATTCTGGGAAGTAACCATATACAGCAAACTTAAAAAGTAAAACCTTATTATTCCGGTATTACGCTGCCTTAAATGCGCGCAAAGTTACAATTATAATAATAATAATATAGTTACGGTTAAAAAAAAGTGTTTTGACGTGTGTTTGCTCAAACCTATTTGCAAAATAAATCTATATTATCAAGTTTTTACTCAAATATTGGCATAGAGTAGTTTAATGTATTCTGTGGTATAATATACAAGTAAACATAATATACAATTACATCAAGTTCGTAATCAACGAACGTTAACCCGTCCACAAATCTTTCTTGAACTGCTTTTGCTCCTGAGAAATGGGGAAACGCAACAATTTTTTCTTTCGCTCTAAACACACGATTAGTTCAAATTATTACATACAAAAGAAAATAAACATACCTGCACATATCCAATATCGGGCCTATAGCACACATACGCCGCCAACAGTTCATGTAACACATCAAAGTACGGTCCTCCGGGCTGGAAGATACACAGATGAGGAAACGTCCGCGCAATGTCCAGCTGAATCAACTCCATCGAACACTCGTCACTATAGTCTAACAGATTAGGGTTGGATTTCGAACAACACTTTTTGGGACATGCATCAGGTGCTTGAGACTTTAAGTTCTGTTCGCTGTAATTTCTAGGGATCCCTAAACGAGGTTTTTCTTCATCAGTTTTGATTCTATCATCAGTTTTAGCTAGCAAATCGTCTAGTTTGGCCAGTTTTTCTTTCGGTTCCGTAGTTTTTTCTTTATTTTCTTTCTGACAGCTACATTTGTCGTTTCTGTTGATTTTTAACCGTTTTCTCCTGAGTTGTGCCTCGTGTAGCCTCTGCTTCGCCCTCGCGACGTAATCTTGGTACATGTCGTGGGTGATCTTGAGTTTGTTCTCGATGGCCAGTTGCCATACTTTCCCGCGCACCGCTGGAGGAAGCCCGCTCCACCAAAGTTCTAGCGTGCGTTTTGAGTTTTTCCTGTAATTAGAATTGGTTTGATTAGGGATTGATTTTTATGTTTTGAATTATAGTTTGATTAAGGCAAAGTATGTAAAAAGGTACCATTGTCTACTGAAGTACAGGTAAATAAAATAGTTATTAAAATCTATGAGAGCGAAGTTACACTAAGAAAAGCTGCAAATATCATAAGATCCATCTAAAAAGTATATCAAAGGTAAGGATGCCAGAGCGAGCGAAGCCAGCTCAGAACTTTGGGCGCCTCGACTGAGACAGGTTAGGTTCCTCATAAGGTAAAGCTTGGGTTACACAGAAATGAATCTCGAGGTTGCGTCCGTTTGTGATTCGTCAAAATTTGGAAGTGTTACATATAAAGAGCACTTGTAAAGACATAATATTAAGTAATTGTCAAACTCGTTGACCCGCATTTTCACGTTTGAATTCCAGTGGTATCTAAATACCACATAGATAAGAACAAATACATGTGTTGCAATGATTTTGTAATTAATTTTATCTTGTGATTAGCGTGGTATCAGTAATTCATTAAAATTAATTAATATTTTACGCTTGTTTGGTGAGTAATTAACAAAATTATTCACACACTTGTTACGTGTGCCCTTTTGCTTTATAGCAAATAACAAGGATGAAGTTTAACTCTGTCTTATGCAGTGTTGCCAGTACATGCGTCGACTTTCGGACGATTCACTACCTGAAATGGGACGATTTTTGGGCAAAAAGGACGGCTATGCTGGAGAAATATTAAAATATTACGATTGAATGGGAAAAAAGTATACCTAAAAGGGTGTGAGTACTGTTATATTTTTAGGGCAAACAAATAAAAAATGTAAGATGTCCAGTAGGTACTTTAATTTTGTTTCTAGCATGTCTTTGGTCAGCTCAAACTTAACGACATCCTTGATTTCTGAACTCGCTGCCATCAAGGATACTAAAGCGCTATATTCACGATCCAGCACGGCTGTACAGCAGCTCAAGGTCGCGTTGCTGGACGTAGCAAAAACATCGTGAATAGGCTTGACGTACGTCAAGGCTTGTCCAGCAACGCGACCTTGAGCTGACGTACAGCCGTGCTGGATCGTGAATATAGCGCTTTTGCTACGTCCAGCAACGCGACCTTGAGCTGCTGTACAGCCGTGCTGGATCGTGAATATATAGCGCTTAAGGTATTGGTGTTGAGGCGGGTTCTGCTTTCCGTCTTTAACCTTTTCAGTTTACTAAAAACTCTTTCCACGCTTGCTTTAGCAAATGGTAAAACCAACAGCATTCCAATAAATTTTCTGATGTTTGGGTATTTTACATTCCCGGCAATATCCTTTATTTGTAAAACTTTTTTCCAGTATTGTTCCGCCCGCGCCGGTAGATTATTACTCATTTGCGCATCGGCCCGCCATTCTTTAACTAAAGTTTTGTAATCTAATATCTAATACATCTTTCAGAAATGGAAATCTTTCGATTGCTGGTGACAATTTTGGGAAATTGAAACTGGTACTAGTTGCGGGATCAACAATTGGTAGAATATTACACAACAAACTGTCAGAGAAATCAAACCTAGTTATTATTTGATTGATTGCTTCAATGTAAAACTGCATGCAGTCAAGTGCCCACAGACAGAACACATATTACCCTACGGGCACACGCCGCACCCGCAAGTTTCGTTTTACGTATTTTTGTAATTTGCATTTGAAAGAGCATTTTTATACTATGAAATAGTAGATTATTAACCAAGGGGATAAAGCAGTGTCTTCTGTCGCGGGTGACGATTTAAATCGCGAGCATAACGAAGGACTCGAGGCTTACTCCCGAGCGTAGCGAGGGTGTTAGAAACTTAAATCACGAGCGAAGCGAGGGATTTAAGACGAGTCCTGAGTGTAGCGAGGGATTTAAGTTCACCCAAGACTAAGACAGCTTTATCACCGAGGAAAATACTCTACTTTTCGTACCACTTGCGAAAAAATTAACATAATAATAATAATAATTCTCTGGAACCCTAACTACCGGTAGCTTGGACCCTGCTCCCACACCGGCGGACTACTATTTTTATATTTTTAAATGTTTTTTTATTGTTTTGTATTTTTTTTAAAGAAATATTTAAAAATGTAATAGTATGTATGAAAAATGAATAAACGGAATAATAATAATAAACAGGTATAACCGCCGGTTAGAGCCCCATTTCATTTAAAAATGCGTAATGGGCCTCTGCAAGATGGCTTCGGCTCCTGGCACGCCCTTCAAAAGTCCGGGATCCCATGATCCCGAGATGTTTAAAAACGTATAAAAATAATAATAATATACCTAATAATATTCCACAACTATCACACAACGCCATCTAGTCCCAAGCTAAGCAGAGCTTGTGTTATGGGTACTAGACAACTGATAAACATACTTATATATTTCTAAATACATACATAATATTATAGATAAATTACACCCAGACACAGAACAAATGATCGTGCTCATCACACAAACAATTGTCCTGGGTGGGAATCGAACCCACGACCTCCGGCATAGCAGTCAGGGTCACTAACCACTAGACCAACAGGCCAGTCAAATATATATAATAATAATATGAAATAAGCATTAATTAAACATTTAAATTTAACAATAACCTTTCTTAAAAAAATAAATTAAACTCAACGTTTATGTATTTGAAGAAAACAAAACGCGGCAAATTCCTAGATTAATATTGTATTCTCGGAAAAGCAAAGGCATCAAGCTCATACGGCCTCTTCGATTTTCGTAATTTTATTAAAATCATAACTGCATTAATAAATGCGTATTCCTTTTTCAAAAAGTTGTTTAATGCTTTACATACAAACTCAATGGTGTAAAGACAGACTGATGTAGTTCACTATCGGTAAGTATTCGAAATTCAAATCACATTCTCTCCCTAGAGGATGAATGAAATTCAGTACAACTTTCTTTCCCTAGGGAAAGCTGTTTATAACAGATTAATAATGACTATTGTTATGTACGCTTTTTGTGGCATAGAATGTCACTTTTTTGAGCAAGTGGTACGAAAAGTAAATTATTGAAGTTGGCTATTCGAAAAGGGACGAAAAAGGGACTGAATATACGAACGGACATCGAAGGGACGTAAAAATGTCTAAACGGACAAAAATCGTCCCTTTTGGGACGTTCTGGCATCCCTGGTCTTATGTTATTTCACGTCATGCTACCAGGTTAATGATACCATTGATGTTTAAATATTATAAACACTGCCGAAGCAGTGTATTTCAAAAATGTATAAGACTCATTTGAGTGTTCCCCTCCACGGAAATCTTTAGTAAAAGGCGAAAGATTTATGCGTTTTGAAGGGAAACCAGAGATACAGTAACGAATCGGTACACGAGACACCCAACCAAACGGCGGAGAATCTTAACACCGCGATTCACAAAAGTGACGTCAATGCACAACGCCATCTATCGAGACAAGGTGAACTAACTGGTTTATAAAAAAAAGTACACGAGGGTGAATGGGGCTAATGTGTCACCCATTGTTAAGGCGCAGTGTAGGTTACCCTTAAGAATTGTAAAGAGTTTTATTATCGTATTTCCTCAACTATTTAATTACGATAATAATTCTTACATTACCTACCTATTTAACATTATCAAAACATAAAAAAAATTATAAAATAAAAATACTGCAGAAAAAACAACATTACTTACGTGTTATTCCACTCCGGCAATATATTCTGTGTCCACTCTTTCGCATGCCTGGCAAGCCGCTCCTCCAACCGCAGCGACTCTTGCATTCGTGCGTGTCTTGCAGCCGCCTCTCTCTCGACTCTTCGTCTTGCTGCCTCCACCATTCGTGCGTGCTCGGCTTTGTGACGGAGTGCCTCTTCTGTGCATTTGGCGGGTAGGTTTGATGGTCTGAAACGAGATAGGGGTAGATTTAGTAAAGCATGTTGCTAGTTTGTAGATTGTCGTAGACTTTAGGTGTCCACGAAACTGTGAAGACAGCATATTATGATGTGCCGAATTTTTAGTAATTATCTTATGGTGGTCGTAATGTACTTTTTTTGAATTTGTTACCTATATTTTCATAATAAAGAGTATACTATCTATTTATTGCACTTTTGTTGCTGTAAACAGTTAATTCATAATGGTAAAATTCATAAATCTACGGTATATAATTGGGTAGATAACAAAACACAACTGCTACATAACTAACAAAGTAGTACCGGTTTACAATGTTGTAGTGAGAACACTCTACCAGCAATTAGTACCTAATTTTATTACTGCAGTATAGCTGCGTTCTTAAAATTACCACAAAACATGAAAAATCAATAAAATCTTCAACTATCACGAAATCAATATAAGATTGATTGAAAAATCCGGCTCAATGCAATCATTAACAATTAATACAATTATTATTTAATATGCAGCATTATGCGCAATTAGATAACAAAGGATGGCTTCATCGTGATGTTAAAGCATTATAAAGTGATTGAATATTCAAATGGTATCGTGCAGGGATTGCGTGCATTACATTATTTATGTAAACGCATCTGAGGTACTCGTTTGAGGATCTAGAACAGGCCAAGTTACATTGTTAGCTGGTTTACTAACTGGATTTTGATTCTAAGAAACATTTATTTGAGGTCATTCCCGCCACCATTACCCAATTCATTGAACACAAAAACGCCGAGAAAATGGCGCTCAAAAATGTCCTCGATCAGAAAAGAATAGGAAAAAGAACATAATTTAAATTTCTAAAAGCCAGAATCAAGAATGGCGACCACCAATAAAACGTCGAGACAATGGCTACGTTTAGCCGATACCAAATCTGAAAAAAAAAAGGATACAAAATCTGGACGAGAATGCTGAACAGCATTCAGCCTATGCTGACTAAATTATCGGCTGAAACCATGCAGAGTTCGGACGAGAGTGAAGCATTTTGACAGCTGTCTCAGCCTATGATACTCAGCATTCGCCGTTTTTCTTTTAGTCCTG
The DNA here is from genome assembly GCA_036375495.1 of Agrotis segetum. NCBI lineage: Eukaryota > Metazoa > Arthropoda > Insecta > Lepidoptera > Noctuidae > Agrotis > Agrotis segetum. Next base: position 1,518,542 of record JAQSVV010000062.1, read on the forward strand.
CTCACCGTACCCAATAAAGATCGACGAAGTTCCGGAGAATATATTTAACAACAATAGAAATATTTACCCTTTTCTCGTTATAGACAAAACAACTTCCATTCGTAACAATACTTTCAGCCTTGGCCTTTTCTCGAAATTACTTTAGCTTAGGAAAATGTCAGTTGAATCCGCACATTCATCGCTCGCTTCAGTCGTAAAGTTTTATGTTACTGCCTCTATAACTATCAATTATACTTAAGAGATAGCAATAATTGAATTTATGTTGTAAATATCGAAATATTAAATGGCACATTAAAGTGTCTCAGTCAGGTTCCAGATCAAACGAATACATCAACATTTTTCATGGAGCATCTGTCTATCTCACCCACTTACAGGGTTATACTCCTTGGTAAGAATGGTTGTCATAATTTCAGGCCTCAGAAAACCTCTAAAACTGTCAAAAATCTACATTGCACTAACCGGGACCAACAGCATGTACACGTTAATTATGTCTACCTAAAGGTATTTTTTAGTAACCCGCTCAAATTGAAACTTTAGAAACTTAAATTAAATATCTGATTTCTCACGGGTACATGGCAAAATGCCGAAGCCATTACCTATACATCTTACAAGACCACGACCCATCAAAATCTTGCAGATACGCAATTTTAATCGACCCTAATTCACGCGTATCTTCGTTAAATAATCAGTAATCAGCATAAAAATCGCAATTAAAATCTAAAATTTTTGCATCTTGCGTGTTTCACGCTCCTTGTATTCCCAATTTTTTAACAAGTAACTGCAACTTGTGCTGCCAATAAATTCAATCCAAAGAGATACAAGATGATTTATTCAAATGTTCACATTGATTTAAGAAAGCGAATTGCGAATGTTTAATTCATTAAATTGCATTCCGATAAAAGCGTCTGCACCTTTTATAATGCACGAATGTGTATGCTTCATTATGCATGCATTTCAAATGTTAAGAGTGTATTAGCTTATAAGCGCAACGCACGCATTGAATAAACCGTGGACAATCTACATAAAGACGCTAAATCCATAATGATGAATGAAAAAACCCGTATTTGTAAAAGGTTTTAGCAAGACAACGAACCTAGTGATGCAAAATTGGCATAATATATTCAAAGTCTTAAAGGGCTCAAAACAGACATTGAGTTTAGTAATAAGTCGCCATTGTTAGGGCAGCAAAACCGATTCGCTAAATTACCATCACAATTGAAAATTGCACGCTAGAGAAGACTCAAGTTGCGCAGTCACACGCGAATAGTGATGTGCCTGATGGCAATATTCCCACTGCCGGCAATATTCCCAATATTGCCACTGCCGGTAAAATACCAAAATTGCCGGCAACTTTGGCAATATTGCCAATGTTGCCAGTCAAATAACACCAGTATATTTTATTATTTACTGCAGGTACAGATTATATAACTGTAGATAATGCGTTGCGGCATCAAGTCCGCCTTATAAAACTACTAAGTTGTTACTCTAAACGGTGATTTACTAATTATGTAAGAATTACCGAAACAAGTGTATTAAAATAATGTTATTTTTGTTGATTATTTGTAGTTTTCATATAGATTTAGACTTTTTTATTTCCATATTGTATAGGTTCTTATACTCGTTGTTTTTGTTATGTGATTTTACATGAAAACTAGTAGCCCACTCAACGAACAGTTATAGAGGGAAATTGTTAAAACACGATTTTGGACTACGTTACTTTGTTTGAGCTAGATAGGAGGTGAATATAATTATCAAAAGTCGCCGCCACTAGCCCTTGAGCTGTGGGGTAGGGGGGTTTAAAGGTTCCATTTTTTGGTTTTTCGCTTACATCTTGGACTTGGACCGGAGGGCTTTAGATATGTTCACCTCCAGCAAGTCCAAACAAAAAACAAAGTTACGTAGTAAAAAATGAGTTCCTAGAATTACCCTCTATGCTTTGAGCATTCGTTGACTAGATTAAACTTCAACATAAAAGAAATTATTCGAATTTATGCCTTTTTATTCAATATTTATTAAATATACAATGATCGTCATCGTCTTATCTTAAAATGTATGTGTAATTTCTTATATTCACTGACGTGTGCGGCAACAATAGGCAATATTGCCGGTAAAATACCGGGAATATTGCCAAAAATTGCCGGCAATTTTGGCAATTTTTCCCAAAACAATGTTTTTTTTGTATATAATGTAGGTCATGGTCCGTAAATGCCAATTTTAAGTGTGTTAAATAGTTTTCGCACTCACTTTGACTTAAAATTAAGCAATATTCCCAAATATTTCCACTCGCGGCAATATTGCCGGCAATATTTCCACCTATATTCCCACCTTGGGCAATATTCCCGGCAACGGCACATCTCTACACGCGAATACGTAAATAAATTCCCATATACGAGCAGGTATAACAAATTGCATTTTGCCGACGGAAATTCGATAGCAGTAGCGAAATATGGAAAATTTAAAATTTGCTCTGCGAATATTTGGAGAGCACTTGAAAATATTGCAGGCAACGTGAACCGGAGCGGGATGAGTGGCACAGATTAAATAAAGTTCGCTATTACAGCAGGCCCTACAGCGGTCACGAACGAGCAAATTGCGGAGGGCAAGTCTGTCATTACACTGGCATTTCCGCTTCTGTGCCTCTGTTGTTGAAAAACTAAAACAGCCACCTTGTTGCACGACTCCTATAACTGTTCGCTGCTATTTTCCCATAATAATGTAAGGTTAGCTCACGCTGGGGTTCTTATTGTTGGCTGTTAACGTGGAATGAAATCAGATACTCAGGCTGCACACTAAGCATTTGTGTCAGTAATAATGAAGTATTTGACTGAATTTAGCAAAATGCTCGCCCCTATTATATACACCGTGACTTTTTAGTCGTCTTACAAAAGCAGCCCAGTTCATGTATCCAATGACTAGAACACGTTTATAATAAAAAATTTGGTATTCAAGAGATTTGAAAATTTTCAAAATAAATGACAATGGGCAAAAGCGGTCCAAGATCCTCCACTTATGACACTTATGGGAAATGAAAGAACATAGTTGTGACATCATTCTGGCAAAAAATTATCGAAATCTGTCCTGGGGTTCTTTTTTTATTTCCGTTTAAAAGTGACTACCTAATCTAACCTAACCCAACTTTTCATTAAGCTGTAAATGATGCCCGACGTATATTGAACCATCTGGGAAGGCGGTTGGCTTATGTGTGACTTCGACCCACTAAAAATACCAAAAAAAACCTTAAATAGCTAACCTAACCTAACGTTTTTTGTTCAACTAAAAATGACGCCCAACGTATACTGAAACATCTGGGAAGGCGGTTGGCTTATGTGTGACTTCGAGCCACTAAAAATGCCAAAAAAACCTTAAATAGCTAACCTAACCTAACTTTTTTTGTTCAGCTAAAAATGATCCCCGAAGTATGCTGAACCATCTGGGAAAGCGGTTGGCTTATGTGTGACTTCGAGCCACTAAAAATACCAAAAAAACCTTAAATAGCTAACCTAACCTAACTTTTTTTGTTCAGCTAAAAATGATGCCCGAATTATACTGAACCATCTGGGAAAGCGGTTGGCTTACGTGTGACTTCGAGCCACTAAAAATACCAACAAAACCTTAAATAGCTAAGCTAACCTAACTTTTTTTGTTCAGCTAAAAATGATGCCCGAAGTAAACTGAACCATCTGGGAAAGCGGTTGGCTTATGTGTGACTTCGAGCCACTAAAAATACCAATGAGACCTTAAATAGCTAACCTAACCTAACTTTTTTTGTTCAGCTAAAAATGATGCCCGAAGTATACTGAACCATCTGGGAAAGCGGTTGGCTTATGTGTGACTTCGAACCACTAAAAATACCATCAAAACCTTAAATAGCTAACGTAACCTAACTTTTTTTGTTCAGCTATGAATGATGCCCGAAGTAAACTGAACCATCTGGGAAAGCGGTTGGCTTATGTGTGACTTCGAACCACTAAAAATACCATCAAAACCTTAAATAGCTAACGTAACCTAACTTTTTTTGTTCAGCTAAAAATGATGCCCGACGTATACTGAACCATCTGGGAAGGCGGTTGGCTTATGTGTGACTTCGACCCACTAAAAATACCAATGAGACCATAAATAGCTAACCTAACCGAACATTTTTTGTTCAGCTAAAAATGATGCCCGACGTATACTGGTCCATCTGGGAAGGCAGTTGGCTTATGTGTGACTTGGACCCACTAAAAATACCAACGAGACCTTAAATAGCTAACCTAACTTTTTTTGTTCCGCTGTAAACGATTCCACTATAAACTATCTGGGAATGCGGTTGCCTTATGTTTCACTTACACCTACTAAAAATACCAACGAGACCTTAATTAGCTATTTAAATAGCTAACCCAACCTAACTTATTTGTTCAGCTTCAGCAGACCTTAAGGTCTCATTGGTATTTTTAGTCGGTGTAAGAAACATAAGCCAACCACCTTCCCAGATGGTCCACTAAACGTAGGGCATCATTTTTAGCTGAACAAAAAAAGTTAGGTTAGGTTAGCTATTTATGGTCTCATTGGTATTTTTAGTGGCTCGAAGTCACACATAAGCCAACCGCTTTCCCAGATGGTTCAGTATACTTCGGGCATCATTTTTAGCTGAACTAAAAAAGTTAGGTTAGCTTAGCTATTTAAGGTTTTGTTGGTATTTTTAGTGGCTCGAAGTCACATGTAAGCCAACCGCTTTCCCAGATGGTTCAGTATAATTCGGGCATCATTTTTAGCTGAACAAAAAAAGTTAGGTTAGGTTAGCTATTTAAGGTTTTTTTGGTATTTTTAGTGGCTCGAAGTCACACATAAGCCAACCGCTTTCCCAGATGGTTCAGTATACTTCGGGCATCATTTTTAGCTGAACAAAAAAAGTTAGGTTAGGTTAGCTATTTATGGTCTCATTGGTATTTTTAGTGGCTCGAAGTCACACATAAGCCAACCGCTTTCCCAGATGGTTCAGTATACTTCGGGCATCATTTTTAGCTGAACAAAAAAAGTTAGGTTAGCTTAGCTATTTAAGGTTTTGTTGGTATTTTTAGTGGCTCGAAGTCACACGTAAGCCAACCGCTTTCCCAGATGGTTCAGTATAATTCGGGCATCATTTTTAGCTGAACAAAAAAAGTTAGGTTAGGTTAGCTATTTAAGGTTTTTTTGGTATTTTAGTGGCTCGAAGTCACACATAAGCCAACCGCTTTCCCAGATGGTTCAGTATACTTCGGGGATCATTTTTAGCTGAACAAAAAAAGTTAGGTTAGGTTAGCTATTTATGGTCTCATTGGTATTTTTAGTGGCTCGAAGTCACACATAAGCCAACTGCTTTCCCAGATGGTTCAGTATACGTCGGGCATCATTTTTAGCTGAACAAAAAAAGTTAGGTTAGGTTAGCTATTTATGGTCTCATTGGTATTTTTAGTGGCTCGAAGTCACATATAAGCCAACCGCTTTCCCAGATGGTTCAGTATACTTCGGGCATCATTTTTAGCTGAACAAAAAAAGTTAGGTTAGCTTAGCTATTTAAGGTTTTGTTGGTATTTTTAGTGGCTCGAAGTCACACGTAAGCCAACCGCTTTCCCAGATGGTTCAGTATACTTCGGGGATCATTTTTAGCTCAACAAAAAAAGTTAGGTTAGGTTAGCTATTTAAGGTTTTTTTGGTATTTTTAGTGGCTCGAAGTCACACATAAGCCAACTGCTTTCCCAGATGGTTCAGTATACGTCGGGCATCTTTTTTGCTGAAAAAAAAGTTAGGTTAGGTTAGCTATTTTAGGTCTCGTTGGTATTTTAGTGGGTCTAAGGCACGCATAAGCTAAGCGCCTTCCCAGATGCTTCAATATACGTCGGGCATCATTTACAGCTTAACAAAACAAGTTAGGTTAGGTTAGGTTTGGATAGGTAAAGTTAGGTTAGGTTAGGAGTCACTTAAATAGACATAAAAAAAGAACCCCCGGACGGATTTTGATAATCTCTTGCCAGAATGATGTCACAACTATATACTTTCATTTCCCATAAGTGTCATCAGTGGAGGATCTTGGACCAAGTTCCATACATTTTTGCCCATTGTCCTTTTATTTCGTTCTTATGACGCAAGACGTAGTCAGAAACACCCTTGTCTCATAGAAAATGGAGATAGAATGCTATAATTAATACTATTGCGTTGGGTAGGTATACTCTACAGCTGGATACGTTAACATTTTAACAGGGTGTTTCACTTTTCTAATGTATCTATTTATTAAAAATAAAAATTATTATTAACGATTAAAAGAAAAAAACTTGCCTAGAGGTATTTTAGGTCGGATACATTAAGTGGACCCTTTTTGTAAGACGACTAAAAAGTCACGGTGTATAATAATAGTTCACCCACATTTTATAAGTATTCTGTATACTCATAAAATGTGGGTGAACTTTGAGTGACTATACCTCTGTTACAAGTCTTTGTTAAAAGTGAATTTAACGTCAAAACCGTGGCCATTGTATGATCGATTCCCTCTCATACTCACAGGGGAAGCAGGCAATAAATAATGTTGTATATGACTAATTTATTACGGGCTAACGGTCCAATTTCCCCGGACATTATGAAAATTAAGCGCAAGTGCCAACGATGTTGCGTGAATCCGGTAATTTTCGCGCTGTGTTGCGAATATTAATTTGGCCATTTAAATTCGTAAGCACGGCTTCGTAATGAGGTCGGACTCTAGAATATGAGGTGGATTAATGGGATTATGTCAGGCAGCGTGCTATAAATGAAGGATCACGCACTTTAAATACCTTCCATTTCCTTTTTGAAGTAGATGAAATTCAAATTCAGTATTTCGTATTCTGATTAAAGACAGGTTTATCAGAATGTTTTGAACAAAGGTCAGACAAAGAGAACTGATGAACTTATTAGCAAGGTTTTGGAACCTTACTCTCAATAACATTTTAATCAAATTATATGGCAACATGAACATTCTCATCTCTACAAAACAAAATTAACAATAGTGGGAGAATTTTTTCACAATCCAAAGCTTATAACTTTGCCAACGAATATGTTATTAATACCTTGAACATTTAAGAATGCTGTAGTTATCCTAAACACACAATACAACCACGAAGTAATATTACATCATCTGTAGACAATGATGGTATTTCAGACTTCTCGCACTACAAGTCTACGACACTATAACTGCAACTCTTGAAAGCCAGAATCATAAGTGACGAAAACCAGAAAAACGCCGACTAAGGCCGCTTTCACATTAGGACATTAGCAGCGCGACAGTAGCGCGGCAGAAGCACATTTCTTCACATTTTATATGAACAGCCGCGCATAAGCAGCGTCTGTCGCGCGACTGTCGCCCAAATGTGAAAGCAGCGTAAGACCCGAATTTAAAACGTCTTGAATCCCGCAACGTAGCGAATGCATAGGAAAAACATAATTTCCACTACCCTCTACATCAAGCAAAAGCTAGAAGCAAACAAGGCCAATATTAGGCACAAATGGGCCTCTACAACTGGTATAAGCCGAGTTGCTTGGACCCCGGATAATATGTACATGTCGTCTTTCGAATCTAGCAGAGGAATTGAATAAGTCTGCATTACCTGCATTGCATTCATGTATTTCCCTAGGTTCTTTATGACGTACGTAATAACACCTGTTGTTCACAATGCATAAGCTATACGTGTTTTCTTTTCAATACACGGTATGCTTGGAATGTCTGTACCAATAAGGCGATTAAATATTGATTAATTTATGGGTTTATCCGCATGGGAAGGTACTTCGGAACGCGATTTATTATTCTGTTTGCTATTGATTATTCTAATTTTAGCTATTGATTGTTTTGGACGGCCGTTCAGCTGATTGAATTATTATGTACTTCTACCAGAACATTAATAGCTATTTTGTCACTTATTATTGCACTAAATGCTTCATGTATTTCATCTATTCGTTGTAAATTGACACGTGCGTGCATTCCAAATACTTTATCACATTTTTAATCTAATTGACCATATCCAACATTCCTGCACTGTGAAAATTACTAGCTATATTTTTTTCATGCCCATTAAAATGCAGTATTATATTATATGGAACTATAATTATTTATATTATACTAGCAACACTCGCGTCTTCGTCTACGTGTATATCTATATTGTCCATATGTATTTCATTATTTTAATACTTTATATCGGATGACTACCTGTTGTATACGGATTAGACTACCTGTCTGTCAACATTTCATAAAGATCAGTTCAGTAGTTTAGATGTGAAAAGTTACAAACAGACAGACAGTTAATGAATGGTACTTGCATAGAACATTAGTACCACAATCTCTGCTTACACGTGCTAACACGATTTATAAACAATGGCTTCACGTTACGCGTGACATCAATGTTGGGCATATTGAAAAGTCTTATCAGTGCGGAGCACTAGACCAGTAACCTTCGACTGAGCACCTAATCTTGTTACTACAAGTGTCATTGAGCTGAGCTCGTTGTAGATTTACTAGAGTACTTAAGTCTGGAAACTACTGAGGAAATACTGTGAGGAAAAAACCAAGAGTGGTCCATTTTCGTGAGGAAATATTGCAAAGCATTTGTTTCAATTTGATCTTACTAGTCACATTTGAGTTGAGATAAAATACAAACAAATTATAAACAATCTTTATAACCTGTTAATAAAAAATAACTAATCTACTCCACTATCTAAAAAAAAGTTCTCGTCAACATGAATCAAACGGGTTCCAAACTCGATGGGGCTGCGTAGTTTCATTACAAAGTTCCTATGGCCACCTTTCAGATAAATGATATCATAATGCATTGCATTGTCACTCGATACATGCGTCAATAGATCAATCGGAAATCAGGAAGTGTATCAAAAATGCAAGATATGATTACAAATTACAAACAGACCACGGTACACGTGGCAATAAAAAATACTTGTGAAATAACAGACACGAAAAATTGTATAGGTACTGCGGTTGCCCATACCATAAATAAAGACTTGCAGATCCAGCAAACCGGACTAGGGGGACATAATTATAGCCTTCTCTCAATCTACCCTAGCAGTCAGAAGTCACCATCCACATAGATAGGAGGATGGTCCTTATCTTTAAAGAGGACATTTGGACTTTCAGGGACTCAGAAGTAGAAACTATTAGGCCTACTAGTGGTGTTGGAAGTTTTCAAATAATTTAGATTTATGAAAAGGGATTGAAAGACTCCGATAAATAATTTAGATTTATGAAAAGGGATTGAAGGGCCCAGTGGTATGGGCCCCGACTTACGAGTTGTAGGTCGTGGGTTCGAATCCAGGCAGGCCATTATTTTGTGGCTCTCAAAACGGTTCGCGAGGAACCGGCTTCCTAAAATCGAAGAATGTGACATTCACCAATCCGCACTGGGCCCGCGTGGTGGATTATGGCCCACCCCCTCTCACAGAGAGGAGGCCTGTGTCCCAGTAGTGGGAACATTAATAGGCTGATGATAATGATGATGATGATTGAAAGACTAACATTTTAGAACAAGTAGGAACAACAAGGTTGGAGGGAAACAGATGACTCCTAAAAGAAAAGTAGCTACAGATTTAATAATAGGACAGGCTGGTACTGCCAATGGATTTAGGAAAATTAGAAAAACATGAAAAAACCAAGCCACACGTGCTTTACAGGATTTGCGAAAAAGGCTTCACGCGTGACATTAATTGGGCACACTGAAGCAGTAGTACCAGTTTCAACCTTCAAGCTCTAGTAATCTTATTACTAACGCCAATGTGCTTTACTCTTGTAGATTAAGCCTGTTTTTGAAATATGATTTATGTATGCACAGTCGAGCTTATTTTGGGTACTTAGTTTAATAAATTACTTGCAAAAAGCTATAGGAGAAAAAGTTAAGAATCATTAAGTTTTAAAATAACACACAAACTGGTTATTCCTCCACTTTTTAGATTTTTTAGGTAGCCAGGAAAAACCAAAACCGACACTTTACTGCGCAAGCCAAGTTAGGTATTGTAGTCATTGCGTGTATGGCTATTTGGTAAAACCCATTGCAAATATCGATTGCAGCAAAGACAAAGATATCACAGAACTTTGCTTATAAGGACATTATAACAACCTGCAATATGTAAAGAAAGATATTCAAAAAGAATTATCGTATAACTCAGGAACTGGGTAGAGGAGGTAAGGATAGGCGGTAATATTAGTGAAATACTGATATTTTTCGTCAAAAAGCAGACCCAAAGATAGCTGAGAAAAGCTTGAAAGATAATGATCCAACAAAAAAGGACTCAATAGCTGCTAATGCAGGAGATCTACACAAAAGAGTAAAGTAAAGTGGAGTACTTACGCATAGGAACAAGTTTCAAGAAAATAGCTCATGCCAAAGTGGGAACATTAGCAAATTAGCCATGCTGGTAGGGCCTCGTAACTGAGTGTGCCGGATGCACTTAAGTGGCGTGAAGGCTCGTAAAGGAATTCATTGATAACAATAATAAATCAGGAAAGCTTATGATTCAACTTGAATAGTTTTAAATTATCTTACCTGAAAAGACTAATGTACAGTCCTCTGACTTTTAAATACTACTTTCTGGTCTGTGTCTTAATATGACTGGCCAGGCCGAAGGGTTGGTTTTAAATACCCGGTCACAATCAAAGCAGTATAGTTGGTCGACAGAGTTTTAGGTGTAGGCATAAGAGGGCTTAGATCTGTTTTTTCGTTTTTGGCGTTTTTCGTTCAATGTGTATAGTCGTTTTAACTGTATAAGGATGACATGGCTGGTAAGGAGGTGAATGCTTAGATTGAGTAATAAAAAACAAGGAAAAAGAACATGTCGCTGCTTAAATACAAAAGGGACACAAGGACGCAACATTTCAAATCCTTTTTAAAGAAAAAATGAAGGAGCCTGATAAGGGTATATTAAATCTCATAGTTGTTATTTGGACGCAACAACTGCACATTGATAGCCACGTTAAATCAGCTTGAATAGGTTAAAGTGATACTTGAATATGTATTTGAAAAAATGTGCTCGAAGCCACACCAATTTAATTCAAAGGATTAATATATCCTAACACGCACGGATAGCATGGTCGTTGGAGCAACGACCAGAACTATTGGGGCATGACGACCCACCCACATTCACAGGAGTTTTTATTTACTTGTCACACGTCAATCACGATAGCGATCGGAAAAGGTTTCTCTTTTGGCACTAAAAGTAATAACTATAAAGAAATAGCCAAATTAAGGGTTGTTGATGAGGAACACGCACAGTCTACACGCAGAAAAACTACCTTGAACTGTGAAATAAGTATTGAAACACCTAAAAATCATTATTTATACACTGAGGCCAAAGAACCAACTGCCATGGTCTTTCTTGGATGCCTTTTTTGGGTTTCAATCTAATCAGCCCTCCAACCTGGTAGTAGCTGAGGAGACTTTCAAACTCTTACTAATAAAACCAGAAGTAAAGTTACGTCAAGGTTAATCCTTAAAAATGTAGGTATGGTTAGTCCAAAGATTATCCTGGTTGTAACTTTAGTCCACGTTTATTAATAAGGGGGTTACTGAGTATCTACATAGTGACTATTATCCACCCTGTTTGCTACAGGGCCTCATATTCTGCTTAAACAGTCTCACGAGTCATGGAAGATAGAACACAGCATCACATAGATATTTCCCGAAGAAGGTTTAGATACAGCCTATTATAAAGGTAGATAGACCCACATTTTGCCAGTAATTATTGGCTCCCTTGTTATCTTCGATCAATTCATGTTATTTAATAGGCGCTAGGCTGCTTTTCATTAGCTTTCCTTAAACCAAACATATCAGCAAAGAGGGCTATAAATTTCTAATCCACAGTAACAATTTGCGGACAAATTATCTCCAAAAACTTGCCAAATCTGCTTTCTATGAACAAAATATAGGCCTAACCAACAATGTTTCAGCAATTCAGCCCAAATGTTAATTAGGCAACAGTTTCGACGAAGCGTGAAGCGAAAACGTGAAAACAGTTTATTAGGGCAGGCAATGTCGGTCAGATAACACCTGTGTTTGACCTCGGAAATGTCACCAGGTCCGCCTATTGTGGTGAGCTGATAGATGGACGACAAATTTGTATCGTCATGATGAGAAAGTTGAAAGGTTAAAGTTGATGATCTACTTTGGAGTGTATTTAGTCATCGTGTCAATGAGTTGAACAAACAAGGGTTGATTAATCAAAGGCCTGAACTTTTTAGAGGTCGTTAATGAACTTTCTGGGGAAGTTTTTTGGGTTTTAGGGTCGATGACTTGATTAATTGAACAGTTTGACTGAAGCTTGAAGAGAATTAGGAAGATTGAATAGTAAGGTTTTGGGTCGTTGAGCTTACAGAATTTATAGCACTTGGAAGAAAAAGAAAGGCCAAGAAACTAGAGTATAATCCCACAACGTTGATGAACTACTCGAAGAAAGCCTTATTATTCATAATGTCTATGACTTGCTCTTTGGACCATTAAAAGATTGTATTTTCAGACATTATAAATACAAGCAATGACACCAGAAGCTAATGAAACACCATTTGTGTGGAAGCTTTGTCATGTTTGTAGGTGAAGGGACGGCAACCCGGTAGTTTATAATGATAAGGCACGCACGATTATTGATGAACTTAAAATGGGTTTGAACTTTACCGAGAAAAATTGAGTTCATTGTGCCGATGACTCGAAACGATGTGAGCCTCATGTTTTGATCCCACTGTTAGAATTGAATTCTATGTAAAGCTGAACAAATTTTAATGAGTGATAAGAATTTGTATTTTTTGAACCTAAGAGTAAAATCTTTAAAAAAGTAATACCGTAGCCATGGAGAAGGGACGGTAACCTAGTAAATGATAAGGTAGCGCATGAAGTTGATGAACTTAAAATTGGTTTGAACTTTTATGAAGAAAGCTTGAGTTCATCGTGTCGATGACTCGGTACGATGTGAGCCTCTTGAACTTTAGACGATTAATGTTACACACCGCATCGTACACATCGAAGTTCTGTAGCCTAAAAGATATTTTTGAAATGGTGTTTGAAAACAAGTTAGTTATTTTGTTAAATAAAAATAAGCTTCAGTACGACACGAAAAGAAGTAGTTAAAAGGTTGGCTAACAGTTACCTGATTATGGTAAAATAACGCACGATATTGATGAAGTTAAAATCGGTTTAAACTGTACCACGAAAGCCTGAGTTGACGTCGTAGATTCAGAAATAATAGTTCAAGAGGCTTAGACTTCTAATCGAATTGAATCTTAGCATAAGAAAATTACTGAAGGTATATCATATTAGAAAACGAATTTGTATTTCTAGTTTCAAACCACATAACGATTTGCTGGGCTGAACTTGAATACGAAATGCTATCGAAGTTAATGCACATAGTATGTTCAAACAAAATACTTGATAATAAGCACGAATACAACACTACGGCTGCGCAAACAAGTTTCCGCGTAATTGGGTCAAAACCACAACATTTACGTGTAGACTACGTCATTACCTGACGTGGATACTGTAACTTCGTGAAGGTAAACTGAACTATCAAGTGAACCTGAAAATGTTTTTGTTGGCAGGAGTTAATTAAGTCTGTGTTGTTTAAGTAATATCAAAATGTAATCAGCATTGTTGCTTGAGGAGTAAACGAGGTGATTTTAATGAATGACTAAATTTTCATAGGACCGTTTGCATTGTTCAATATTATTGAGTTAATTTCAGGTTTGTTTTGATTATAGGACAGTCTTGGAAAACACACTGATTCTACCAGAACATAAACGTACCGAAAATACTAATTGTATTGAGAAAGTCTAAAAAAGAAGAGACACAGTTATACTCGTAGTTATTGCATTCTCATCTTACACTATTTCTGACTCTGCAGTATTAACATATGCAAACAACTAAAACCCACGAAATTCCCTCTGGATCACTAACAACAATATAATATAGTATATAATAAAAAGCCAACTCACCTATCGTGCTGTATAAGAGCAATAGAGCTGGCCACCAGATCTTCAAACTGCTTCTCACTGGCAGAACTGCCCTGCCTCTTGTGATGATGAGGAGTGTTAGCTCCCGAAGACGCCGGTGTCAACGTCTTCTGAGCTTCGTTGTTGATGGTCTTTGCAGCAAGGTTCCCGCTGGATTTGCTTCCGAAGAGACGCCACGACACCACAGTCGATGGCGAATCGTGATTCTTTGAGGAATTACTTTTCCATGGAAATACTCCTCTGAAACAAAAGAGAAAGACATATAAGTACTGGTGATACATATACGAGTATATGACGAAGAAAATGTTCAATAATATGAGTGGTAGAGTGGAGAGAAGAACTATTGATATATTGAGAAGGAAGAGAACAACTAATCTTTTAAAGCCAACCCTAAGTAAAATGGAACAACGACAGTCAGAAAAATGAGAGAACCATTTTCACTAATATAGTACACTCATTCAACAAGCACTCTTTCACTTTTATGACGTGATGCACAAAGCCCAAGTATCTTATTGAAAGTTCCATTAAAATCTCATGATTAATGCGAGCAGACAGACGCTTCCTTTGTGGGCTTAAAGGAAGTGCATAATGGACGGTGGACGCAGTCACCCCCACTTTGATATCGACAGTAACTCGATGGTTATAGTGATGAAATCATCTAATTGGAACTTTTGTGATGAAATTGGAACTAGTCGAAACGAGAACTGTCCAGTTGATGTGGTTGATGTCCAACAGTAGACATATATTATACCGGCTGATATACCTAATCATGTTGACGCAAAAACAACGGAGGTATATTCGGTCTTTTCAGAATTGGAGAGATACTAGATGAAGAGATTATAAAGGGAATGAAATATGATGACACGGATACTATACATAAATTATATCATTGTTAGGTAAAAGGTGTGTCAGCGTTTCAGTCTCGACGGACAAAATAAAAATCATCGAACGGTGAGTAAAATCAAAGACTCTAAAATTCGCAACTTTATATGTTCCCTTTTTCGTTCTGCACGTTTCGCTAAAGTTTCTACTATTTCGTAATTTGTAGATTGTCATCTTGACCTGCCTCATGCAAAACTCTTAACTTACACGAATCACACTTTCCTATTTAAATTGCCATGATAATAATATTATTACGACCATTACGAATTTACGTTTACTTAAAGACAAGAAGCCTTTTAAGAATTTATGGTAATGCCAAAATAATGGACGAACTTTCTTTTAAAGTTAACGAGGGATGACGAATTATAATGTAAATTAATTATGTTGATTAAACAATTTACGCCTTTACAACTGTTCGTTAATTGTAGATTAATTAGGCAAGTAAAAGTGGACGTTCTCATGCTGTGTTAAGGATTGATGGAGAGGAAGTCTTAGATCAAGGACTTATCATTGCAAATTCTGGATGTCAGTTAGGAGAAACCGATTAATCTACGTCGGATAATATTCTAAGGTACTATATTCTCTGTTGTGGTTCTAAACTCGAAGTATGCATTGCTTTCTGTTGCCAGTAACTGTGCGACTGTGTGCCAGTACTATCCCTTATTTATGGCTCGTTTACTCTGTACAAAAGGTTTGTAGGATGCGTTAGCTTGGATATGTTACACAGTGCATTCTGGAAGTTACTCTAGTCAAGTTTGGGAGAAACTATTTGTTAGAAGCCGTTTTTACATGAACAGCGGTGATAAATATTGTCAATATAACTTTCCATGAACTAATAAGTGCTTTTTATACCAAATGCCAATATCTCTATTACGATACAATTGCATAAAGTGCGGTACTTACTGATAGCAATAATGATAATAATCTAAACAAATAGAAAACCACTCATGATTCTGAAGAGAATAACAAATAAGGAGACATAGATGATATAAATAAAATATGAGTGGAAATGAGGCTGTCATTAGTGAAGCAGCTGGCCAAGACATTACATAATTAGTTAGAAACACATAATCAATGATGCGACGAAAATTACAATATTATGCAAGGAATCAAACATTCAAGAACACAAATACTAGTCATGCTTTTGAGGAAAAAATAGAACCAAAACCGATGACAGTAAACATACAAATATTAAAGAAAAGCCAACCAATTGTAATGGATTTATTCTAAAAGAAATTGATATGAAATTCAATCATAGTATTGTAAATGGAGATATTTCTTCTTTGATTTGTATTTTCAATAAAACATCGGAGCAAATGCGGAATCTGAAGACTATCCATCCAATTGTCTAACCAGTCTAACGGAATCTAAAGTATTAATAATAAACATTTACCATTTACACCTACATCATCAGATAGGTCACAGACAAAGGAAGATTGGGAATTCACACGAACCAATTATGGAATTATTCTCTGGGGTGAATTTAATCCAAAAAGGGTAAATGCTAAAGATAAATTTACGAAACCCAAGTTCTTACAGCCTGTACGTAGTACGCATTATAAAGGAACAAAATGTACGAGAGTATTTAAGAATTCAATGCTGCTTTTTAACGAGAATCGGCTTTACACAAAGCGAACCGCCTTTTTGCGAGCATAAAAGGACTAAGTGCACAGAATTTTAAAACTAGGTAGTCTGGAGGTTGAATAATCATTGATGCTAGGTTTTTAAAAACTTCGACTTAGACTTCTACAAAAAGAAAAAGTAAAAAAAAATGTGTGTGTTGTGTACATGAGATGTTTGCAACTAACTATCTATTCATGATTATTTAGCGAAATGTGCATGTACCTAAACAAGTAACATGTGTAGTCGGGACTTACTACAGTAGTCATTTTATGTTGTATTTTGATACAATTAATAAGAAAAGACATTGTACTGACTTAAAAGCAGGTGAGCTAAAGAGTGAATAACGAGATAGCCAGATCGAAACATTAAATCAATACCCACAAACACAATGAACATAGTAACACTGACAAGTGTTACAACAATAGTTCCCATGTCCTAACCTTTCCCATTTCTTGTTAAACAACAACAAATACAGGACAGACTGACAATACACATCAATCATCAAAACTGCCTGCGCATACGCCGAACGGAATGTCATTGTGTGATAATTCGCGGCTTTATACCTCGTGTGGGATGGTTGGATTCGATCAATAGATGCTTTGGCTTCACTTGAATTGGGTCGGTAGGAGATGGAGTGCATGAGTTTTTGTATTGATTGACAGAAAAAGTCATTGGTTAGTTGGGCTTTTGTTGTTTTTTTTTGGTTTGTCATGGCTTGGGCTTTATAACCTGTATCAAGCCAGGTATGTTTAGGATTATTTTCATCAATGTTGGTGTACAGTCACGAGCAATAGTATGTATACACTAAGCAGTATTTAAAAACGATATTCTGCTACCATATTGATTAAACGTTTGTCTTTTAATTAGACTTCTATTTCGGTAGCCATACTATTACAAACTAAGTCTTATTTCAGAGTGGAAATCAGTATTTCACGAGCAATTTGCTTTTGAATTTTGTTAAGTGTTTACATGTTATTGCTCGTGACTGTACGTATGACTGTGTTAGGAATTTAAAATGAATTATTTTTCACAAATCATGGGATCGGAAAACATAAAATGAGCAGAAAGAATTCTTCAAAAAGCTACCATAATTAAAGACAGTCTCATTCATACAAATGGCTTTGATTTTGCTAGTAGTTGTTCTAAGTTCCGAAGTACTTAGAGAAGTCATTCGAAACTTAGACGGAAACGTTACCAAAGACGAAAGTGATTTAATAGAATACTTAGGAACTTATGGAACGGAAAACGATAACAAGTAGTTTAGTAAAACTGCTTACCTAACGTCTTAAGTAAGGAAAAGTTGCATAAAATGTAATTAGATAACTAGAAACTGCTAATAGAGATCAACGTCAGGTTGTGGAGTTGTTTCCTACATCAAGGATGTAATTAACTATTTTAAATCACAAGCTAAATCCCTCCACAAATCGGCAAATAATTGGAATACAACAACAATTAAATTATTTTCAGATAGATTTTATCCTTATGCACGATCAAAAATAAACGAGAATAACAAAGTTCAGTACGGTCGTGATACTACAGCTAATTTAGTAATAAATCAGTGTTCAAAATGAGGAAACCAAACCGATGGAGCACAAAAAATAATTATATTCGAAGCATGAGCATGCATCAACGTCAAACACATGTGTGGCCTTCATACAATTTGCGTAGTACATTAATATCAAATTGTTTATTCCATAAATAAACGAAATTGAATCTAATAGCAAAGAAATAAAGTTGATATTTCGAGAAGTTGGTATTCACAGGATCATGCCTCCTTTGATATCTGAGCTACATACAGAATCAGATGGGGTCATCAAGATGCCTGTTTACTTTTCATCCTTAATAAAAAGTTATCGTAAAAACGAGGATACTAAAATCACTGAGCAGTAGGTTTACGACGTAAGCAACAAGCATTTTACTGCGTCTTAAAAATTCTTGTCAGAGCCCTTAACTTTTATTTTGGTACAAAAATCCAGCTGGACATGTGAGAAAGAATGGGGCGTCGTAAAATAAACACCATCAAAAAGATTACGCCGTCCATTCAAGGCAAACATTGAATCACCGCAAACACACATTGGCCTCGGTCAAGAAAGTATATTACTATCTCTGTCTACATACCGAGCTTACAGCTATTCTGGATAAAGGGCAATATATTTTATTTAGAACGGAAAATTTGAAATTTCGTCGAGTTGGAAACCTTTCACTAAACCGCAGTTTCCGACCACTTTAGAAACTCGGAAAACAGAGCAGAAATGAAAATTCGTCGGATTGTAATTTAAAGGTTGATGTAATTCGTACCACAATAAAGCATTAACTGTGTACTTACTTGCGAAGTATGTGCACCATTTTGAAATACTGAGGTCAAAGTTTGCAACAGAGAAGTTAATAACTTGAGTACGCATTGTAGCAAGCTACGCAAAAGTACTTTAAATCATAACGCCACAACAAAAGCTTTACGCAACCATAGAAATGCGAGTTTCCTACAATTAGTCCAGTCACTAAAGCCTAAACCCGAAAATAATTAGTAACACGCTGAAATTTTTAGGGGTTCTTAAGGAAGGTAAAATAACATACCGGGTGATTTTGCAGCGTTCTGGGGTGTACGGAAAGGGTTGAAAAGGGGTGAAAATGGTTTTTCGTTAATAACATTGCCAAGAAAATTAGTAACACGCTGCAAATTTGGAATTAGGTTGTTCTTACCGTTTTTTAACGTGTATTAAATTTGCAGCGCTTTGCGACATACGGAACATTGTTTTTTTTTTAAAAACAGTGATTGCACTGTTTTTATTGTAAAAACAGGGGTAAGAAAATTAGTAACACGCTGCAAATTTGGAATTAGGTTGTTCTTACCGGTTTGTAACGTGTATCAAGTTTGCAGCGTTTTGCAACATACGGAACATTGTCTATTATTAAAAAAACAATGAAATTATTTAATCACACAGGTGAAAGAAATTTGTAACTCGCTGTAAATTTGTAATTAAGTTGTTTTTACCGTTTCGTAACGTATATCAAATTTGAAGCGTTTTACAACAAATTGAACATTGTTTATTATTAAAAAAACAGTGCGATTTGTTAGTAACAAGGGTAAAAAAGTAGGAACACGCTGCAATTTTAGAGGTTGTTCTTACCGGTTTGTAACGTTTTTCAAAAAACTGATTTTCTTCATTCATTACCATAAAAACAAATATTTCAGTTAGTAACAATAGTGAAAAAGTTAATGAAGAGTTGCAATCTGGAGAAAATGTTGTCAAAACCTTTTTGAAACATTTTTCAAAGGACATCATTTTTTTTGGGCCATTTCTGAAAGTGCCAACGAAAAAAATTGGTACCTTTTGTATTATTGGTTGGTATAGGTAGTACTAGTCATTTGGAGCAATAGTTACTATGGCACAAAAGTTGTAGGATTGCTCTCGGCCAAGTTATACAAGTTCGAAGATTCGTAATTTTCATACATTTTTCAATTTTTGAAAGTGCCGATATTCACCAAATAATGATAAAAATTGCTAGAACTAGCGACCTCAAGTAATTTAACATAACGCCTGTAATCCCTGAGGGGTTGGGCAGAGGAGTACCGAATAAAAATGAATAATAATCTGTTTCTTTTTGTGAAAAGTAACAAAAACATTTTAAAATATACAAATCTGCTGGTAGGACCAGCATCGGGAACAGTATCGGGGTTGCCTGTGGTTAGGGGTCTTGGGAGAGGAATCTCCTAACAATACGAAACGTGATCAGCACTGCTGCTTGAATCAGCCCTTTTTAGGGGGAAATAAAATCATCAAATGAGTTATCTCGCTCTGGGCTGATCTCTAGAGTCTGTCAGACTCCTAGACGCCCTTTGCGTTCCAGATACTAAGATAGTCGACGAGCTGGAACCTACATTTCATTCATACATTTGTTGTTTTCTCAAAGAGCCTCATAGCTTTGGAACACGATACTTGTATGTTAGCGGTGAGACGGGTTTGCCTCACCGCCCGCCCAATCAACGAGACTCGACTGAAACTCGTCCTTGGAATCCCGTGGAACTTTAAGGAGCATTTCCGACGTTTGGATCAAAAACAGGATCGAGCCGGGGCTGCCATCAAGCTGTTACCCAACCTTGTAAGCAAACGCCGCTTTCTGAAGGCTCTACGAGGAAGTGGTACTGTTAAAGCCCCTCTACGGGAACCCTGTGTCTGTCGTTTCCATACGGAAGCAAACACACAAGCCAATCGCACCAGGGGATCATGGCTATTCGGGCGATCCACTCATACACAAAGATGCTGGAGGATCTGCTTCCAGATCACACGTTGGCAATCCGGAAAGGAGGTTGCCACTACTTCAGCAGCAGTAATGACAGCGAAGGAAGAGGCAGAACACGCGAAAGGACGCCCTCGAAATCTCAATCCAGTCGCGTACGGCAAGTAATGCGGAGCTAGGTGTCTTATCAAGGATCAGGGCCCAGGATGACAGCATATCGTGTTCCACCCTCGTCTATAGAACCCAAACGCCTACCGGCTTGCGGGACCATTTCAGCGGGAAAGGTACCGTAGCACGGTCGATGATGATGATTCCTGCGTTTGGCCCCAAGGCTGAACCGGGCATCAGCCGCCCTCAGGCGGCTCCTCAATATCGGCGGGCCAAACGCCACCTGCAGGAGGTTGCACGCGCACTGTCGTGCGCTCCATGGCCCTCTACGGGGCCCCCGTGTGTGCCTTGAGCATTCGAACGCGGCCGGCAAAGCTGGTCGCATGCCAGAGGGTCATGGATATCAGAATGATCTGAGGATACCGCACGATTGCTGCGAATCGGCCAACGTTCTTGCCGGATCGCTGCCCTGGGATCTAGGGGTGACTGCCCTCCGGCGCGTCTATGAGTGGCGCGTAGAGGCGCAGCGTCGGGGTGTATCCCCGCTGCCTCGAGAAGTCGAGGCGCAGCGAGAAGAGCTCCGGCGCGATCTCAAGGCAGTTTGGAGAGAACGACTGTCGCAACCGAGGCACTAATAATTGGGATAATTGGGATCTGACAGTTCCGCGTACTGAAGGCTATGAGACTCTTTCAGAAAACAACAAATGTATGAATGAAATGTATCGGGTCGTCGACTATCTTAGATCTGGAACGCATATTGCAACCTAATGAAGGAGGTGGACTGTTAGTCAGCAGGAGTCTAACTTGACGATTTTATTACCCAAAAAACGGGTTGATTCAAAAAGCAATATTTTTGGTCACGATTCGTACTCTTAGGAGGTCGCTCTCCCAGAACCCCTAATACAGACAACTTCGATTCTGTTCTCGATTCTGGCCCCACCAGTAGATTTATATATTTAAAAAAAAAACCACAACAATAATGTGATTAATTATTATTCATTTTTATTGGGTGCACCTCTACCCAACTCTTCTGGAATAACAGGTGTAATGATATTTTATGTTAAATTGCTTGAAGTCGCTAGTTTTTATCATTATTTGCTTATTGGTACTTTCAGAAATTAAAAAATGTATGTAAATTACGAATCTTCGATCTTGTATAACTTGGCCGCGAGAGCAATCCTACAACTGTTGTGCTATAGTAACTATTTCTCCCAATGACTAGTACTACCCATAGGTGACAATTTTTTTCGTTCCTTTCAGAAAAGGCCCAAAAAAAAATATTATTCCACAACTATCACACAACGCCATCTAGTCCCAAGCCAAGCTAAGCAGAGCTTGTGATAGGGGTACTAGACAACTGATAAGCATACTTATATATTTCTAAATACATACATCAAAATATAATAGACAAATTACACCCAGACACAGAACAAATGAACGTGCTCTTCACACAAACATTTGTCCTGGGTGGGAATCGAACCCACGACCCCCGGCATAGCAGTCAGGGTCACTAACCACTAGACCAACAGGCCAGTCAAAATGTATGGAGCGTGAATGTTCTCCTTTGAAAAATGTTTCAAAAAGGTGTTGACAACATTTTCACCAGATTGCAACTATTCACTAACTTTTTCACCATTGTTACTAACTGAAATATTTGTTTATAATTATGGTAATGAATGAAAAAAGTTCAGTTTTTTGCAAACGTTACAAACCGGTAAGAACCATCTAATTCTAAAATTGAAGCGTGTTCCTACTTTTTTTACTCTTGTTACTAACAAATCGCACTGTTTTTACCGACTTCAAAAAAAAGGAGGTTATGAATTCGACCCGTATGTATGTAATATTATCAGAACTGCCCAGTCTTCGCATATGTTAGTCTATATCAGCGTCTGAACAAATGTACCAAATTTCATAAGTGTATGTATGTATGTATGTGGGCATTTCTACGAAGAGGGCATATTTTTTGTCCTTCAAAAAAAAACATGGTTAGCAGTTACATACACATCCCAAAATTTTTGAGCGTACGTCCCAATCTATATTCTAACTGGAGAGCATACATAAATTCCGTACTACTTCTTAATTTTCCTAAAAAAAAAATCGGAAGTGAAAAAACGGGGGTAATTTCACTGATTTTGACCTGTTCCTTTTCCGAAATCGAGTGTAAAATATATTATATTTTTTAATGGAACTGAATTTCAAGCAAACTTTTTTTATTCTTGGGTATATGGATAGCTAACCACGAGACATTGACAATAAATAAACCTGTAATTGCTTATTTTGTTATATTTGTGGATGCGTAAAGATTTGATACCCGCGAACTGGACATCACCATCCGATTCTTGTAAACTGTCAGTTGCTCCCGAGCAGGCCATGTGAGTGCATGTGTGGTGTGCTGCTGATTTTTTAGATTTTCGAAGGTGAGAACCTGTTTCCGTGTCTTTAGTTCGGAGTCTTTTCTCAATACCGTGTCAAAGATATCTTCTGACAGTTTTATTTTTTTAAATGTTTTGTTTCCCTGGACACCAGCATGGTTGTTTCGTTTAATTTGTTTGAAGTCGTAACAGTAATAAGTTATTTTGATTAGTACGATATTTTTTCAATTCCGTGACCCTCAATTTTGTGTCCTGGTGTCCACGGAATTGAGAACGATGGTTTACCCATGTTATTAATCTCGGTTTATATGAGGTTTAAAGTCACTTGCTTCACAATTCGTCATGGTAAAGTAGTTAACGCCATACATTATGTGTCTATAATGTTGTATAAAAGATTTAAAGTATCTAGAGTTGACGTTGCAATTGCAAGATCTGATTTTAGCTAATACTACCGCGACTAGCTACTCGAGCCTCGGAAGATCGTATTATGATAGCCTATATTTTATTCTAATGTATAAACTATATTGCTGCAAAGTTTCATTAAAATGCATTCAGTAATTATTGAGTAAAAAATTGACCTATCTAATATACACCCGAAAATTTCGATTATGTCTATTACTTTCTGCGGTTTGATAAATAAAACTGACTTGTCGTCTATACTTCATGTCTCTTGTTTGTAATTTAAAGGTTTTACGAAAATGCTTAATAGAAATACATTTTACCATATAAGTTTAATAAAAATGCTCATTTAAATGATTTGACTAAAAGTTAGTTAACTAAGCATGATAACTCAAGGAATCTCTCTCAAGGCAGACTCAATTTAAACTTACATAACTTAAATACCAAAAACTGTTAAAATAAGTTCTTGAATGTTTTTTTTTAATTGAATTTGTCTTTCCCGGTTACGTAGAATATGTGTAATTCTAAATTCTGTGGTCACATTTCTCAATTCCATGGCACTCAAAATTTATTTCATAAACTACTGGAGCGATTACTGGCAAATTAGCACCATTTTGTTAAAAAAAATATGCATTTTATTTTGGTGATAAACAATTAATCATAATGTGAAAAAAAAAATTGCCCACGGAATTGAGCAAAAATCACCGTGTCCGTAGAAATGCCCATGTATGTTTTTATGTTTGTGCACGCATATCTCCGGAACTACAAGTTTGATTTTAGTAATTCTTCTTTTGTTGTACTAGGTATTGTTCAACTTAGGGTACACTGTAAGTTTCATCAAAATCGGTTCAGTAGTTTTAGAGATATGGATTGTTTTCGTTGTGACGGATTACAAGATTAGTGCACATCATGTAAGAAAACTTTGTATTTTACAAGAATTTGGGTTGAATATTTAATAAATAAACTAAAAAGGGTAAAATAAAAACTTTAAAAAAAAGTACCGACTTCAAAATAAATACAAAAAAAATTTAAAATAACCTTTCTTTCGGAAGTCGGTGGCAATAGTCAATGAAATATTAAAAATCAAAGCCACCGACTTCCGAAAGAAAGGTTATTTTAAACTTTTTTGTATTTATTCTGAAGTTGGTACTTTTTTTTAAAAAGTTTTTTTTTTTATAATAAACAATGTTCAATTTGTTGTAAAACGCTGCAAATTTGATATACGTTACGAAACGGTAAAACAAATTAATTACAAATTTACAGCGAGTTACAAATTTTTTTCACCCGTGTGAATAATTAATAATTTCATTCTTTTTTTAATAGTAGACAATGTTACGTTTGCTCCTTGAAGTTCCACGGGATACCAAGGACGAGTTTCAGTCGAGTCTCGTTGATTGGGCGGGCGGTGAGGCAAACCCGTCTCACCGCTAACATACAAGTATCGTGTTCCAAAGCTATGAGGCTCTTTGAGAAAACAACAAATGTATGAATGAAATGTAGGTACCAGCTCGTCGACTATCTTAGTATCTGGAACGCAAAGGGCGTCTAGGAGTCTGACAGACTCTAGAGATCAGCCCAGAGCGAGATAACTCATTTGATGATTTTATTTCCCCCTAAAAAGGGCTGATTCAAGCAGCAGTGCTGATCACGTTTCGTATTGTTAGGAGATTCCTCTCCCAAGACCCCTAACCACAGGCAACCCCGATACTGTTCCCGATGCTGGTCCTACCAGCAGATTTGTATATTTTAAAATGTTTTTGTTACTTTTCACAAAAAGAAACAGATTATTATTCATTTTTATTCGGTACTCCTCTGCCCAACCCCTCAGGGATTACAGGCGTTATGTTAAATTACTTGAGGTCGCTAGTTCTAGCAATTTTTATCATTATTTGGTGAATATCGGCACTTTCAAAAATTGAAAAATGTATGAAAATTACGAATCTTCGAACTTGTATAACTTGGCCGAGAGCAATCCTACAACTTTTGTGCCATAGTAACTATTGCTCCAAATGACTAGTACTACCTATACCAACCAATAATACAAAAGGTACCAATTTTTTTCGTTGGCACTTTCAGAAATGGCCCAAAAAAAATGATGTCCTTTGAAAAATGTTTCAAAAAGGTTTTGACAACATTTTCTCCAGATTGCAACTCTTCATTAACTTTTTCACTATTGTTACTAACTGAAATATTTGTTTTTATGGTAATGAATGAAGAAAATCAGTTTTTTGAAAAACGTTACAAACCGGTAAGAACAACCTAATTCTAAAATTGCAGCGTGTTCCTACTTTTTTACCCTTGTTACTAACAAATCGCACTGTTTTTTAATAATAAACAATGTTCAATTTGTTGTAAAACGCTGCAAATTTGATATACGTTACGAAACGGTAAAAAACAACTTAATTACAAATTTACAGCGAGTTACAAATTTCTTTCACCTGTGTGATTAAATAATTTCATTGTTTTTTTAATAATAGACAATGTTCCGTATGTTGCAAAACGCTGCAAACTTGATACACGTTACAAACCGGTAAGAACAACCTAATTCCAAATTTGCAGCGTGTTACTAATTTTCTTACCCCTGTTTTTACAATAAAAACAGTGCAATCACTGTTTTTTAAAAAAAAAACAATGTTCCGTATGTCGCAAAACGCTGCAAATTTAATACACGTTAAAAAACGGTAAGAACAACCTAATTCCAAATTTGCAGCGTGTTACTAATTTTCTTGGCAATGTTATTAACGAAAAACCATTTTCACCCCTTTTCAACCCTTTCCGTACACCCCAGAACGCTGCAAAATCACCCGGTATGTTATTTTACCTTCCTTAAGAACCCCTAAAAATTTCAGCGTGTTACTAATTATTTTCGGGTTTAGGCTTTAATGACTGGACTAAATTGTTTTAAAGCTAATCTGTTAGTTGTACGGAATAAAAACAGCTGTAGTGTGCACGGTGCCGGGCGGCGCATGGTACACCTTGGTACGAAACGTGCGCGCGCGCCGGCACATTATCACGACGACCCGGCGCACAGTGGGCTGAGATTACAAAGTTGGGTCTTAAGAACTAAAATGTATTTTTTTAGTATCTAGACATAAATATAAAAAGTTTTTACTGTTTGACTTTTTTAATTGGACTCGTACTTTCGGAGATATAGCCATATCAAATTTGTATGAAGAGTCATGAAATTTAAGTTTAGCAAATTAATTTGAAATTGAAAATAATGTATACTAAACGACCTGAAGTACTTCAATACTTACTTAGTACTTTAAATAAATAAAAAAATTGTTCATTTTCCACCACCATAGGTAATATAGGTAGGTAGGTATGACGTCATTTGTTTTGACACTTATTTCCGGGAATCGAGGGGTAGGAATGCGCGACCGCAACATCAAGGTATGACACGTGTCGTTACCTGATTGGTGCAACGATAATAAGGCACAAAATGTACTATTGCATTCAAACGTAGGTACTTCAGTGTTCTAATATCCACCATAATAGACGCACTACCCTCACATATTTATTAAGTACTTATACAAATAAGTGAAGCGAGTGTGAGTTATTTGACCAACCTTGACCTTTTTATTATTTTAAAAAACAGCGGCAGTATTAAAAATAATGACAGTTTGTGTAGTGAGATAAAGTCTAAATTTTTAGTCGAATTAAGTGATCAACATGAAAAGACCTTAAAGTTATTTTGTGCAAAATTTTGTTATAATTTAAATAGAAGATGGGAAAACGCTCATCGTAAAGAAACCATATTTAGAACTAAAAATAGCGAATGGTTACAAGAAACCATAATGTGGCCAGACTTTATTAAGTGTTTAATAAACAGTAATGAAGATCAACCAGCACCGAGTACATCAACTCAGTACCTATGTATCACCAGCAAAAGTTTCTGTCGATGTCGGTGTCTCCACCGAGCAAAGCCCTAGAAAACCGTTTTGTGAATTAGCGCCTAAACCGAAAAAAAGACGAGCAGAAAACTTTCATTTATCTTCGGACGAAATAAAATATGCATATTTTGAGCAGTTGAAAGCGGATGGGAATGAAGAGATTGCTAAAATACTAGAACATTTACTTAAGAATCCCCAAGATGTAAAAAAAGTTAAGAAGTGCATATCTGTTAAAGAAACAAAATCTGTATTTTCTCCGGATGAGGCTTTAGGATTATTTTTATCACTTAAGCTGACCAAGTGGCAATACAATACTTTAAGAAAAAGTGTTAACGAGAATAACGGTAATATATTTCCATCTTATTATCAAGTGCAACATGCGAAACAGGAATGCTATCCACCAAAAGATGCTATTACAGTGACGGACACCTCAGCCAAAATAAAGTTACAAGCTCTATTGGATATAACGACAAGAAGAATAATGTCATCATTCGTAATAGACAGTAGTTGTAAAGAATTTACACTAATCAGTAAGTGGGGTTTTGACGGTGCTTCAAATCAAGCCAATTACAAACAAAAAGTGCAAACAAACGATGAACAGGAAAGTGAACTGGACGATTCAAGCATATTTATGGGAAGTTTAGTGCCAATAAAATTAATGCGCGGCGAACAAGTTATCTGGAAAAACGATTCACCAAATTCATCATACTGGTGTCGTCCAATCTTTTTCGAATTTGTGAAAGAAAATAAAATAACAATTTTGCGTGAAAAAAGTGCTATTGAGGAAGAGATTGCTAATTTAGTAAAAACAGAAGTTGGAGAAATAAAGATTTCACACTCTTTATTAATGACAATGATAGACGGAAAAGCAACGTCAATTTTATGTGATACTTCATCTCAGAGATGCGACATTTGTAAAGCCACTCCAACTGAGATGAATAATTTGCCCTTAATTGCATCAAAACCGACTGATCTAGATCTCTGTAAATACGGATTGTCATCATTGCATATCTGGATACGAATGATGGAATGCATTCTGCATATAGCTTACAGATTAACGATAAAGACATGGACAGTAAAGGGAGACAACAAGTGCATCATGGAAAGCAGGAAGAAAAATCTACAAGATGCTTTTAAAAATAGAATGGGACTTCTGATAGATGTTGTCAAACAAGGGCACGGCTCCACGAATGACGGAAATACTGCTAGAAGATTTTTTGCAAACCCAAACGTGACTGCTGAGATAACTGGTGTTAGTGAAGACTTAATTAGGCGGTTTGCAACCATTTTAGAGACAATTTCATCAGGTTACCACATTGACACAGTCAAATTTCACGAATATGCTCAAGTGACCATGCGACTGTATTTGGAATTATATGGCTGGTATTATATGCCTTCGAGTGTTCATAAAGTTCTTATGCATGGTGCAGCTATTATTGAAAGTTTTGGTCTAATACCAATTGGACAGCTATCTGAAGAAGCTGCTGAAGCTAGAAATAAAGACTTTCGTAGGTACCGCCAACACCATTCCAGGAAATGTAGTAGAAAAACTACAAATGAAGACATTTTAAATAATTTGTTGACCAGCTCTGATCCACTCATCTCAGCGAAACGGCACAAACTTCGCAGAAAACATAAAACTTTGTCAGAAGAGGCACAAAGTTTATTAATAATTGAACAAGCGGAAACATTTGATGATGACGAAAACGAAAATTTTGCATTCGTTAATACGGATACTCTTGATAGTGATTAAATTAAAAAAGTGCAGTGACCAGTACCTGATTGTGATTTTTACTTATTTTATTTTTCCTTAGTGGATTAGGCCTAACGGGGAGACCACTACATAAAAAAAAACGCGCCTGGTTCTTAACCTCTATGGTGGTGTGGAATAGAGAACAAAATTTGAAATTGCGACCAAATCGCAGAAAATCGCAACCCGAGCATAGGTGCTAAAATAGGACAAAAATACGTACTATACATTCGTAAGGTCAATTTTTTGAGAAAATTTGAGAATTTCTAGATTTTCAGGTTTTTTTGTTTTGCTTCATACAAAAATTACTTTGGTTATTAATAACTCCGAAAATACTCAAGTTATCTAAACACCCTCATATAAATAATTACTTATAATCAATAGATAAATCCAACGCACTATTTAAAATTTCAGAAAAAGAAACTTTTTTTTTTTAAACGCTAAGTCTTCTACCGGCCCGTTTCAGCCCACTGTGCGGCGCACTTGTTAGTCGACGAATTGAGACTTGAGACCTAGCTTATACATTCAAAGATACATATAATAGTAAACATATATGAAATTGAAGACAACGCACTTATAGAAGTCGATAATAAGAATGTAGTGATAGTTCCTATTGACCTTAAGGATATAACAGTAGAACAGAAAATAGAAAACAGGGTCATAAGCGAAGTCAACAAACATTTGAATGTAATAATAATTGTGGGTAATGATAGCAATGACAAAAAGGTGGAAGCCTAAACGAAATCGTTTAACTACATCCCGCCCATAGAGATGAACACAGTATTCAACGAATGTGGCAATTTGCTCCACAACCGCTCGTTATGACATCAAATAAAACGACAAAAATAGAACCGCACATCTGTCACAGGACCAGGGCGGAAATGACACTACATTCCGAGGCAATTCCGAAAATACAGATGATGTGTTTCAAGCAGTCAAGTTATCTAATCCGGCAGAGAACTTAGTAATTATTATAGAAATAAGTTCTCACGATTACCCTGTATTTAATATAATATCCGTTACATAATCATTACAAGTGATTCAAACCTTATAATTTGTAATGAGAACATTTTTGATCTTGAAGATAGCAGAAACAATGAGCAGAAGAAACAATTAAAATTCTTGAGAACTGTAATAAGTATACATTGTAATTGTACCAGATTTCAATTAATATGGTTTTTAACAATGATATTTCCGCGAGTAATTTTGTAAATCAATTGAATTTAAAGCGGAAGTAGACAGTTATGAGAGAATAATTGTGTGAGAACTTCCTCCTACTAGATTTACTTTCATCGATGATGTTTTTCTAACTAATTGTATCTTGTTCGATGTTTCAGACCTTGTATAAATCCAACTTCATCGGAATCTCTTAGATGTTAGGGGCCAAAGGTTTGTTAATAAACATGAAACTGCACTTGTAGTTGGCATTGCAGCAGCAGTTAAAAGCAGGAAGCAAATCAATGGGGAAATCCAGAAAAGAGAAAGCCATCATACTAGTCCTGAAAGACCCAAACATTGCATTCCACAATCAAATATATTGTTTAATTTGGCGAATCTGTTCACAGAAATCCGGTGTACAACGCAAACGATATTGTTTATTTAAGAACATTATATAGCAAATGCTTGTGTAAAAACATGGACGTAACAATGACGTTGGCGCTAGCAAACAGTACGGATAATTTCAGCAAACATGCTGTTCGCCGGCAAGGTTTGTTTAAATTCATATTTATCTTTCAACGCGACAACGGAAAATATGGAAACAATGGCGCCCATTGTACGATACTTTACTGACCTGTAAAACTGACTGTAAAATAAAAACAATGAGTATTGAGTAAAATATATTTGATAAACAAAACAAAAAAGACGTTTTACTTGCACTCGTTTATAAAACAGTACATAAATCTTCAGAAGAAACTACAGAAATGAACGATAAATCAAACCTGTTATTAAAATCAGAACGAAAAACAGAATGGAGTCTAAACAATTCTAAGAAAAGAGAATCGTAAAGGCAAATGGCTTCCAGCGATAACACTAGAAACGTAGAAACCTACGCGTTAATGTCAGCAGTGAAATGGCAACTATAGGTTACTTGCAAAATTGCAAATACCGAAGCAAATTACATGGAACTTCCCTTATTAAATTGAAACTGAGGCGAATGTTCACAAGGTTTCTGATTACGAATGCAGAATTGATAGTGAGTTGGGTTAAATTGCTTTCTGTATTTCAACGCACACAATTTGCAAAACGAAATATCCTTTTGTGGAATGTTAGCCGTTTACCGAGCAGATAGGGATGCTGTGAATAATAAGAAGACTCCCGAGCAATGTTAATGCAAAATGAGATACATTTATCTTACTGATTTATTCAGTAGACTCGGAACTCCCGTTAGAAACCCAGTAGAAACAAAAACCGCCTACTTGTTTGAAGCAGAACAGCTACAGGTTACCACTAAGTGCCAGACCATGTATGGGAACGAGTAAAAATAAAAACAGCATACGCCAATTAATTACACCGATTTTCATATAATCCTACTGCGAATAACAGGACTAATAAATCAAGACTAATCTTGAACACCCACACGCGAGCGTCTGCAAACAATCCAGACCATAAAAATATAAGAAATATGTAACCTCCTTAGATGTATGTGAGCAAGAATCTCACATCGTTCTTGGTATGTGGCGCGAGGTACGATCTACAATTATTTGAGGTCAGGGAGCACAATGTGACCCTTAAGATACCGAGACTGGTGCTATACTCAGTATTTCTATTTTATTCCAAGATGAAACGGCTGAGAACAAGTGCGAAGACAGAATTCTTTGAGTGTTTACGCTGTAGATTAAGTCACTGTTTAGTGTGCGGAGAAACAAATGAAATGATAAAGTAAAGTAGTTAGTACAATTCATCAATCAAGATAGCATAGTAAATCAAAATTAGGAATTTTGAAATAGTACGTAATATTTAAGAGCATCGCAGATTTTCAGAGAAACAATGTACAATGGAAGCCGTAACAGCTGGAATGGAAAACAAATTAAACAATCATACGAAACATTGAACTTTTAGGTTTTAGCAGCAAATTAACAATGTTTTGAACTGAAAAGTGTTTGTTTGACAAATGGACATAGAAAGTAATTACACTGGGTCAACTGGAATGTACAGGTAGTCACATAGAATTTGCGATCTGGGTAAAGTAAAATTATTATAATGCTACACGACACAATTTGCATAAAAGCACGCACCTATCACATTCCTGCTCAAGAAACAAAAACGCTTAAGAATCCTTCCATCATAAATGTCGAAACATTTACATTTTCGGGCATAGGCACGTGCAACTGCACAATAGTCGACAATACTAATAATATCAATAGCGTATCGCAAAGCTAATTTATTCGAGCCGCGGCCGGCCCATCCATTGTTGCGATCGCAACATTCCATTGTATGGTCGTGACCTTCTCGTCATAGAGTATTTGTCAGATTAATGGTTGCCAGTGGGCGTTGATGGACCTGCTTCTCTCAGTTTTTGTGTGGGATTCTTTGAAGTTAGTGAATGGCAGATTGCAAGTGAGTCGTGGTTTGTGATATAATGTGCGAGCTTTCAACTAATAGGACTTATAGCAGACAGGCTTTTGATGTTTGTTTTATCTAAATCATCCTCAGGGGTCTTATTTGTTAACTTTTCAACGTTTTTTTTGGCGAAGCCTGTTTTTCTCTTCGTTGAACACGTAATCAGCAAGCGTTTTATTTGCACGTGCATAACAGCGTGCTGCAAATTACATTGAATTTACCATCATCAAAATTCCTATACGCTCATAATTTGATTTGTTGTGCGTAATTTTCGTATTAACGCTAAAAGCGAATGTTGTGCTTATCAACTATTTAAGTATGAGTAATTCTGGTTAAAGACATTTAATTCTCATAAAGAAATTTACATTTCACTTACATGAGAATACATTGTATCTTAATAATATTATTGTCCTTCGACACTCGGACACAATATAAATTCTAAGTAAACAATAAATAAGTTGCAAAAATATATTTAGAAGTACCGTTAATAATTTCTAGTTGTAGGTACTTTAAGAAAACTAAGTTTTGTGACACTATGCGTAACTACCCTGCATTGGGATAAAGAGTGCGGTCCGGCTGCCACAATGTAGATAAGTCCATCAGTAGTACAACATTGTTTTCAATAAGTAGGTTTGTGGTTTTTAATTATTACATTATATTATTATTTGTTTTTGTTTTTATGTTACGTTAGGTTAATTAGTGTTGATGTTTTCAAGCAAATATTTTTTTAGTTTTGTCTTAAAAATATTTATCGAATTCGCACCCTTTATCTCGTCTGGTAATTTGTTATAAAGTTGCACTCCCTCATAATTATGCAACTAAACCCTACCACTTAGAGGTCAAGGGCTCAATCATTTGAATTTTTCAAACACAACTGTTAACCGAAACTAAAAGTTAAATGACCGGACTTCCTCAAGATCATTACAAAATATAGTGAATCAAATACATTAAAACCTAAAGCCAAATTCAATATAGGGTAAATACGCCATACGTCGGCCCCCCCCCAAACTTCGGCCCTCTGCACATTTTCAGCTTGCTTTCATTTAAAACGTAATGAAGTGACATATTTGCCACTCGAATTACCACCTTAGTTCATACTCTTTAATTGCAAACCGTTACTTTCCGATTACGACACTCACTCTTCGCACACTGAGCTTCAGCAGCTATTGCGCCGTCGAAGCGTCAAGTTCATATTGAAAGTACCTTACTTGCTGTGAATACCCACACTTCGGGGATTGATATTAGAACGGTAAAACGTTCCTTTTTTATTGTTTTAAGCTTTATTATCAGTAATTAGTAATTTTTACTATATTTTGAGACAGTTTTTTCAATGTTTAACGTATTGTTTTAAAAGAAAAATAGGGGGCCGCCAATAGACTAACAATTTTGAGTTAAAACCGGATTCTCGGCCATGGTCGACTTAAAGTAAATGCAGTCTGTTTTTTAAATTCCAATTGTACTAATTCCATTGGCTTGCTATGAGAATTTGCAACGCATATACGCAAATAAATCTATTTTACGTTTAATCGCCAAATACCGGCCGGGGTGATATAAGTTGAATCTCGAGAAATAGTGTACATGAAATAGGGGCCGGCTTTAGAAATATTAAAGATCGTAATGTCGACCAGCCTCGAATTCGAGCCCAACTATACAGGCTGATTGCTTTTTATTATTTTCTCAAAATAAAATGTTCATAGTACAATTTAATTTGTTAAAAATATTAAGAGTTACGTTTAAATGGGAGGATAAAATTGGAAACATTTATGATAGCTTATTACGGTATGGGAATATAAGTTAAAAATTGCTCTTTGGAACTTGCTACCTAACAAAGCCATGTTAATTAGCTTAAAAAATATAAATAGTTGGTCGTGAATCTTTCATTCATTAATTAACCTGCATGTCATAAAAAGCTGCATTTAGAATTAATGATTTTAATTTAAGGTACTACAATGACAGAGCAGGGAGATCAAGGGCCTTTACGGAAACAGAAAATTACCTATGTAGTTACGATCGCAACTTTACTTAACATTATTTATGTGCTTTAAAAAAAATATATTTTACCTATTATTAAACAAAATTCGATTAATAATGTATACTTAGTGAGACTCCTGCCAAAATAAATCATATCAATAATAATTATTTGTCTGTCTTAATTTAAAACACCCTCTACCCGGCCGACATTTGGGGAAAACGCGACCGACCATGGGCCGTGAATGGCCGACTTTAGGGTTTTTTCGTTCTCGACGCATCTAAACCGTAATACTTTTTCCTTGTAGTAGAAATGTCAACCTTATGCCTATAAACATAAAATAGGTTTATCAAACTATCCAAAACCACACTGGAAGCTATCCTTTCGTTGCAAATTATGGTTCCAGACCGATCCCAAAACAGAAAAACCGTTAGGGGGCCGACATTTAGCGTATTTACCCTAAAAGAAATAAAACACAAAGTAATAACGGCTGGTTCGACCCAAAACCGTAGGTTGTCTTGAAATCCGCACCGAAAGATCAAAATACAGAGAAAGAGTAGTAAAATTGAATATCTACTGAAGAAGCTAAGCTCTGGAAAAACTACTTTTCGTTCAAGAAAATAGAAAGGGTTTCATTCCTCTATTTTTATTGCAAGCATTCCTGCTTGGCAGCACATTCGGTAATGCGATAGTTTTAAAACAAAACGTTATGCTCCAGTGTGCACGAATTCGATCACCGGACTGGCCTTCAATATTGCTAAATATGATATCGCCATCAGCTAATATTACATTATTATGAGGGAAATTACATCCGCAATTTGTGCTGCCTTGTCGTGTGTTCACACGTTTAAAGATCTCGACATTATTTACGTCGATACTTACAAATCGTATGTAATTATTTTGCCTTGACATCCATGCAGTCCATTATCATGTCGAAGTGGTGTAGTAAAAGACGGGAAATTATAGCTAAAGAGCTAATGACTTCGTTTTATCACGGAAGAACCTCTACGGAAGCAGTCGGCTCGCTATCTCTTGATAGTTTTTGTTAAGTATAGCCTTCTGACTATAAATGCTGGACAATTAACAGGCAACCTACATCGACGACATGCTGGTCTGCACTGCTGATGGTCGTGATAACTCATGATGCTTCAGCATCCTATGATTTGTTAAACACTTAATAACACAGCTCGTGTAGGAAGCTATTCGCCCTGGTATTCGTAAGTAGCTTAGCAACTACTACAATTTGCACTATTACTATCTTCCTATACTGTAATTTCGTTGTTAAGTGTCTGTGATTCGTTTGCCAACATTTCACGTCAGTCAAATGATAACATTTAGTTATCTTGACAAAACGATGTTTTATTGCTACAAAACCAAAACTGTTTTGACTACGTTTGATTTGAAGTGTTTCAGGTTATACAGAAAGGTCAGAAAGAAGATCGATCCAGCGACTGCTTGTGACATATAGTCCCGTTAATCGCGGTTAATCGGTCGGATGAGAGACGGACAGAACGAGAACGAGCAATGGCAAAAAAGGGGGAGGCCTATACCCAGCAGTGGGTGATCCCAGGCAGATATGGTGATGATGATGATGATAGTCCCATTAACGCCTTTTGGCTCAATTACGTCCATTTGAATTTAGTATGATGTAGTTTTTTATTTCAACAGATTTCTGTAGCCAATTAGAAAAAAAAGACAATAAATCTGAATTCCAAGTAACTAAAAAACAACTTCAAAGCCTCAAATGTTTGTAAACAATTTGTGGTTTCTGCAGGAATTCTATTTCGAGTCGAAGATTTAGTTTATTGTTGTTGAATATTCATGAATCAAAGATGGCGGATCACCCCAAAGTTCACACGCTAGGCGTTAACCTTCATGGTCCTGGACAGGTTCAATTTTAAAGATATAATATTATTATTTGTATCTTCCAATGCCTCTTATTATGTCGATGTCTCCTTTGGCATTTAAATGAGTATTTGTTTGCCAGTCGTTTACCTCAATGTTCTGTCACTTTTTTGTGGTTATTATTCTTTTATATTGTTTGTCTAAGTTTGTGTCAACAAGCACATTATTTTCTTTTTTTCCTGCTTTTTATTGCCGATGTGACTTACTTTGAACACTTGCCAAGTAAGTAAACGCAAATTACTCCATTACGTCACGTTGAAAATAATGAATGAAATTAATAAAATGTTTAATTAAAAAGTTTACTAAGGCTTCATGCTCTTTCATACTGATGAAAGTAGAGTTTAATTGAATTTCTTAATTAAAGCGCATTCTGCTAACTTCATTAATTTGCTTTGGACTCGCTGGGACTGTTACGTAATGCAAAATAAAGTTGACGTTTATTTCTTATTTCGTCAATAGTTCTGCCAGTATGTCCTGGTTTAATATAAAATACCAGTCTTTACAAGGAAACATTGTTCTAAAAATTGTTCGCTAAAAGTCCCATGTGGCAGAGATATAGCCAACCAAAATTGAGAACATCTATTTTGATCTGTCAGATCAATTTTAACTTTTCCAAGGATTGTGTTAACAGCTTCCTCGTCCAATTCTCGCATATTAATATGTATGAGAATTAAGAAGTGCCACCAGATAACAAAAGCTTCCAAGAATTAGATGGCTTAACACCTCGTGCGATAGTTTCGCAGATGGTTAATCTCCTTGTAATCTGGACTAGACGAATCGTACGCAACAGATCGTGTCGGCCATTAGTACCGCTTTAGATACAGTAGATTAAACGATTTCATTCATTTACACTGTTTTATCGCCAACAAGTTACTTGCGAATAACTTGTTTGAACATCCTACTAGTTTTCCTCGCATCGTTCTTGGGATCTTACTAAGTAAGTACTTTGGATAATCTTATGTAGGAATCGGTTCGTAAGAGGTCATGAGACTTGTAATACATGGAGTTAAAGGAAACATGTGCCAGCCATATCAAGATTATCAAGTTTGCATTCGTAAGATAATTGAAATATGAGCAACAACATGCATCTGACCTCTGACATCAATCTGCTCAGGACGGTCTCATTCAAATTGTACAATGACATCTTTAATGGCGGGCATTCCTTAAATGACGTTTCCACCCGTAAATCGTCTAAGAATTCTGCAGCCGTTCCCATGCTCACATAGATACGTACAGAGTAGTTCGCCATACCATAATAGTTTTGCAACACTTTGCCCAACCTCCGGTTTCGATCCTCAAGACGACACCACCACGGCATGAACCGTGAGAACCGCAAGGTCTGTCGCAAGAAGACGTGAGTAACCATAGTTACCAACTTAACTTTAAAGGTGCTAACACCCTTAATGTAAGCAAATAAGATACAGTTTACTTTGAATTAACAGCAAATGGTTCAGCAGGAGGTCTCGTTACTAATTGACGAGTTAATTCGTTCATGCCATAAGTCTTATGACAAGTTTGTTTTTCTAGGGAATGGTTAGAAGTAATTGAACATTTGAAACGACTGCAATGAAGCAATTGCTTGAAGAAATTGCTTATAAAAAGCGGATATTCTAGTAACTGATGAAGATAGTGTAAAAAAAAACAATAAATCGTAAGAACGTTTAGGTCTATGGTCTATTACAATGAACGCATACGACCTCCGAATAATGAATTGATAAGGAAAATAGAATCTCTGAGCGGACAGACAAATACTGGCACATAAACACGCCATAACACAAACTATAGTTGAATATGTGCGTGTTAAAAGGAATATGTAATGATATTCAGCTGCATCTAGTTGGACTAGAAGCTGACCTCAATAAAGTGTACAAACGCTAGAAAAGGAATACTTAGACATAGAACAATAGGCAAGGTAACGGGGATCGATTGAAAACTGGTACTTATTTATTTAGACGTGTCGTTTCTTCAGAGGGTTGAACGTCAACAGAACTAACCAAACAAGCAAAACTGTTGAAAATTCCCGTCAATAACAGTAACAAACAAACATAAACATCCAACAATAACGCTCGTTCCCAATTGGAACCACGTGGAGACAAAACGTGCCGGTCGTAAAAACACATCTGTGTTTTAATAGTGACAGATATACTTTATAGCAGTCTGCTTGATCTCAACTCATTTCTTTCAGTTGACAGTAGCAATAAAGGCAATGATGTGTAACCAGATATAATAATAAAGCTGATATGGCGGGTTAAAAAAGGAAGTTCTAAACTACTGAACGAAATCCTGAACGAACAGGATATGACTTTCAAAGACAATACATCTGAAATTAGGACTGATGAAGTTTCATTTATGACAAACAGCTGCGAAAATATTAATAACACACGCTCAGACACCATAAATCTCATTGTACTACATATAAAACAGAAACACACATAAATATAATAGACTCGAGGGTCACAGACAAATGCTACATGAGCATCCTTCACCTACATAGTACAAAAAGCAGCCGTAAAACGAGCATTCGCATAATATTTGGCAATCCATATCATAGTAGCCTTGGCTTGGCACTCCGAGGATAGATGGCCGAGACCCATTTGCACTGGCCAGTAACGCGACCGCCAGTAGTGGCACATGATTGAGCCACGGGAATGGAATGTAAACAACTAATATTTGCTCTTGTGAATGGGGCTATGATGGAACATGGTCTGGGGCAAGGGCGAAGCAGAAAATTTTAAAAAAAGTTGAAAGAAAATTTTGCGGTTACCGTAGACTCTAAATGTAGAGTACCGTCAGCTTATTGCAGTCCCTGTGCATTTAGATCTCTCCAGTCACTAGTAATTATTATTATGAACTCGACCAATGGCATCTTTGTTTCAATTGTTTTTAATAAATATGTAATTACATAGTATGGTATAGTGGTGAATAGTAGATAGGTATTGATTGTTATTCTTGTCTTTCGGCTTATCATAGTTTATTTACAAACAACACTACTGGTGTTATGGTACAAGATCAAATAAAAAGTTGATTTCGAAGATCACAGCACGTCCTTGAACTTTCAGCAAATTATGACCAATACTGAAATGCCACGACCGTGTCTAGGCGACAAATACGTGTCAAAAACAATAGTACTCACACAGCTTTAGCGCACATGTCCACTAGTCACACACAACGTGCTAAATAAGAACCAATAAAAGTAAATAGTGGAAATAAAAAGATTCGACACGACACTCTGTTTCAAAACAGACATAGTGACTGAAAAGCAGACGGGTTATCGATACACAGCAACAAGTTATATTTAAAAACATATTTTATTTGAACAATGTTGGTTATCTGCAAGTTTGTTTTCGCTTCCGGAATGAGCAGAACTGAGAGCGATATCAATACGTGAATCGCCAACATAAAGTAACATACCAATGGTACTTAAAACCAGTTAGAATCAAACATAACGATTGGATACGGTAGAATCGTGACTGGCTTCTAACTTGAAGTAGCATACCATGTATCTCGGGTTCCCGACTTTCATGCCGAAGGTAGAAAAGGTATTAAAGTACTTACACAAACACGCAAAGATTTAATACTACATGAGACTAATAGTGGACTACTAGATTGGTGATATAACAACCATCACCAGTCACAAATAACAAGATAGGAATCCATAAACAACAATAAAATAAACAAATTACAAATTCTAAAAGAATTATGAACTCCGCAGCAAGATGATCTTAAACTGATATTGAGAGAGCTTCTTATAGTAACGGCAATTCTAATCAAGATCCATTTTGAGGTCAACAGTTCTGAAAGAAACTTTAAAAGATCTTATCCCGAGCTAACGAATAGCGAGCACCTACTTATTGGTTGATACTATCTTTTTAAGAACGTAGTTCTTAGTACCGCTGGTAAATGATAAAAATTGAATTGATTTTAGTCGTAAAATTACCGACAACTTTTGTTCGTTAAATGATGTGGTAATAAACGTTTTAACTAGTTTTAAACTGCAAGAAGTGAAAGTTCTAGAGGTAAGCTTTTAGACATTTCTCGAACAGAATAGCGACTGATGACTCAAATAACTTTGGTAAAGGGAATTCCACGAAATCGCACCATATAAAATACATAATGGAATGGACGTTAAAAGCTCTAATCTCTCTGTAACAGAGGCAATTTAATAATTTTGGTCATTTTGATTTTACCCCCAACATTTTTCATTTGGATCGGTTCTCATTCCAAGCACAACTCTTCAGCATACATGTGTTGGATTTTGTTCATAAATCCCAAATGCGTATGCTGAAGCCAAAAGCACATATTGAAGTCCTAAAAAGATGTTTACTAACAACCATTATGTAAAAGTGAAGATGTAACTCCGTTCCGAACACGTGCGGTAGCGAACAATCGAAATTCGTTTTTTAAACACCACCGCAGCACGCACAATAGCAAATGTGTCGCAATGAATGAAAGTTGTGAAAGAATACGAGAAACTCGTTTACGTAATACACGCAAAAATTCGACCGACAATAGACTTTTACATGGTTCATGCACATATGAGTGCAATACTCATTTTCATACTCCAAATGTTTCGGGAAACGTGGTAGCATTTGTTGGAATTTTAAACAGCGTTGATTGCCAAGATTTAGAGACACATTTAGCATCACAATTGAAATTAGCTATGGTTTCACTTCATGGTGAGTGACGCATTTATTCATCGTAATCGACGTATGCATATCTTGTCTTTTCGTTATTTTCCACTGCTAGCATGGTTAAATCAAACTTCTAATTTGGTTCTAATAAACTGTCCTTTTAGAAACCTAACTTGTCAGTTCATAATTATTCATGTTCCGCATAAGACACTTTGGATAATATAACCTAGATCACAATATCGTAGAATATAATTCAGAAAGAGAATGGCTCTTCCGCTCAAACTTCTCCGGATCATCGTTGACACATTCTTAGCACACAATCACTGGTCATACCCGAACCGAATCTGGCATTACTGCAATGTGATGACATCATGCTTATTCAAAAGTGCATTACTGGTCCATCGAGTCGCTCGAATCGGATTAATTTAATCGCCTCTAAGGAACTATAATCTTGTAATGCAAATATCGACCGTATCTCTGCTAAATGGCAGAGAGTTGTCCTCAGTTCCTAAGTGTAGATGCTCCTTTTGGATCTAACCTATATTATCGGCGTGAACTGCGAACTGTTTTTACACATTCTCACATTCATTCAAACCGGATCAGCCGGATCTGTACCCAAAATATTCATACTCTTGATTTTAGCCTTCGAGCTCAGTTAAACAGATCAAGTTCTTCAGATTGGAAACTGTATTTAACATAAAGTTGTCAATGCCGTGTGACGTAGCTGCTTTCGTCAATATGTGCTAGTATTTATATACCGAGGAGGTCGCAGTGACGTCGTGCGTTCAATAATTCCGGTATTATTGAACTGTTCCGTTGTCTTCAGTGGTCTGGATCACTCAGAATTGGATTAATGGAGTCGTGACATCAATTTACGGTTCGACCTTTGGTTCTACGGTGTAATTTAAAATTCTAGGCAGTATTCTTTCAGTCAGTAAATTCTGGAATATTACAAACGTAGTGTTTGCTTTTTGCATTTGTATTCAACTTTGTGTTTCAGTGGTTTAAATCAATTGATCCTTTTCTACTGTACGTGGGACTGTTTCAATACAAATCGATTGGTGAATATCTTTTACGTGTTCAATTCCAAGATATTATTGTAATCTTAAAGCACAATAAAACCTGTAAAGCTTTGTTTTCTGACCTTAACTTCATTTATGGTAATGGAATTTAATGTCCAAAGTAATTTACTATCAATTGCATTTCATAAAGTTGAATCGATACTGCCTTTGTCTGGCTTTTTGTTTTGTAGGTCATGTACGAAAGCGGACGATACTACGGTTGATTAACCAGTATAAAGAACGGCTTCGTTATAGGGCTATGAGTCAATCGCCTATTTAGTAAATATGACTAACGACAGTTCAAAATGTTTCTTTCTAGCAAAGCATAGTTTGATCCAATAGTACACCGAAAATTCTACGCGGCTTCGTAAATCTCAAGAGGTCGTTCCTATTCATCCACATCTGAGTTACGTTAGGATGAAAATTCCGTAGCAACCACTTCGAGATCAAAATGGACTCTGTATTTCTTTTGTGTCTGTAAGAAATACGAAATATCATCCATTGACTTTCGACCTTTACACCAGCACTTAATCTCATTTTTTTTAATTCCGATACGCTGCAGCTCTTTCAAATCAATTTATATTTTGTCCGATCAAAGATCAATTACCAATAATACCGTCACAATTGCTACAATTAAAATGTCCTCAAAGACATTCACCATTACATCAGTATTACAAAAAGTAATGGTTCCAATCTAGTCCACTTTATCTCTATAAATAGTCGGCATTCATTCATAGTCTATGCATTCTTGTGGCCTTATCAATTGAATGCTTTAATTGTCACGACAGAGCATAAGTTCTCTGATGGTAGATGATGACCCATATTTCGAGTTTCATTTCCTTTTTGGCTATACAAAGTCCCCTTTGATAGTAAGACTCTTCAAAAATGTTCAAAGCATAAGAAATTCGAATTTTCAGTTCAAGTATTTGGAACAGATAATAAATCACGTCTGAATATTACAGATGGGCATGAAATACTATCTTTTGCTGAACATGACTCAAAGATGTCGGAAAATACATTCAGAATTTATCAGTGGCGCAGGGCAGAAAATTTTGAAGGGGAACCCGGACCAAAACGTGAATTCTAGTAACTATAGCTTTGGGCAAATTTTAGTCTTATTAGTTTAAACATTCAACAACAATTTGGGGCACTAGAATTGTAATATCCGTAGCACCGGTTATAACATCGCCCATGTAGGTACTTACATAATAAGCTAAAAATGTTCATAA
The DNA here is from genome assembly GCA_036375495.1 of Agrotis segetum. Taxonomy (NCBI): domain Eukaryota; kingdom Metazoa; phylum Arthropoda; class Insecta; order Lepidoptera; family Noctuidae; genus Agrotis; species Agrotis segetum. The sequence goes on from JAQSVV010000062.1 coordinate 1,562,139, forward strand.
AATAAAAACTACTGAAACAAACCAAATTAATTTTTATGGGAACAAATGGCAGGTATCGAGGCATCGAATAATATAACCCATATAGGTGCAAAGTTCCCATCACCATAAATTAATTAAGTCCAAATACAAGATAGCTGCTATAAACCGTTCAGGAGTTCTCTGAACTATCTTCGTTTTCGTTATCAGACCCCTAATGACAATTGCAACCTGTCTAGGTGAAAAGTTCTCATCAATACAAATTAATGAAGCTCAAACACAAGTTAGCTGCTGTGAATCGTCGAGGAGTTCTCTCAATGTCTCTCGGCTCCATCATCAAGATATTATACTCCAGACCTTTATTTGAAATACTTAATGAAAATAACTTACAAACACACTAGTCGCCCGTAAGATTTTTGAAAGTTCCATCGACTCCTCTAGTCTTCGATAGAAGTCTAGAGGAGTCGAGTGGTCCCATGTTAAGAAAATCAGGGTTTGATGATAATCAAACCCTGATTTTCTTGACATGGGACCACCTTTAAAATATCTACTTTCCAACAAAAACAGAATCATCAAAATCGGTTCTTAAACGACAAAGTTATCCCGCGAACAAAAAACAAAAACATTGTAATATTTAATTTTCTGGATACTTCGTCCGTAATCCGTATCCAATGGATACGGTACGGACGAATTGAGTATTTCAGTAACCTAACTAGATATGAGCGCCGCGCCGGCGCGCCGCCGCCGCCGTTATTTTCCCCGCGCCGCCGCCGCCGTCGACAGGCGTCGGCGCGCCGAACCCGAGCGGGCGGCGTTCAGTTTAATCTAACACGCTGATCAAACCGAACGCACGATAATAAATGCTGGCAAAACGGCGGCACTAGACGTAGACGTTTATAAAACGATACTCTTTGACATTACAATTTTTGTGTTGTCCAAGTTATCAGCAAACAAATACAGTTTTTGTAGGACCTATTTTGGTCAGTTGGTTATTAATATAAGGGAAAAAAACTAACAGATGATGAGCACTCATCAAGGCTTCTTTTTTTTAGCGTGGTAAAATCATCAAATGAGTCTTCCCACCCCGGGTAGGGTGGGAGGAACTCTCAGAGTCATACTGACTTCCACGGTGTCCTTCAATAGCCCTTTATATCCCGGCAGGCTTTGTCCTTCTAGAGGAGGGCCCCGTCATCATACTGATGCTCTTTGAGATGCGCGTGGAACACAACCCGCCGACGACCCGGGCATGGTCCGTGGTCGGACAGCGAGTTGCCCTGTACTCGCCGCCCTCGCCTACGGTGGCCGAAGATCGTCTTGCGATGTCCGTTGCCGTGGGCGTCCACCACTGCGGCTGGGACGAGAGGACGCTGTCTTCTCCCTCACGCGGCCCGCCTCCGCTTTCGCGAGCATGATTGCCTCGCAGATGCAGCTGGCCGCGACCAATGCCGGGGTGCGAGAGGTCTCCGCCTATCACCGTCGTGAGGACACGTCGGTGCTCTGCCCAAGCGAGGTAGTTTTGCACCGTATGCAGTGTCCTCCGGGCGATCCTCGCAGCGGTGACACCCAGGCGTTTCCTCCTTCCTCATCAGACACAGGTTCCTCCCGAAACTTCCGTTTCCGGTGAGGACCTGTGTTTGCGGTAGGTCAGGACCCCGTGACGCCTATCCAGCCACTCCCCCAACAGGGGTCTTACTGCCACGATTGCGGCGTGCCCGGACGTCGGTTCCGACAGTCGTCCCTCCATACTGCCCTGAGATCGTGCCGGAGCTCTCCCCTCCGCGCCTCAACTTCTCGAGGCAGCGGTGATACGACCCGGCGCTGCGCCACCAGGCGCCATCCTAAACGCGCTGGAAGCTAGTCGCCTCCAGATCCCAGGGCAGCAATCGGGCAGATCCGGAGATTGAACGATTCGCCGGCGATCGTGCGGTATCCCCGAATCATACGGACAGTCATGACCCTCTGAAATACTCATCAAGGCTTTTTTTTAGCGTGGTAAAATCATCAAATGAGTCCTCCAACCCCGGGCAGGGCGGGAGGGACTGTCAGACTTCTACTGACTAAAATCCACGGTGTCCTTCATAGCCTGTTATGTTCCGGGGTCACGGTAAGGGAATAATCCCGCGACCCCGGCAGGCTTTGGCCCTCTGAGAGGATGGCCCCGTCATTATGCTGACGCTCTTTGAGGCGCGCGTGGGACACAACGCGCCGTCGACCCGGGCATGGTCCTTGGTCGGGCAGCAAGTTGCCCTTTACTCGCTGCCCGCATGCCCGCGCCTACGTTGGCCGGAGATCATCAAGCGACGTCCGTCGCCGTGGGCGTCTACCACTGCGGCTGGGGCGGAGGGAGGACGCTGTCCTCTCTCGCTCGCGGCCCGCCTCCTCCTTCACGAGCATTACTGCCTCGCAGAAGGAGCTGACCGCTTCCCACTCCGTCTCGCCCCGCAGCATGGCCGCAACCAATGCCGGGCGCGAGAGGTCTCCGCCTATCGCAGCCGTGAGGACACGTCGGTGCTCCGCCCAAGCTGGGCAGTCTTGCACCGTATGCTCCACCGTGTCCTCCGGGCGATCTTCGCAGTGGTAACACCCAGGCGTCTTCTCCTTTCGCATCAGACACAGGTACCTCCCGAAACTTCCGTGTGCGGTGAGGACCTGCGACAAGCGGTAAGTCAGGACGCCATGACTTCTCTCCAGCCACTCCTCAAAGAGGGGTGTTACCGCTGCAATTGCGGCGTGCCCGGCCTTCGGTCGCGACAGTCGTTCCTTCCATACTGCCCTGAAATCGCGCCGGAGCTCTTCCCGCCGCGCCTCGACTTCTCGAGGCAGTGGGGTCACGCCCCGGCGCTGCGCCTCCACGCGCCACTCACAGACGCGCTGGAGGGCAGTCGCCTCCAGATCCCAGGGCAGCAATCCGGCAAGGATACTCATCAAGGCTTACAGTAAAAATATAGCGACCAGCAATTTTAATGTTAATTTGGTTTTCTTTTCTTTTAATTTATCTTGCCAATTCAATTTGTCTCGTCAAAATTATAATAAATCTTCAAATAGACGTAAAACATTGTTCTATTTCTTCTCTTAAATTAATTAATTATAGTAGTTAAATAAAAGTCACGCCACGCCGCCGACGCCGCCGCCGCCGGCTCCAAAAAGTCGGCGCGCCGCCGCCGACTGATTGACCATCGGCGCTCATATCTAAACCTAACCTCTTTGTCCACCTTTTCAGTAGTCGGTTATCCAATTATTACAATTACTATCATAAATATTGAACATTGTACATCATTGGTATTCCTAACTCTAAAAAATTCAATGTTCACAAAACCTTATACTAATCGCCTACAGATCTTAACACCGCGATTCAAAAATGTGACGAAATTGCACAACGCCATCTAGTTGAAAACTTGTAACTAACGTACACTGTTTTGCAGTGAACATTACCAAACATTATCATTGAACTGATCGAACCATGTTTTTAGTGCGCTAACTACGCAAAACTTATCAATTTCAAAAATAATACAAAATCAAAAACAAATGGACAGTTGAAAACAATGGTATTCAAAACTATAAAAATATAAGCGGGCCAAAACTAATGTGAATCCAAATAAAACTATCTAAACTAATTACGAAGTCCAATATCATTCCATCTCGTTCTGGCGTAAGCATTTCATATCTCTGTCCTTATCATAAGCCGGAGACATTCGGCTTACCAGCGTCCTTAATTCAGCGGTGTTATGTAGCGTCAAGCTCACGATCGCTACTAGAGGAACTATGATCGGGATTCCTGATTTGCCGTGCGGCTTACAAACCTTTCTGTTTTGCGGGAGTTGAAATTGTTTATTATTTCTTTGATTGTTAGTTTTAGTTTTAGAGTGTTTTTCTTTGATTGTTATTTTTACAAGTAATGTAGCTTCGTAAATATTTTTTTTTATGATATTTTTTTTTAATGAAATGAAATGAAAATCATTGATACTTATATTGCTATATTTCAAAAGTAAAGCCGATAGGAATCGGCATGTTAGGGAGCTTCGCTGCTGGAATTTATTATCCAGACATTAAACCCAGACAGATTTCCAATATACACTACTGATATAAATCAAGACCTATTTTCGTCGGCAGCCTCAGCTGCTGAACCGCTAATTATTTTAATTTTTACTACACGACTTACACATTTATTGATAGTTACAGTAAAACCATAAAAACACGAGTGGTTAGGTGGTGGAACAATTTCCTGTCGGTTATAAAAACCTAAAGTCATGCCAGATTAAATACGGATGAAGCTGATCGTACACGATCAATCATTAATGTGAAACTGAACTTTCTTTCTTATGTTACTTGAGTGATATAAAACATTAATCTATCATCAGTATTATATTCACCAGGATTGCCGGACATGGGAACTACCGTAACAACGTATAATCATAGAAAACCACTAGATACCGCACTTTTACGGCAGTTGATTTAAGTAGATAAATCGAGAAGAAAGGCCAATCAATACATAAAGAAACATCACTGCTTCCACACAATATGAAAACTAATGACACGGATGTCCAGCGAAGATATCTAAAAGGTTATCGAATCCAGAAATAGTTCAGAAAGTCATTACATTGGATGGAATCGACGCAATATTCTATTGACGTAGGCTTCAATTCCGAGATGGGCCCTTGAGGGACCCCAAGTCAATCAATTTATTCAGACATAATTGATTGCTATCTATTATTGGGAATATACTTTGGAAATATTAATATTTTTGTTCGTAGTTCTGTTGCCTTGGTGATTTTACCTGAAACTACGCCTTTTCCGTTTTCGGATATTAAAGTACTGATTTGTTTACTTTTAACAACCGGAGTTTTGTCTTGGTGAGTCAACTAATAAACGAAGTTTAAGGGCTATAAAATCTCGGTTTCGTTATTAAGATCATAAAAGTATCAAATCAATTCGCAATAACATCTACATTAAAATCGTGCTCAGTTTAAAGGAAATACATAAATCAGAGATTTTGCGAAAGTATAAAATAAACAGACTTCCGTAATAATTAAGTAACTGGTGTAATCGCTTCTCTGTCCGTGCAGTACTTTCACTGGACGAATTTATTAAATTTCACTGACAGATATTCCGTGGCTACTATTGTTGTTATGGCATCGGTAAACGTGAACCGTGCTATTGCCCCGCACCCAATACCAAGCATAGTTACACCGCCATTATTTTTTGCAATATGAATATTTTAAGTTTCATTAATGAAATGTTTTCTACTAACGATAACTAGGTTGCGTGTGTAATGTACTACGCAGTTATTGACATAAAGTCATTACGACTTCACATTGTTGCTACAATATTGATCTATGGAATGATTTTTCCAGATCAGTATTCATTAATGCAGTGGACGGTTTTTGGTAAGATCCCATGTGAAACACATTCATACTTCTATTTTATTATGTAAAGAGTTTTGTATAAAGATAGCAAAGAGTATTTAAACACAGACGTATCCTTCATGAATGTCATGCATTATTGCGTTATATTACTACAATATGGCTGGACTCATCTCCAAATATAACCTCGTGAATAACGAAACATGTAGAGAGATCGCAGACATATTGAAATTAATGAACATTCGAGCAATATCTGAAAACTTACGGCTCGAGACGCTGCACAATTTTCAGGTAAAAACTATTAAATACTTCGTCACGGACTCCAAAATAGTATCTTGTAGCAATAACTTGTGTTTCTAACGCGATTTGAAGACATTTGGTAATTTTATGACCGCTTCTATCTTTTACGTAACCATGGAAGATAAGAGTCGAGTACATCGAAAGATAAAGAAAGTAATATCTTTATTTGTGGATGGTGTTGCAAAGATTATGTTTGGTATGTATAAGATGGAAGAATTAGTCACAGGAAGGATATGATAAAAGATGACGGCTACCTATTAAAAGTTGATAAGATAACTTTTTTGTTGACTTAGTCATCAAAGGATTTTACCAGTCGTGGTACACTTCAATACCTGGCCCAAAAAACAACGGCCATTTATGATTCGAAGGAGAAGTTAAAACATACATTGATGATTGAGAATTTATACGAACACTGGAGAATTCTATGGTCATCAAGCTACTGTGGAAAGTAACTAGTGTTCCAGCATTGGAGAATAAGCATAAGAATGTAAGTAATCAAATATCACAATAGTGAGATGATGAACGTAATGCGCAATAGAAATCAAGCATAAATAGTAATATACCTTACTGCCGAAAAAATAATGGTTCTAATTCTATACACCTCGCCCCCGCTGACATAACCCAATTATTTCGGTGCTGGGATAACACTATTGATTATACCGGTATTATTTTTATACTCTTGGCTACTACAAACTGGTAGCGGGCGTTGTGGTATTCTATAAATATTTTAATTCTATGAGAAAAAATGTTGCTTCACAATCTGAGTGTTTATGGAAAAGAGTCATCGACCCCGACGCAGGTGATTTAGCTTGTATCAAATTTGATTATTATAATCTCGAGAGTTCATTACAGTCTTCTTCTTCGTAATATTACATTTTGATTTCGTTATTATTAGAAGCCAGCGTAAAATTTGAGTCTAAATTCTGATTATTATCATCGCTGGTAAAGTCGACACCTACATAATTACCATCGCTAACACAGTTTGCTCTTTCGTGTAGTAATTCAAACGTATTACACGCTTCGTCTCCATACTTACATCCACCTGGAGACACAATAAATTCTCATTTGGGTACATCTTTACCTTCTCACTCCAAGATAATTTTATACTGCTATAGATCACAACCTTTACCTTTTTAATAGTTGCTAGATAATAAAACCTACACGTGATTATCAAGACCTTTGCACACCGCCCTCACCGTCCAATCAACAAATTCCTTAAAGGTAACACTCCTCAAATAGACATAGGTACAGTGAAAGGTGATGATGTCAGTTTGCTTTGCCTTCCTACGCAGGCTAGTGCTCTTGAAAAATACCAGTGCACTGACATTATGTGATCTAATATCGTGTCTAATCATGCGAAATCTAGACTGCATTGCGCCTTTTTGGGACACCAAAGGATTTCTTCCTACACTTTTGGCAAAGATTTGTCCTCAACAGTTTCAAGTGATTCATAATCTTCAAATGTAAAGTGTCCCACTCACAAGCAATGAACTCTCTCAAAAGTTTTAGAGTATTATATTTCGATTACAATTTAAGACCCTCTTCCACACGCTCAAATAAAATAACCGTACAAAGTTCAACATCGAGCAATTTATCACTCGCCACACTGTTAGTTTCCCCGAAGTCATTGTAGTTTATAATACTTTGCCCCACAATGTTGACAAAATTAAAAACATTAGTGCGTTATGACAATTTCATTGTTACTGTATCAACTTGAACAATACTCGTGGGTACAAGTGACACATTTGTTCTAACCATAATTGTTTATGACGCATGTTTAGGGAACGCGGAATATGTTTGCTGAATTTTGATCATTGTGTTCTTGTTAAATATTGTGTTCTATTATTTAAGCATTATTTTTCTTTATATCTTATCAAGACATTCCAATATTTGGTTTGCCTACAGTCCTCATTGTCTCAAATTTTGTTTTACTGCCAAGAAATGCAATTTGTCTTTCCTTCTAGCCTCTTAATGGATTTTGTGGAACTGTGATTCATTACCTTCATTGTCTAAGATGGAGTTTTCAGCAAGAAACTGTAAATTTTAAGCTCAGAACAAAAACAAAACAGTTCATTAACCTTTAAAGTAGACGATGTCTTCAAAAACGCAGCTCAGACAAGTTATACATGGTATAAGTACTTTAATTAAAATCTTTTAAATTCAATCTCGATCTAGATGAGTTGATACGATCTTGTAAAGAGCGCTGAGATTTAGAACAGAACTCTAGGAACAAATTCAATTGAGTTTTAGGTAAAAAATACATTTAAGTATAGATAATTAATATATTCTCAACAACATTGTTTCATCCATCATCAGTTTCATACATGATGACTCTTACAAACAAAGCGAAAACAGCTTCAGGAAGAAAAACAATACTGTTTGTGTAAATATTATTACTTGAATATGAATCTACTTAATAATATTGCATAACATAATATAAACAGCATAACATACTGGTAAAATGATCCGTAAATGATTCACGAACTTTTTATAATGCTTATGTTCCGTTTTTAAACGAAATCAAGCATTTTCTCTCATACGACTTCTTCTCATAGACCATAAGTTTGGTAGACTTTATTAAATTAAAACTGTCCTAAAATATTTTAGAAGCTTCCAAAAAAGAGTCATTTATAAAGCTTCCTAAAGCTTTAAAATACCTGCATGCAGTTATTCTATTTCAAATTTAAATTTCAAACGAAGAACCTTTTAAAATTCCGAGAATACTGCATACAGCACACACTTTGCTTTAAAAATTTCCTCTATGCCGTAATCAGATTCCGCAAAGACACACTGCACTGTAAAACCAGCAAAATAAATAGCTGTTGAGTCACCAGGAAAGTTCACTTTGCTTTTATCATTCTTTCTTTCATAAGCACTGTTAAGGCTATTTTTATCATTGTCTACAAGGAGATAAGAAGGTACTGTTCACTAAGAAAAAATGTGAAAGAATAAACTGAATGGGACTATAATTTTACTTTATTTTGTAAGATCATGTTCAGAGACCGTAATTTGCGAGGTGAATGTTTTTCTCTCTTTGTTATCACGCAATGTGATGCCAAGAGATCTATATTTATCTCCGTGCTCATTCACAGTGTTTTTGGAATTGGTAATATTGGCTTTACATTTAGGGGAGACAGATCCACCCTCTGGCTAGACAGGAGGGGACCAACCGACCCTACTATTAGTGGTGTGTGAATGATATACCTACGCAATAAATTCCATCAAATTTTCGTTTTATGTATAAGTGCTTTATTTAATCTACGCGTTTCTAAGTCATCTTGTGACCCTTTTGCAATAACACTATTTGTTTAGTCTAGAAAACTTATCAGTGTTTACTTTCACGACTCAGCAAATAGATTAACCCACTTGTTAATAATACCAACACTTAAAATTGCATTAACATGATTGATAACGTAGTTCCGGTTTGCTTCAGGAAGATGACAAAGCGGTTGGATTCATCAGTGTTTTAATTCCATATGCATTAAGTTGTTAGTAAGAATCTGACGATGACGTAACTAAAGTTGAGTCGACGGTAAAATTATGCCGTGTAGATGGAACAGCGAAGGAATTCCAACGTCCAATACTGATTAGTCATTAAAAGAACAACAATAGTAGTAATTAAGTCGTGGTAACATGCTTGATAAAATTCTACTGACGTCAATGACTCAGGCATAAGTATAGACTTGACCAACTCGTAATAGAACATTGTCAATGCTACTTCAACCATGAAATTTCTTTCTGGTAAACCTGTGGTCAAAGGAAGTCGGGTCAAAATGCGCATTTGCGTTGAAAAAAAAGCAGGATGGTAATCTTTCAAGTCAGTGAACCGTGTCAATTCTCATTATTTATAAACTAGTCGAAAGCTGGTTCTTATAAGGCATCCACATTGTGAATTCCTTTGGAAATTAATCTCGTCTTAAGGCCATACATAAAGCTTGAGTTATAGACGCCGCACAAATGTTACATAACCTTTACGGAATTGATTTAAATCTTAGAAACAGCCCTTTATAATATGCTGAGGCCAATTTGTGATATATCAGCAAATCCAACATCTTGGATCAATGGAAATGGCACGTTCACAATTTCAAACAGAGCCACAAGTATGTTTGATAATCCCAAACATCTCAAACGATTTGTTGAAAGTCACAGACGTTGAAACTGTAAACGAAGCAAGAACAATAATTAATTCTGAAAATATTTGGCTATGTTTATGAACAAAGAAAATACTGGGAAAACAAGACTGCAAAAATCATTTGCATAATTGCAGAAAAAACTGCGTTAGTTAATAACGGTCATGCAGCATTCTAGCAAACAAATTTTCATTGAATTTATTCCTTATGCAGTACAAAGCTTGGAAACCGGATTTAAATCCCGAAGCTACGCCTAATCTGGTATATTTGCAGAGAAACTTTTCGTATAAGGCACAACTGCACTTAAGTTGGTATCGTCTACTCTCACTCAAGCAGCAATAGCAAAGAAAACCATCAAGACACATTGTCACGCGTCGTTACCAGTAAAAAACAAGCTCATGAATGAAACCTTGGTTAAACAGCTGATGTCAACTTTTTTAATGCGGCATTGCCATTTAAACTCCAAGGCGAGACGACAATACTGTACAAACAGACGATAAAACAGGTCTCCGTTTTTAGCAGTTCGTTAATTTCAGGACCTTGCAGCTAATGAGGGATGACCCGGACAACCTGTATGAGATACCGGCTGTACATGCAGTTATTATTACCATAAAGGTGTAGGAACGTGCATAAAATGGCAGACACAAAGCCCTTTGTAGTCTTTTAAATAAAAGCAGGCGCGCGATTTTCTGAGTGCCAATCTTACTTAAGTTTCGGGGCGAGTAAAAAGTGGAAGCTCTAAATCCATTTTATTGTATCTTTAATGCTCTTTCCAAGTTCACTTTTCGGGTGAGATTTACTTTGTCTTAAATGTCAGCTTCTCAGAAAGCCAGGCAGTTTCTTTCTATTTTCGCCGCGTCACAAGTATCAGGTGTCGCGACCATCTTGTCTGCGCCATATGCTAAGCGTGTGCATCCGTTTGGTCAATTTGCTGCAGTGTCAGATAAAGCCATTAAGACAAGTTTTGAACTGACTGCTGATTCGAAAACACTTAAAACTTGCTGGAGCAATTTTTATCATCAAACGTTTGGTCGAGCTAAATGCAGACTGCTATTGAAAGTCTACAACCATTTCAACGAACCCGAAGTGCTTTCGTAAATAGCCAAATGTACGCTTTCCATTGCAGCTTTGAGAAAGAGAGTTTTTGTGACAAGATGCGCAAAACCAGCGATGGTCAAAAAGATTACTGTTAAAGCATCCAAGGTCAAGAGACGTGGCGGTAGTTGAGTCCAGGGGCACAGCGCCTTTGAGAACAGGTTTCCCCGGTCAAGTATCGGGTGTATGGAATTGGCCATTGTACATTATTACGTATGCAGCGAGTTCGCTTTAACTTTATGCCGTATTGTTTCTCGAACCGGATCTCAAAGGGCTTGTTTCAGTGTTTCTCATTTATTTTATATGCTTTCTTGCAAGCTGTTTGAAAGCCCGATGTTTTATTATGCGTTGTAAATACATCGATTTTATCGGCGATGGTGACATCAGCATTAAATTCATTATTAGTTGCTTCAGGAGAACTGTTTATTGTTGCATGTTTAGATTCAGATCCACCTTAGATATATTTCTGCTTTGTTTATGGAGTTTCTCCCTGCTCAGTTTAATACAAGCTCTAAATCTTCGTCCCACAGTAAATATAACATGTTTCTAACTTCCATATGCATTAAATTTGAACAATGGGCTTTGGTTACGTTAAAATGTGTTAGGCTATCAGACCGTGTGCCTGCTAACCGAACAGTAAACCGCAACCCGTTGTGGGTTACCTACTCAAAAAGCCCTCAGGTCCTTTGTGTTGCGGTTGCCCTGATATTTGACTGGAATGCACCTTGCTAACGCGACTTACCGTAATTCACACATTCTCCTTCAATTTATACTCAGCGTCGCACATACGTAGATTTTAACTATTTAGGCGGCCAAAAAGCCATTTTTGAACCACAATATAATAATGATTTAACCAATTAATCGGGTAGTTAACAGTTCCTAGTATAAAACGATACCCTCTCCAACAGTCGTCGATGCGTATGACACTACCCTCGAGTAGTCGGAACTCGATAGTTGCTTAACGTTTACGTGCCAGTTATCGACAGCTCTCCCAAACTAACAACTTCTAAAGTGCATAATTATTGTTGGAATAATTGTTTTCAAGTGAAACTTATGGATTGCAATAATTCAGGTAAGGACCTATGTTTTACAACAATAATATACTTGATTATCGTTTTTCTTAATATACTTTTAATTTGTCAAAGATAGGTCTATGACATGTGATTTTATTTTGTATTTTAAAATGTTTAGAAGCTTTTTTAACTTACTTCAGGGTCCGTCCGGGTAATAATTTATTTATTTCTCAATACTTGACATATATCTCCGTATAACGACAAAATAATTAGCCGCGGAAACCCGCGCTTTTCAAAATTAAGAGCAACTAAATGTTTCAAGTCAAAAATGAGCAAAATACCATTTTGCTGCTTTTTTATTTTATATCAATTTACTTTTTGCTATATATCATATCATATACACAATAGGCTATTGTTAACTTCGGATCCTCTAATTAGCTCCAGCAGACAAATTAAAAAACCTTCTCGCAAAGCATTCCTTCCAGAAACAATAGAAATGTTGATGTCTGCTGAACCAAATAGAGAGTCAATGGAGGAAGGCTCTCAAAGTGAGTGATATTTAGTTTTGTTTATGTTTATATAAGTGTAGGTAGATATAGGTGATGTAATTATACCTTATTTTTATTCATTTAAAATATTATTTGAACTTTTTTTTACTTTTTTGAAAATTGCTACTATATTTCTGTATAAAACTTGTGTAATTAAATAATAATATATATTTTTGAATTGAAAAGGGTTTATTTTATTTTAATATAGTACTTGGAACTTATTAAAACCAAAAAATATTTTTGGCCGCCTAAATAATTAAAATCTACGTATGTGCGTCGTTTTAAAATCTGTTTTATGTACCTTTTATTAAAGCATCATTTCTCAGCAGGCTTGTTTTTAAATGATATCATGCTTACATGAATGCACTCGCTCGATATGAATTCAGCTTCGTTAGCATTTTGTGTTAGCGTTGTGGTTGTTTATTGCTCACCAGGACTTTTTGGAAAAATAATTACTTGTTATTTCATTTGTTCTACCATTAAACCCCTTGTAGATCGGTTTATCGAAAACTTATCTTTAAAGTTATCAAGGTGACAATAGTTTAAAGATAAAAAGAGACACAACAAAGATACCATCAGGTTTCGTAACAGTCCTTTCAAACACCATTAGTTACTCAACATCTATTACATCGATCTTCATTATCACGATCCGTATTGTTTAATCCATCGTTACGGTAAAAATGACGTCACCAACTGCTCAGGCTAAGGAGAAATTAAGCAGTGGCGTTTTTATTGGCAGGTTAACGTTGCGTTGCGTCATATCGTAGAGCCGTAGACGACACGCACCATCAGCATTCAGTAGTTCAAAGACCCTTAATTAAAATCTCGGAGCGGGAACTAGTCCGCACCGCTAGAACGTTAGAGAGGGATGGTGAGGTATTCCCGTCTTTCTCTGCGCCAAACATTGATGTTGGTTATAGGGAGCAGATAAAGAGGTCGGTTTACATAGACGCCCTTAGCCCTGATTTATTCGAGACAGATTCGTTACGCATTCATGTGAAAAATGTGATGGATTTGTCTGCGTCGCTTGCTAGGAATTTGAGTCGGATTGGAATCTCAAGAAAAAGTGGTTTTCTTTGCTCTTGGAAGTTTTAAGGCGCTGTACCCAAGCTCTATGTAGCAAAGGTATTCGCGGGGGTGAAGCAGCTGCGCGCGGGGGCAAATGGTAAGCAAAAATGTAAGAAAGTTTGCAGTTTTAACTTAATATTTAAAAAGTTACAGGTCTGAGTTAAAAAAAAAATAGATATGTCTTTAGAATATGAAATTTCCTCTGTTGAAGTTACAAAAAAATTAATGGTTACCGCTGAAAAAATTGAGAATTTCGAGACGAAAAATTTTTTTTCATGGTCATATTGACCATTTTTTTTTTCATAGTTCTAGACCACTTTTGTGAATTGTTTTTGTAAAAGTCTTTACTTTATACATTTGACTATACACTGTATTTTTTTCTGGCTTGTGGCATGTACAGATACGGCTAACTTTGCGACGTAAAACTAGTCGTTTACAGAGTGTTCGCTATGGGCAGCGCCTTAAATTGCTTTTCTGGAGACGTATTTACGATATGTGAAGTATCAAACTTTGACGTAGACGAGGAAAAAATATAGGTAGCTAATTCATCAAAGACCATAATTATTATCGTCCGTTTTAAAACCCGTAGCTCTATAATACCTGCCGTCAAAAGAAAACCGAGAAGTAGTAAAGCCTGGGCGAAGTCATAAAATATTGAAATGAAGCTGCCTCAGCCGCGTTCATAACGCGGTCTTTTGGGTTAGTCACATTTTTGTCATGCCACAGGTCATGCCTAGTCTAAACCGGTTATTAAAATTCTCAGAACAAGCACAACATCCAAAGAAGTCAACAGAAAAACAACTCTAATGGGAAATCGGAAGCGCCGATCGGATATCTTTTAATAACTTGCCAAAATTAGCACATCAACACAAAGAATATTAACGAAACCGCGATAACCACTGCACCGCAACCTGTTAATGCCATAATTAGAAATCGGACGGTACACCGATAAATACCGGCACGTACAGCGCATGCGCCCCGCTTGAATTTGCAAAACAAACAAGTCAGTACCGTCAGGTGCACCGTGCATATCGCATAACAGATGGAATTACATTCCGTAAATATTATTGTGAAATCAGTGCCGTGAGACAGCCAGGTATTTAGATTTCAGTTCTAGGTTAAAAGAATCAATAAGATTCCTTATCAGGCTTTGAATTTGATTTTAACGCTTGAATAACTTCCGTCTTGTCTAATATCAATACAACTCGCGTTACGTCATCGTTTTCAGTACAGCTGGAGGCCACGCATCGATAACACGCTTCGCAACGTTCTGCTCGCGTCGCATTAATTACGTGTTTATGTTTAATTCTATGTATTGTTACAGATACTGTGGAGTCCGCGTCATTTTTAATGATTAAATGAGCAGCGCGACCTCTGGACTAACGGTACTAGACCAAACAAACACCGGATCGAGAGAAAGCGTTGAGGATTTCCAGCGGAGTGAAAGCAACGGTCGCCAGTGCAACCGTAGCTTCGCGTCGAGCGGACGATAACATAACCTCAACATGTCTCTCGCAATCGCATCAGCATTAATTCTCACCGGTGCTGCGGCCATTTACTGGTACGTCAACAGACACAAGCCCTTGAAGTACATCCTCAGTGAACTACGATACGCGCTAGACATGCAGGGCGCAGGCGCCGGCGGCCTCATCGATGACTGGGTGAACGTATGGAGGAACAAAATTGTGTTGCCAGACGCGAAGAGGAAAATTGCGGTCGTCACTGGCGGGGCTCGCGGCATCGGAGCCGAAGTTGTGCGAGGATTACTGAAGTCAAATATGTTTGTGATCGCCGGTGTGAGGAAACCAGAGGCCATGAAAAAGTTGGCTGATAATATGGATAATGGAGAAAACGTTGTGGCCTTCCCATTGGATTTACAGTCGCTGAAATCGGTTAAACAATTTGCGGAGAATGTGTTGGACCAATTCCCGGCTATTCACCTTCTCGTTAATAACGCTGGGATCATGTA
Organism: Agrotis segetum; assembly: GCA_036375495.1. Taxonomy (NCBI): domain Eukaryota; kingdom Metazoa; phylum Arthropoda; class Insecta; order Lepidoptera; family Noctuidae; genus Agrotis; species Agrotis segetum. The sequence goes on from JAQSVV010000062.1 coordinate 1,577,598, forward strand.
TGGAGACTATCAGCTCACGGAAGATGGGTTTGAGAGCCAGTTAGCGACCAACCATTTGGGCCACTTTTATTTGACACACTTGTTGTTGCCAGCTCTAAAAAGGGGCGGCACTGTCGGAGAAGCAGCTAGGATTGTAAATGTGACGTCATGCGCTCACTACCCTGGCAAGATTTACTTCGAAGATATCAATATGAAGGAGCATTACGATTCCACGGCTGCGTACGCGCAGGCTAAACTAGCACAGGTAAAGAAATGTTCTACTTTCCTCTCGCAATTGTATTCATACTAGAAACCAGTTTTCTGCTTCAAATTAATTCAAAGAATGTTTTGTAAAATTGATTTTTAAATGTGCTTTATGTTTGTTACAGCTAATGAGTGCCAGATTCATAAACAAGAAGCTGGAAGAAGAGGGTTCTGCAGTGAAATGCTATTCGGTTCACCCAGGAATTGTGGACACAGACCTCTTTGAGAAGACCATGTTCAAGAAAGCTTTCCCTTGGGCCATGAAACTGTTTTTCAAGACCCCAGCTAAAGGAGCTATTTCTATACTTCATGCCTCATTTGATAAAGAATTGGAGAAAAGGGGGGGTTTATACATTAGCAATTGTATAGAAGGAATTAGTAATAGTTTCTCAAAGAAATTAGATCACCAAGAAAGACTGTTTGAATTGTCTTGTGAGTTAGTTGGTATAGACAAAGCCAGTTTTGGTCAAGCATGAGTCTAATGTAGGTTAAATTAGACGATAAATATTCCAAGAGGCTTTAGATTTTAAGTACATTATACAAAGTATTTTATGACGCATTATACAATTTAATAAAAAGATTGTCTTTGAATAAATATTCAAAATAAATTATTTTCTAACTACTTTCTGTGTTTTTGTGTAATTTTATGTAAATCAATCCTATTCATGGTGACTTTTGATGACTTACACAGCTGAATAATAAAATGTACACTTAAAATCCGCCTTTGTCCTAAAAAATTGGTAATTTATGTGCAATACATTGAAAGACCTTAATACTGAATATTTTTTATGCTTGTGTAGATTTTTATCACAGCAAACACAATGGACAATAAACAAAAGAATACCGAGTAGTAAAACTAAGACGGAGGGAAATTCCAATGGTTTCTTTAACCTGTTATTACTAAAATAGTGGATGCACAATGCAGGTGCCTTGTGAACAGTATTTTAAGAAGTTGATACTATAAAATAAGTAGGTACCATACCATACCGTGTCGGTACAGATGCAAATAACCAACATTCCGTAAAATCAAAAAGTTATTGATTTTCCTTGAAAATGTTACAATATTATCTCCTTTTCTAGTGTCAGTGATGTGGCTATCTACAATCCTGATTATGTTTAACACATTACATTTTTTGTTAGATAAAAAGATAGAGATCTACATATAAGGTTTTTCAATCATCTAGATAGACATCTTATTTTTTTTAAATACTGATATTTGTCTGCCACGTATTGGAATGGAAACTGACCAAACATCATCATCATCAGCCTATAATGTTCCCACTGCTGGGACACAGGCCTCCTCTCTTGTGAAAGGGCGTGGGCCATAATCCATCGCGCGGGCCCAGTGCGAGTTGGCAGGTGTCACATATCTTCGAATTTTTGGTTCTAGGACATTTAGTTAAGTTTCCACACAATGTTTTCTTAACCGTTTTGAGAGCAGAGGTGATGAAATAAATTACACAAAGTAGCGCACCTGGCGGGTTCGAACCCACGTTCAGGACCGATACCACTGACCCACCACTGCTCCACCAAACATACTTGGAACCAACTTAGCGGATATTGCACCAACGTTGGGACATAGGTCTCCTTTTTGAGGGTTGTAATCCATCATATGGGTCCACTGCGGGTTAGTATGGACAACTATGATGACTTATTTAAAGTCACTTTGAAACACAAAGTCAAATTACAGTTGCCATTCGTTTGGGTCACTTTAAATATTTAAAATTATATATGACTACATTTAGTAAGTCAATACAAAGTTTTGAAGAAATTGTTTTAAGTGCTTGTCTTTGTGAATACTTAGTTCTTGAAAATTAAAGAATAGATTTTTATCGTTATAACCAGCCAGAAAATATTGGGGATAATTCATGAATATTTATTTCCTATTTGGCACAAAATCTAGATTTTTTGACATTTTACCTCAGTAATACATTTTGTCCGTATGAATCAGAGAGTGATGCTTTAAATAACTATTAATTAGAATAAATTAAAACTAGTAGCAGAAAATGGCAATTTCTAGAACTGCTTAGTTTTATTCAAGTACTAAATGTTTCCTAACACTATGAGATATTATTACATAAAGAGCATGTCAATACATTACTTAATAGATGCATTCAAGAAACATTCTTGAATCATTGCTAATTTACATGAAAAATGTTAATTGTCTTGTAAGTTATTTGTTGCCATGTTTAATAATCATTTACTTTTTTTTTGTAGAGAGCATAAAAAATAATAACCAAGAATTTAACTGAACAAACATGGTTCAGTGTAAATTGAACCTTTTGCTCACAGTAATAATGGCAATTTTTCTGCAACGGATTTGTGTTATCTATCCTACACATGTAAACATAGACTGAATAGGATGACTCATTTGAATGTTTGTGATGATAAAATCATAATAAATCTAATTTTAGACTAAATGTCATACAGGATTATGTTTTTAAATTATTTGAAGGATATTCACACAGAATTTTTAAATCAAGTGGTAGTTTTTTTTTTAGCGTTCTGTGTAGCCATGAGAAAAAAATAAAAATAAATCTTACCTGCTAAAAAATCCAGAAAGCCCCTTCTTCTTCAATTTGGACTGCTCCTGATCATGAGATGTTGCATCAGGAGCCTCATCGTCCTTGGAGGCAGCTGATCCAAGGGAACACTCGGACAGACTTGACACAGTGCTGGAGAAAGACCCACCATCCTTGCCCCTATGGTGACCACTCACACTGCCCCACTGCAAAGTACTCTTCGGAGAATCACTTGTATCACTCTTCTCACAAGTAGAGATAGAAAAGTTACCCTCGTCACTGAAACTGCTCTTCTTAGACAGCTTATCAATGTCATCAGATGTGTCCTCTACATTTTTCTCCACTTTAGGACTCACAAAATGCAACTGCTTCGTGATTGGGTTGTAAGCAAGTTGCATGTTATCCAACGCTTCACTGAGGCGCATCCCGCCTTTTTGGCACGGCGACGACGACATTGCGATTTCGAAATAAGAACACTGGCACGTTCAAAACCCACATCCATGTTTATACACACAATATTTATTTACGAAAGCCATTGTTGTTATCAACTAATTAAGCACACGAGTGTTTACTATCAACCTCATAGACACTGGACATCACTTAACACGAACATTACACTAACTATTTTATTCAATTGTTTTTATATTTTGTTTTTGTTAAAATGATTAGCAACCATTGATGAAATCAAAACAAGGATTTTGTTGAAATATTTACAATGGTGTTTATCTAATAACTAAACGAGTTAAATAATGTTTGATTTTCTAATAATTCATTTTGTTTAACTTATTCATTCGTTTCTATCTAAAACAAGAAATAAACACAAAGCAACACACCCATCGCCTTTTACTTTCCACTGTAAATTAAGATTGACATAACACAGATGTTGCCAGTTCAATCTTTAAATTCCCTGATTACAATTTTAGTGGAGTGTTGTACGTGACTTGTGGAAATCTGCATCCATAAAATTAAATAATGTGTATATTCGCTTTGTGTGTTGGTTTACTAAAATAACAAAGCATGCAACCGAACTTAACGTAGTTATGTTTAACTAGCTTATAATGACGAATAGTTGATATAAGAGCGCCTACCTACTGTAAATTATGTACTTCTGTTTTTTTTTTTCAAAATATATCGTATTATTGACAACATTTTTTTTTCTTCTGATATAAACTGACTCTAAAAGTTCAACCCTACAGTCTGCCAGCCATTGAAACTTTCTGAATCGGTGTAGATTTATTTCATTTTAAACTCACACAGTTTAATCATTTACCCAATAAAAGTGCAATAAGCAAAAAGCTGGCAACATTAAAATGTTTCCACATTACGTTCGGAAACTAGTGACGCCTATCAACGACGAACTGATCGTTCAGAAATGTTTAGTCATAAAAATATGTTTGCAAAATTTTTTTTTAAATTAGGTATCTGCTTTCCACTAAAAAAGTGGAAAGCTTTTTTTACTTACTTTTTAAAATAATAAAATGCTAATATTTTAATTAAAGGTGTGATTCCTTCAGCACGCAGCAGTGTTGCCGCTGCATTGCCGTGTTGTTTGGCGTTACCCCATTTTCTTAGCAAATGGTGACTGTCGTTCGAGCATGGGGTTTGGAGTTGATCGACGAGTCTTGTTCGAAGCGTTCCTTTGAAAAAATGCCTAAGCCAGCTCTAAGGATTACTTACCTCCATTTCAGGTTACTATGCTATCGCCGTAATAGTCAAAAAGAATCAGTCCAAGGTTGCAGTATTTCTTTTAGCGTGGTAATATCATCAAATGAGTCCTCCCAACCCATTACTGTCAGACTCGTACTGGCCAAAATCCACGGTGTCTTTCAATAGCCCTTTATGTTCCGGGATCACGGTAATGAGATAAGTGCCGCGACTCTGGCGGGCTTTGGCCCCGACATCTTGCTGACGCCCTTTGAGGCGCGCGTGGAACACAACGCGCCGGCGCGACCTGGGCATCGTCCATGGTCGGACAGCGAGTCGCCCATTAATCGCCGCCCGCAAGGGGTGCCTTCATAATGAATGGAATAAAACAATAACATCTGTTTAAATTATCAAAATAATTTATTTCTGGTGTTTCACTTCTACACTGAAAACATTTCAAAATACTCTGTGGTCTTTTCGATTACAACCTCGAAGGGTCAATAATTGAACGAATATTGCTTCAATATTTAACTAATATTATAAAAATAGATTCATTAATATACAATACAAATATTTACAATTACATAATACGTTGCATATAAATTAACTAAACATCAAACAACCGTGCGTTTTTGGCGATTTACAAAAATAAAAAAATGCCTAGCTGATTTTTTTTATTTATAAAATAAATAGTGTCCCTCCGAAAGTAGTCCTCAACTCTTTGGTTCTTTGGATGGGCTGTTGTCTATGGCGCCGAGTTCCGGGAATAATTCCATGACGCATAGATCCAATAGATTGTAGACCAGCTGAAACAAAAACAAATAGTTGAGTAGGTGGTGGTTGGTAGTTCCGTTTCATTTTGCAATCAATATAATGCGGATTATAATGCAAAAATACTTTTGGATAATATTTTAGTATCACGGGTTTCGCAAAACAAAGCGTAATGCCATAAATTAAAAAAAAAATAGGTATTTCATCTATGTTTATTGGCAATAAACAAGTCTATTATAGTGGTCACCAAAGCCAATAAAGCTGAGTCTACAATGACAGTCATCGCAAATTCAACGCCATCCAAAATGCCAAACAGGGGGGTTATTACAACGTCTTAAAACCAGGCTTGTTCCAGTGAGTGAACGAGATGGCGCTAGACGACTTGTATAGCTCTGTCACTTTCACTCGCCGGAATAAGCCTGGTTTTAAAACGTTGTAATATCCCCCAAGGTGGCTTACCATGAACTCTAAACGCGATCTAGTTTAAGTTGTGGGAAAGAGAGGGCGCTAGACGACTTGTATATCTCTGTCTCTTTCTAACAGCCTAAACTGGATTGCGTTAAGAGCTCGTGGTAAGGCCTCGAAAGTTGCCAAACTGAAAAACGTTGAGTTTTATAGGTAAACATAGTATAGTATACAAAGTAGATCAGTATATTAAGACCAAGATAACTTTAATTCAATGCGTCACCTACTATCCTGAAATACTTCTAACTGATAAAAAAATATTTAAACTGATATCAGTGTTGTGCATTAATTATTATTCATGAATCATTATTATCAGCTATTCAGTATCTGACATGTAAAAACTCATTGGATTTTCCAATCCTTGAGATTATAAGATAGTGGGACAGTAGCTCCAAATAAAATGACATTTCCAGTATAAGCTGACCTTCCATTAAACAGCCTTTCGGTACAATGAAAGGTCAACTTATGAAAATACATCCTGCAAGTGTCGTCAACAGACTTACGTTAGTCACGTATACAATGTGAAAAAATAAATTAAAAAAAGACAATCGGTCCTGTAGCTGTAACAATACATCATCCGTTCACGACCGGTTAGCAATATTTATATGCTTCAGTCCTATTGGAAATCTTTAGAACAGAATATTTTCATTGAATTATAGTTTTTTTGATGATGATAATACATACACGGTAGTAGATTTGCTACTGTTTATACAATCTACCAGTGTCAGTTATTATTGTTGACAAGCCATGGTAAACAACAACTAAGTTTAAGACGAGGCTCAATGGCGTTTGTTGGGAGTGGCTTATGTCTAGTTGGGGACGAATCCCAACCACTACTCACAAAGCTGAAATTTCTCATTGTCTTGTTTTTTGAACGTTGTTTACACGTCTGGAGTACATAGGTACTCCAGACGTGTAAACAATTACGTTCCAGAAGATGCAGGTTCGAACCCTGCTCGAATTTTTTCGTTTCTTTAAAAATATCTTTGCGAAGACGCAGGCGTTATTGCGTATAAAAATATAACTGTATTTTATGATATTATCGTGAAAAAAGGTAATCTATTAACCTGCTTATTAAGTTGCGGCTTCTGTATGACGTCGAAGGCAGTGTTCAAGGCGGCGTGCAGTCCGGGTCCGGCCGCGGCCCTCAGTCCGGGCGGCACGCTCGCCAGCAACTGACGTCGAGCCTGTGTCCGCTGTTCAGCTTCCAGCCGAGGAGACGTGGGTTTTCTACTGAATAACAGTCCTGGAAAATCATAATAAATCCATTAAGTATTTTTTTGTTCGCTATTTTAGTGTTTTCAGGGTTTTATTTTGTAAGTTGTGTTGTTTTTCCAAACTATCCATAAATAGGAGTCCCGCCAAGCGAGGCTCCGTCGATAGTGCCCCATTTTAGTGTCTACTGATCAACGTAGGTAATATACGTAATTATTTTGTTTCAATAATCAATTTTTTATTTATTTTTAGTCCCATCAAGGTTTTAGCATAAACCTTGATGGGCCTACACAAAACGATATGTCCAAGTATCGCAGCTTAACTATTCAAACGTTGAACAATATGGTGGGAGTAAAAAGAGGAGATCATAAAGTTCATGACAATATCACAAAAACGATTTACCATATTCAAAAATAAAAGAGATGAATGATGTTAAAAAAAGTTCTGTAATAATTTTGGCGATTGAAAAAGAGTGTCCATGGAGTTTCTTGCTCATTCTTCTCCATAGAGATCTACGCTTTGGAATGAGCACCTACGGTACTTTCACAGTTTTTAAGTCTTGTGACTGGGACTGTAGTACCATAACTATTTGTGTACTAGTTTTATTGTATGTCTTTAGACAATTCAAAAGTGCCTGTAATGGCCTAATTGAAATAAACGCTTTGATTTTGATTTTTGAAACGCGAAAGTTTGTGTTTCACACAAAAACTACTGAACGTATTTGAATAAAATTTGGCACACATATAGTTAATAACCTAACACATAAGGTACTTTTTTATCCCAATTCTACGTGATCGCGGGATAAGTTTCCGGATATATACAACGTGTAACGTTAAATACGCAAAACCTCTCGTGGGGTAACTCAGCCCATGTTACTGAACAATGTATGTTCTAAGACTTTTGGAAATAAAATATGTATATATATGTATATATATTTTTCATACTGATGGGCCCGATCAATTTCTCATTTTGTATGAAAAACCATTTTTTTTTGCGAATTTCCAAAGGTCTTAGAACAAACATTGTTCAGTAATATGGGCTGAATTACCCTACGAGAAGTTTTGCGCATTTAACGTTACACGTTGTATCTGCTGATCAAGTCTATAAGAAATTTTAAAAAGAATTCTACCCACCATGTCCTAACCTAATGAGATGCGCTAATCTCCTCTCATTGAGAAGGTTCTTCAACGTCCTGTTGAGCAGACAGTTGAAGGCATCGTCGATGAAGTCCTTCGTGATCGCCAGGAGAGACCCCGCCACGTGTGCAAACACGCTGCGAACGCGGATCACTTTTATTACTTAATAAAATAACTTTATAAAGCAAATTGGTTTTGGCAATTCATTTACACGTCAAAAAGACACTATTTTTATACTAGATGAGGCCGAGAACAAGTTATTTGAGAACCATGCAGGTGTCGGAGGTGGTCTTTTGAAGAAAGAACCACACGGATTTGAGTGGAACTGTCCAGTCAGTGCAAGCATGTAACAATAACACATGCAGCTCAACGATAAGGCTGCTTTTCCACCAGATATGTGCTATGCTACGTTGCTGTGTATGCGTTTGATATCCATCAAACATATTCATTGGTGCACATAGCGTACCTAGCACTCGTGGAACAGGATTCAACTAAGATGTGTTTTTTATATGGAAGGATGCGTGATATGGATGTGTGTTATCGATGCGTGCTATGGATGCATACTATGGATGCGTGCTATGGATGCATGCTATGGATGCCTGCTATGGGTCGTCTTCACTACTATTGATATTTCGCATAGCACGACCTGCGCATCTTCATAGCACATCTTACTCGCACCGTTACATGGCGTAGCATCAGTGGAAACGGTCACATAGTTTCGTAACATGGCTTTTAAATCCTCGCCGCATAGCTGCATAGCACATCTATGGTGTAAAGGCGCTTTTATACGAACATATTAGAGAAAGGACATCATAAGGATGGACGTTTATCATAAAAATAATACTCACACGCATACATGGCACACTGCGTGAACCCGACCACACAGGTCTGGTACTCCTTGTCCACGCGCTGCACGCGCGGCACCACGTCGAAGTTGTTGTGGAACACGCTCGTGTGAATGTTGCGCACGCGCCGCTGTCTCTTCGTGTTCACTTCCACCGCTATCTCTTCGCTCATCTCTTGTGCTTCTTCTACGTCGCGGGCTGTGCCTTGCTTTCTAAGAAGGAAAGAGGGGTTAGAAAAAGAAAAAAAAACAGAGCCAGCACGCGTAGCACGGCGATTCTATCTCTATTCTACCAAGGAAAGACAAAGTTATTTCATCGTTATTTCTACACAAATCGACTGTTTTTTTGCACAAATATGAGACACCATTCTTTCTACTTATTATTTCTACGTTCTGTCATTTTCTCTATTCTTGCGTCGACAAAACCCCTTTCTACGGCGCCATGCTACCCTTGCAGATGAACTGAAATGTAGGTAGGTAAACCGCTCACTTACATACTGCAAGATTGTTTTGTATTTGGTAGGTTGATATAGTATTGGTACAGTTGGCACAGCAGTGGTCGAAGCGATCGTCTGCTGTGCGGAACAAATGCGATCAACAAGTAGTTTTTCTGGGGGTTTTTGTTTATGAGTTTAAACTTTTAACATTAAGTCCACTACAATTACTCAAGAGCGAACTGACAGCACAGTGGTATTAACGATGATTACCTATACCTCTGTAGCCAGATTAAACTAAACAGAATGTGGTCTGTGACTTGCTGGCCTTTCTCGAATTAATCGAATGATCATTTTTAATACTAGTATGCTTTCTTTTGGCATAACATTTTGTAAACCAGCTCGTTATTCAATACAAATGAGAAGAACGTACACTGTTCTGCATTCATTTTTATTTCTTTTTGAATAACTGACTTTTTTTAGAATGATGAATTTGATCTTCGAATTCCAAGATATATTTACTCAAGAGCTTATTTCCTTCGATTTCAAACTGTTAAAACTGAACAAAATACAATGAAAATACGATAAATAGAATAAATACAATAAGACATACTCACAAAGCCTGATACCGCTCAATATCGGAAGACACCAGCAGGTTCCTGAGGAAACTCTCCAGATGTTGTCCTTTCTCCTTCCTCAGTCGATGTGCGACACTCTGGTAGATGTTCCCAAGGTCACTGCTGTTAGCGTTCATGGTGGAGGCCTGCACCACCAGGGAGAAGTCACCGTCTTCTGTGAGGAATATGCGGAGAAGCTCGCTGGTCTGGAGAAGACTTTTTTGGAGAAGACGCTGGAGAAAGTCTTCGTATTTGTAGCGGAGGGTTTCTAGGGGACTGTTGTCTCTGGAATTAAGAATTTTTTATTTTATTTTAACTGTTACAATAATACATTGTTTAATCGGTGGTTCCCAAACTAGGTTTTACCTTCCTGTATCTTGGGAACCTGAGTTGCGAAAGTCTTAGATAGATTATTTTCGGCATCGACGATGTTTATCGACATTTGTTCATTTTGAAAAAACATTTCCAGTCGTGAGTAGTTAAGGTTAACAATCAAAAAATGAATCCAAAGAAACACAAAATAAAAGAAACTTTAACAAAAAATTCTATTGATTAAAAAAAGGGCCTGCGTATGTGTGTGTACGTAGTAGGTACTTGTGTTGTGTGTGAGTGAATTGTGATGAGTGCGTCGAGCATAAGTACAAAGTGTGAGTGTGTATTTGTGTGAGTGGCTGTGTGTGTGTGTGTGTGTATGTGTGTTTGCAGATTTGTTGGTCTTTACGTCCAATTAACTTAGGATTTCTTAATTAAAAGGAAGGTGTTGAAACAGAATTTATTTGGATAATCTGCAAGGTGTCTGTTATTAGAAAAGGGGAGAGGAATACCAAGATGTTTGTTGCCTGATATGAATAAGCCGTGAAGTGTATCATGAGGATTGAAAGAGGAGAAAAGAAAAAATTCCATTTGTAAAAATATTGGGTAGTTCAGGTAGTTTTATTTTAGCGTGGTAAAATCATCAAATGAGTCCTCCCAGCACGGGCAGGGCGGGAGACACTGTCAGACTTCTACTGACTAAAATCCACGGTGTCCTTCAATAGCCCTTTATGTTCCGGGGTCACGGTAAGGAAATCATCCCGCGACCTAGTTCAGGTAGTTGGACGATATTTTTGTCGGAGTAAAATTAATATTATAGTTTCTAGCTTGTGTGTGTTTGTTTTACCCAAAGTATTCAAGTTTCTTGTAGTTTTAACAATGAATTACCATGGAATCAAATGCTATTGCTCAATAATGCATTGTAGCAAGATTTACAATTACCAATTCAAAGATGACAGTTTGAGTTTTTGTTGTAGAAATTTTGATTTAGATTCTGCCAGTACATAGTTTCATCTGTATATTGACTATTCATCACGAAATTAGTAAAATTGGGTATTTGACTCTATTAAGCAATAGTTCCAAAACACAATTTCTCTAAAATAAACTTAATTTTAGACCCGAAAAAAAGATAATCTTTCAAAAAACTGTTACATCAGATTTTGAACAGCTGATAATTTTTTCACGATTTACCAGTCACCCTATATAAATTGTTTGGTGGTTCAAGTAATCTATTGTAGGATATTTAATGAATGTTACCTTCTGGAAGGCAGCGTGAGGTCCAACAATAACCGATCTCCATGGAACTCGTGCAGCTTGCTCCTCAGCAGATGGAAGTCATGTTCGCTCCGCTCCACGCTCCACAGCTGCGCGCCCGCGTGAACACACGGACCGTGCCGCGCCGGGGAGGGGCTTGCTATGAACATTGAGTGCTACTAATGTTACCTTCTGGAAGGCAGCGTGAGGTCCAACAATAACCGATCTCCATGGAACTCGTGCAGCTTGCTCCTCAGCAGATGGAAGTCATGTTCGCTCCGCTCCACGCTCCACTGCGCGCCCGCGTGAACACACGGACCGTGCCGCGCCGGGGAGGGGCTTGCTATGAACATTGAGTGCTACTAATGTTACCTTCTGGAAGGCAGCGTGAGGTCCAACAATAACCGATCTCCATGGAACTCGTGCAGCTTGCTCCTCAGCAGATGGAAGTCATGTTCGCTCCGCTCCACGCTCCACAGCTGCGCGCCCGCGTGAACACGGACCTGCCGCGCCGGGGAGGGGCTTGCTAACATTGAGTGCTACTAATGTTACCTTCTGGAAGGCAGCGTGAGGTCAACAATAACCGATCTCCATGGAACTCGTGCAGCTTGCTCCTCACAGATGGAAGTCATGTTCGCTCCGCTCCACGCTCCACAGCTGCGCGTACGTGAACACACGGACCGTGCCGCGCCGGGGAGGGGCTTGCTATGAACATTGAGTGCTACTAATGTTACCTTCTGGAAGGCAGCGTGAGGTCCAACAATAACCGATCTCCATGGAACTCGTGCAGCTTGCTTGGTGGTTCAAGTACTCTATTGTACGGATAGGGGCTTTTAATGAATGTTACCTTCTGGAAGGCAGCGTGAGGTCCAACAATAACCGATCTCCATGGAACTCGTGCAGCTTGCTCCTCAGCAGATGGAAGTCATGTTCGCTCCGCTCCACGCTCCACAGCTGCGCGCCCGCGTGAACACACGGACCGTGCCGCGCCGGGGAGGGGCTTGCTATGAACATTGAGTGCTACTAATGTTACCTTCTGGAAGGCAGCGTGAGGTCCAACAATAACCGATCTCCATGGAACTCGTGCAGCTTGCTCCTCAGCAGATGGAAGTCATGTTCGCTCCGCTCCACGCTCCACAGCTGCGCGCCCGCGTGAACACACGGACCGTGCCGCGCCGGGGAGGGGCTTGCTATGAACATTGAGTGCTACTAATGTTACCTTCTGGAAGGCAGCGTGAGGTCCAACAATAACCGATCTCCATGGAACTCGTGCAGCTTGCTCCTCAGCAGATGGAAGTCATGTTCGCTCCGCTCCACGCTCCACAGCTGCGCGCCCGCGTGAACACACGGACCGTGCCGCGCCGGGGAGGGGCTTGCTATGAACATTGAGTGCTACTAATGTTACCTTCTGGAAGGCAGCGTGAGGTCCAACAATAACCGATCTCCATGGAACTCGTGCAGCTTGCTCCTCAGCAGATGGAAGTCATGTTCGCTCCGCTCCACGCTCCACAGCTGCGCGCCCGCGTGAACACACGGACCGTGCCGCGCCGGGGAGGGGCTTGCTATGAACATTGAGTGCTACTAATGTTACCTTCTGGAAGGCAGCGTGAGGTCCAACAATAACCGATCTCCATGGAACTCGTGCAGCTTGCTCCTCAGCAGATGGAAGTCATGTTCGCTCCGCTCCACGCTCCACAGCTGCGCGCCCGCGTGAACACACGGACCGTGCCGCGCCGGGGAGGGGCTTGCTATGAACATTGAGTGCTACTAATGTTACCTTCTGGAAGGCAGCGTGAGGTCCAACAATAACCGATCTCCATGGAACTCGTGCAGCTTGCTCCTCAGCAGATGGAAGTCATGTTCGCTCCGCTCCACGCTCCACAGCTGCGCGCCCGCGCCCGCCGCCACCCGGTGGACTGTGAGCGTGAACACACGGACCGTGCCGCGACGGGGAGGGGCTTGCTGGGAAATATTGAGTGCTACTTTTAGTACTCATCATCATTAAAAGCCTATAAATGTTCCCACTGCTGGGACACAGGCCTCCTCTCTGTGAGAGGGAGTAGGCCATAATCCACCACGCAGGCCCAGTGCGGGTTGGTAGACGAGTACATGTCTTCGAATTTTTGGTTCACCGGTTTGGAAATAAATTACACAAAGTAAAGCGCCTGGCTGAATTCGAACCCACGAGCTACAACTCGTAAGTCGAGGCCGATACCAGTGGGCCACCACTGCTCACTTTTAGTACTAAATATTGATTTTAGTTATAACGTTGGGGTATACAAATCAAGAATCAACAGGTTACTTCTAGGCAGAGGGCTTCACCGTCGACCACATCTTCGCTAACAGGCGAGATAGTGGTCAAATACGAACCTATCTTTATATGGGGTGACTGGTAATTAGTGTACGATACTTAAACACGTGATTGTGCTCATGACAAACAGTTTTTAGTCATTTTTTGCAAAGCCGAAATCGTAAAAAAAAATCATCTGTTCAATACATTAAGCAAACATAAATGTACTGAACAACTGATTTTTTTTTCGAGTTTTCAGGTTTGTTCCCATAGTAAAAGTTGTTGGTTATCATGATCACAATCACGTGTTTAAGTATCGTACACTTATTACCAGTCACCCTATATGAAAATAAATAAATATACAATGTGTAACGTTAAATACGCAAAACCTCTCGTGGGGAACAAACATTGTTCAATAACATGGACCGAGATACCCCACGAGAGGTTTTGCGCATTTAACGTTACACGTTGTATAACACTGTTTTGTATGGTACTTGCAGGCGAAGAATGTGAAATATTAATATTTAAATTAAATGAAAAGAAAACACACAATCGACGGTGAACTCAATATAATCACGTAACACTTCAGTAGTTTTGTTTTGTCTCTAGTCTATCAAAACAAAAGCCTTCCTTTATAACTGAGACTCTGCAGGACATGTATGTCGCATGCCAGATACAATTCAGGTCAAAATAGCTAACCCTTAGACAATCAAAAAAAAACCGGCCAACCAAGTGCGTGATATCGGGCTAGCACGCACAGTGTAGGGTTCCGTAGTTGCCCGGATTATAACAAATACTTATGCGAACAAAAATTAAGTTCTGATTCGCAAAAACTATTTAATTTTGACATAAAAGAAGTCTATTAAAAATTTCAAAATCACGGTCCCACGAGTATTATTGAGAAATCAGGGATAAAAGGAGGCATCAGCTGCGTGACAGAGAAAATAGCATCCGTCATAAGTCGGGTCATAGATTATTTAGAAATGGTAGGCACAATTATAGCGTTGCCTTTAAATTTTTTTTGATTAATGTTTATAGAATGAGTTAGTTATAGTTACAAATGTATAGTTTAAAGTTATAGTCATAAATAAATTCAATTTTGCTTGTTGTTTTATTTAAAACATCATTCATTACCAACTCAGTACCAATATAAGAAATTTACTTATTCTCGCAGACGCCTGTGTTGAAGTAGGTATATTATTAATTATTAAAATCCTACACATTTATTTCATTTTTAAAGTCGCCAATGTAACTAACAGCTATTACGTATTCGACTAAACTATAAAGAAATAAATGTCTTCAGAAATTTGATACAAATATTTGACAGTTTAAATATATTAAATATATTGTAAAAAGATAAATTTTCCTTCGCAGTACTTAGTAGCTGTACATTGGTAATCGGCATAAAAATAATAAATAATTGTACCAAGCGCGCACCCCACGCGCTTGCTTGCCTATTTGTTATATTCAATGTCTCTTCTGGGGTGAATCGACACACTCTATGATACTCGAGTGTAGTGTGGACTGGTGTGGACTGTACTTCAAGCGCAACACACTAAAACTAGCTATCTCATTCTATCTTATACGATCCGTATTATCTATCGCTGTCGTAGTTTTAAATTACTGTATACATTTAAGTTAGTACTTATAATAACAACGCAACGAAATCCGAACGCCATTTAGTATGAACATGGCGTATCTTTCTTTATAATATCATTGGTGCCAACACGTTCCGTGACGTGCTATTCATATATAGGGTGACTGGTAATTAGTGTACGACTACGATACTTAGACACGTGATTGTGCTCATGATAACTAAACAATTTTTATCATGGGAGCAAAGGCGAAATCGTGAAAAAAATATCAGCTGTTCAGTACATTAAGCAAACGTAAATGTACTGAACAGCTGATTTTTTTTTCGAGTTTCACCCCATATACGAGTGAACGAAAATCACTGAACGGCACTGACACTGATGAGTACAGATAGCGTCGTACAAAATGTATGGTACAATATCATATTTCACTGACACTAAACACGTCACTTTCACGCCACGGTAACGTACTGTTGTGTGAGGATAGGCCTTCACCTAGAACAAAAAACTGGACAGGTTCCGTTCGAGCTGGAAGAAATACGCGCTCCTTATCTTTGGACCAGGCTTTTCTCCCAGTTTCATACTTTAAAATCACCAAAACGAGTCGCACAGATTGTGGGTAGATATATTTCTGCAGCTTACATCTTCGTTTTAAAGTTCAAAGGATCTCTTTAGAGCGGGTTGACTACACACGCGTGAAATATCTTCATACTTTCAAGATATTCGATTTTACTACACAACTTTCTGCTAGCAACATAATTATACAAAGGGCAACAGTATATAAGACGGGGACATGGACACACTCCTACGAAACTTATAAGGGTTCCATTGCGATTAACGAGACGCCATTCGTGCGATATCGAGTCGATTGCCGATTTAAATCGCACTATTTACTAATGAAGTGATGCGATGCAATTCGACCATGCTCTACAAAAATCCACCTTTATGTCGTAGTAGTTACGACATAAAGGCGCTGCAAACCAAAGACGAAAGAGTAGTTGCGCAATCCAATTTTGAACAGAGAATGCACATGCATTGTCATTAGGACGTACATATTCGATATCGAGATCATTCTGTGAGCGATATCGTCAATCCGTGCGACTCTATTAGCAAACACTAGCGATTGTCCATTCATTTTCTTCGGCAGGACGCTTGTGTGATATGTGACCGATATCGTCAATCGATGCAATTCGATATCGCGTCGCGCCATGAGTGAAGTCCCAAACGTGGCGCAAGCGACAAAAGGACGCCATTTGCGTTAAGTTTGCCTTAAGTGTATGTTCCCATTATAACCAGCGTCTTATACCTACACTGTTCTCTTAAAAATATCTTAAAAACTCACCAACTTAGTCTCAACATTAGTCAACACAACTTTGTAAGTGCTCAAGTCGTGTCCCCTCGCCGCGTCCTCCACGGCCAGGTTATCTAAATACTTCAATATGTCCATGTTGTCCACTCCGTCGCCCTCAGATTCCTCACAGTTCGTGTATCCTTCCAATAGTTGTCCGTCTACTGCTTGTGGTTTTAACGCGCCTTTTAATCTATGGCCTAGCTTTAAAGCTGTGTTTAGGAGTTTATCGTGTGGTCTAAAAAAAAAAGGTAAAATAAATATTTTTGAATCAAAGAGAGATACGGAAAAATAAATTTGCAGATTGTTGTAATGGTGGTAGCGGTCGTCCGACATTTTTTATTTATTTATGCGCAATGTTACAGCTTGGTCAGAACGTCTTGAAACGGAACTAATATTTTTGTTCGCTGACAACGTTTCAAATCTATGATATTTGATGTAAACAAAGAACGCGGGTTTATTAGATTTATTATTGTGCCATAAAACTAATGTGATAAGTGAAAAAAAAAACATTCAAAGTGCTGGTAGCGAGAGCACAGTGGCGACTTCCGGCTTTCTACTCTAATTTGCCAAGCCGTACATTATTTTAGATAGAGGACAGTCCAAGAAACTAAACATGTAATGGACATAACCTACTAAAGCGTTAGATTTCAGAGTTATTCAGCCGAAATATCAGTCGAAAACTAAACTTTGTAGATACCTACACATTTTTGTCTATTTCTTCCTGTAGGCATTCTGACAAAATAAAAACAAAATGGCGGGCAACCGATAGGGCCAAAACCTCCACACTCTTTTTTTTTAAACTAACAAAGAATTTACAAACAAGTTTTTTAGACTATACTATAGGAAAGGGTACCGACGCCAACACATCAAACCTAACAAATTCAAATGAACTAGTAAACATAAATAAATATACTTACTTTTTGACCATTTGTTTATGATACCCCACAGGTATCCTACTCCCAATTAGTAAATTGTAAAACTGTAAACAATTAAAGCAACTATAATTGTAAATTTCAATAAAAATAACATTAAAACACCCAATTATATTCACTTCTTACCTCTTCACTATGTAAAAATTTAGGCAGCCATAATTTTTCTAATACGGAGTGGGATTGTCTTGCAGCTTGATACAGCGCACGACTGGTTTGAAGCCTGAGGATAAAATTAACTTTTAAAACTTTGACATCGTGGCTTATTAACATGTTTGTTGTTTTTAGGGTTGCACCGCTTTTGCACCCGAAATGAATATAGTAGACTTTAGTAGAGTGGAGTACATCGCACAGATAAGATACATTACTTGTTGATAGTGTTGTGTTGCTGCAACAGAGCTTGCAGCTCGAGTGCGAGCTCGCCGAACACCGGCAGCGGGTGGCCCGCTGACAAGTACGTGGAGTACATCGCACAGATAAGATACATTACTTGTTGATAGTGTTGTGTTGCTGCAACAGAGCTTGCAGCTCGAGTGCGAGCTCGCCGAACACCGGCAGCGGGTGGCCCGCTGACAAGTACGTGGAGTACATCGCACAGATAAGATACATTACTTGTTGATAGTGTTGTGTTGCTGCAACAGAGCTTGCAGCTCGAGTGCGAGCTCGCCGAACACCGGCAGCGGGTGGCCCGCTGACAAGTACGTGGAGTACATCGCACAGATAAGATACATTACTTGTTGATAGTGTTGTGTTGCTGCAACAGAGCTTGCAGCTCGAGTGCGAGCTCGCCGAACACCGGCAGCGGGTGGCCCGCTGACAAGTACGTGGAGTACATCGCACAGATAAGATACATTACTTGTTGATAGTGTTGTGTTGCTGCAACAGAGCTTGCAGCTCGAGTGCGAGCTCGCCGAACACCGGCAGCGGGTGGCCCGCTGACAAGTACGTGGAGTACATCGCACAGATAAGATACATTACTTGTTGATAGTGTTGTGTTGCTGCAACAGAGCTTGCAGCTCGAGTGCGAGCTCGCCGAACACCGGCAGCGGGTGGCCCGCTGACAAGTACGTGGAGTACATCGCTCGCGCCTGATGCTGAGGGACTCTTTTTCTAAACTATTCAGGTCGGGGTTCAGGATTTTTGTTTGAAATAATTCTGAAAAGAATAAAGCAATATTACAGAACGTAAATCTTCATTGCTAGTTTTTTACAACCTGGTCACAAGTCATTCTTTACAGCGATAGCAGCACAAATACTAATGACATATACGCTGGCGACGAAAATGTTTCACTGTCAAAGTATTATCAACATTGCCGTCATCGAATGAATATTTTAGAAAATTAATTAGCACTCTAGTGGCTTCGATGGTCTTCAAGAAATGATTGTTGGGTTTATTCATTTTAAATGTTATTTCAACGAGAACAATGTCGATAATAGTTTGAAAGATGACAAAATCATCTTTAAAACTATTTCCGTCGTACCACAAAAAAGTTAAACATCTGTTGAACACTTGTCTAAAAAAGAGCGTTTGACAACTGTTCAACAGATGTTCAACACTTTTATAGTAAGAAAGTATAAGGTCACAGTTCTACTTACTAATATCATTGTAGAACTGCAGTAAGTGCAGGTTGTTGGTAGTCTTCATGTACTGCATGAACGCGTAGTGGTTCTGTTGGTCGCTGATGAACACATCCAGCTCAATGCGCAGCAGCTTGCAGCGCTGACTGTAGATCGACTCCGTCTGACGGACGAACGTTTCTAGGAATTCTACCTGGAAGGGAATAGTTATTGTGAAGTTTTTTATTTTTTTTAATGGTAGGTTCGCGTTTGACCTCTATCGCGACTGATGGTAAGCAAAGATGTGGCCAAGTGTGAAGAATGTTTGCCTAGAAGTGACCTTTTACTGTTTATTTAAAGTTTTTTTTTTTTTTTATAAAGCATCAGTATTTTATTCAAATTAAATGGAGCTTTGGATAATCTGTTGACCGGGTTGGCATTTTAGAAACAGTAAGATTTCTAATTACAGAATCAGATATTACATTATTATAAAATAGAAGTTGCAACTGTTTCAACAAACTCCGCTGTAAACCTATGGGTCCTTTGTGATTTTTTGCAAAGTTTTTGTTGCCTTTCCATGTATGTACACAAGAAAAACTCAATTTTCGTTTATTTAAACTGTATTTGGGCAACAGCGAGAAATTATTAAAAAGTAACGACGATTAAAAAATAAACAAACTACAGTTGTGGAAGCAATTAATAAATAAAGTTTAAAAAAATTCAATCCTTCATAAATCACATACAATTTACCTTATAATTAGGTGTGGTGGGCAACTGCGCCATAGTTTCATCTCCCGTGGCCAGTATAATGAGTGTGTTCAATATGTAGGGGTCTGCGAGCACATCAGTCAGGGTCAGCAGCACCCAGCCCGCGAATATCTCCCTTACTAATACGCGGAATACACTGGAAGAGGGAAAATGGACTTGATTCATAGAGTCCTAAGGGACAAATTGGCTTGTCCAGTATGGCCTGTTCAATATACGTCAGAAATATTTGGCGCCTGCCTCTGATTGGACAGACTTGGATAACAAAATTCAGTAATTGATTGGTTATAGAAAAAGACCGGGATCAAGTTTGTTACCGAGATAGATTCATTTATTAATTCAAATCAAAATCAAAGCATTTATTTCAAGTAGGCCAGTTACAGGCACTTTTGAATTGTCAGAGACAATTAAAGGAATAAATTATTATTAGACAATAAAAAGTTATGGTGCTACAGTGAAACAAAATGATATTCAGTAAGCTTACACTGTTTTCAAATGCACTTAATATACATATTTACAACAAAGTGTTAATAGTGCTAATATAAATCTCGTAAAAGTATCATAAGGCTGCTAATGACTCGTCAGATACATGTATGTGTGTGTGTAAGAACACTAGTTCTGACACACACTCATACTTGTATTACACCTTTGCACTTAGTGACCATTGTATTATGCTGAAAAAAAATAAATTCTCAAGGCAAAATAAACTTACATAGAAATAGAATAACATCCATATTGAATAAAATAAGTACAAATAATGTTCCTTTTTAATAGTCTCTCTCATTGATTTAAATGGCTTTGAGTTGGGAAGGTACTTTCAAGACTCGTACTTATGGGCGTAGCCAGCCATGTGCACAGGGTGGGGCAAAATTCTAGATTTTTTTTGTGACGTCTGACGATTGTCGAGTGTGATGTTTCTTACGGATATTAAATAGGTATTGTATTAGGTAAGTACCTATATATTATTAAATTTTTGTTAAAAGACACCTAGCAAGTCCGAGTCAGGGTGGGGCAGGCACCCCACTCTGCCCCACCGTGGCTACGCCCATGCTCGTACTGACTAATACCCACCCTGTTCCTTCAAATCCCTTCTACGTTCTAGGGCCACTAACTGTGGCTTGACTTTGATAACAATCGAGTTCCACTTTGAGGCATTTGTTTTTTTTTACGTGGTAAAATTATCAAATGAGTCCTCCCACCCAAGGCAGACTTGTACTGACTAAAATCCACGGTGTCCTTCAATAGCTCTTTACATTCCGGGACCACTGTGGCTCGTTAGTCCCGTGACCGAGGCAATTGGGTCATAATGATACGTGTAGTACTATTTACTTAAGGCAATACTCACGGATTCTGCAACTCATTATTCTTCAACAAATACGGCATGATGGCGTTCGTGATACACCTCAAATACTTTAGCTCGGCATTCCTGTTGGCTGCAGCCGGATGCAGCGCCATCTTGGAATCTAGTGATACTCCCGGACGTGACGCACATACTGAGTAGTGACGTAACGCACACGGAATTAGGCGGGATGTTATAAAACGAGCGTAGTTTATCTGTAAGAGAAGATTAGGTTGTAGGGAATTCTGTCAAAATAAAAATTCTATTATAAAAAAAAAAAACTAATACAAAAAGAGGAAGGAATTTAGCAGAATAACGTTTTTACAACTGGCAAGAATTGTCCGCCTAGTCACATTAGGCGGTTTGGTTTGCAACACAAAAATAATTTAAAATAACTTTCGTACATTTTGTATTCTGAACCATTGTAGGCTAGGTGGACCGTATTATGCAATTCCAATTCCTAAAAATTATGGCTAGAATTTCGGATCCTATGTTGTTTCTAGTTTGTGTATTTGTGATGTGACTTTGAAATTTATAAATGCACCTACGAACCAGGAGAAAATTCTGGTGTGGACGCAAAAGTGAAAAAAAAAATCTAGAATTAATGACATGTATTGATACTATCTAAGTGCAGTGGTGGCCCAGTGGTATAGAGCAGTGGTGGCCCAGTGGTATCGGCCCCGACTTACGAATTGTAGGTCGTGGGTTCGAATCTAGGCAGGCACATTACTTTGTGTAATTTATTTCATCACCACTGCTCTTAAAACGGCGAAGGAAAAACATCATGAAGAAACCGGCATGACCTAGAACCAAAAAATTCGAAGACATGTTATATCCACCAACCCGCACTTTGCCTAAGTGGTGGATTATGGCTCACTTCCTCTCTCAGAGAGGAGGCCCATGTTCCAGCAGTGGGATTGATGAGTATCAGGAACAGTATAAATGTATACCAATATTCTTACCTTGACAGCTCTCTGCAATAGACAAGCAGAAGCGTATCTAAGTTGGTACCGCAACTCGTCTACGAAGAAGGGTTGCAGCGTCACCTTACTGTACCACGAGTTAATGAACTGATCCAATATCGTGTTGTAAAACTGTAACAGAGAAGAAAAGACCTTCAGAGATATTTGACATAATTTAGGAGTAGGTATAAGGAACAGAGAAGAAACTCCATTATTCATGAAAGTACGGCACAAATAGCGGTTTCTGAGCGATTGGACTGCTGCGCTGCGTGTCACGGGTTCGATTCCTGAGGCCTTACCACGAACTCTTAACGCGATCCAGTTAAAGGTGTGGGAAAGAGACAGAGCAATACAAGTCCTTTAGCGCCATCTCTTTCCCACAGCCTAGATTGGATCGCGGTAAGAGTTAATGGTAGACCACCTGTACGGAGAAAAACCACTACCCTGTCGGAGTCAAGCGCCAAATAGTGTTTACTGTGTTCAATTCGGTGCGCAAGAGTTCCAGTACTTTTTAGGTGAGCTTGTTCCATCTTAGGCTTCATCTTTGACTCTAGACTAGATTGAGTTCTAGAGGTAATTCATTTTAAGTAACCAAACTCCAATCAGAATGACTTTTATTTTGTCTGGTGGAATACTGCTTCAGATTCTGTGATTTTAACTTCAATATCGTGCTGTAATGTTCCGATGGATATGTCGTCACATTCATCTATCGCAAAAGTTCTATAAGGACACTATGCAAGGTTACTTCTTGTAGGTTTTATTATATTCTCGAAATCTCATGTCTATCAGTTATTATTCAACAATGAAAATTTTTCCTCATCTTATTGCATTTAGAGGTCAATTTACAGCGACAAGGCCAGTACTTGTTAGGACAAGGTTTTGTTTATTTATACATGAAGTAGTCATATTTGACAATGCATTACCAGTTTCAGTTTTTGTCTCTGTGTTACTGTTTGACGTACAACTATTTTAATCTTGATAAAGAAGCAAGGTGATTTTTACCCGACTGCGCGACGCAACAGTCCTGTGTTTATCACCTATGGCATGTATTATGTAAGTATGTATGTATGATGTATGTATGTATGGTGGATTTCTATGTGCCGCTCACTCTCCCAGACCAAACGCGTGTGCCGATTTTGATGGGATTCTTACGTCAATCGATTCGTCTTAACATCCAAAAAAGTGTCATTAAAGACAATGTAATCAATATTCACCACACTTGGCACAACCAGACGCCATATAGTCAAACCATAAAAAAGTAAAAAAGTCGATGAACTATGTCATGTGGGGTATCGTTGAATAGGTATTTTAAAATCATATTTAGGTTCCCTTAATCATTTTTCATTTAAAATAATAATTTAGGATATATGACGATTAAAAGTTTTAACAAAACAATAATTTTCGCTCATTTTCTTACTTATTGATTTAAGTTTTTATTTCTAGTACTCGTAAATAAACGGTTTTCCAGTCAAAAAAGAAACAGTGATTATAAGCATGACGAACAAATATTTTTGGTAAAAATAATCTAAGAATACACAAGCACCAAGGAACTACTTTGGACCGAGCTGTGGTTGATTTAAGTTCACGCATTTTTGCTAAAGGTCTTTCATCAAGCAGTAGCTTTGAGCCGAGTTAGGTCTCTAGAGAGACTAATTTACACTAATATTAAAAACTAAAAAGTTTGAAATAAAAAAAAATAATTTTACGAAAAACAAAAAACCCGACTGCGTTAAAAATACACTAAAAAGAAAGAATTATCTTCCCACAAATTAGTTTAGAATTCACTCATTCACAGCTCACAGTCGGGGCCTATTCAAATTGATTACCAATCAAATTTCCCAAGGGGCCCCGACTGTTAGTGTGAATGAGTGAATTCTACAACTAGCAAATGACTGGGCTTGTTTCTTTCTTTTTAGTGTATTTTTAACGCAGTCGGGTTTTTTGTTTTTCGTAAAATTATTTTTTTGTAGTCAGTACGAGTCTGAAAATCCTTTCTGCCCCAACCAGAGAGGCAAAACTCAAACCAATACGCACTGAGCCGGTGCGGCGTGGTGGATTACAGGCCAGCTCACCCCCTCCCAAAGTAGGAGTCTTCTGTCCCAGCAGTGGGAACATTATGAGCTGATGGTTAGGTAATTTGGAAGATACATGTCAGTTAGTCTACTATCTAACGAGTTTAATTATTGTGTTTAAAATAAACCACAAAAGAAGAATGTAAAAGTCATGAAGCAAAAATACACAAACAGAAGAATTTCAAACACTAATTATTCCGGTTTCCACATTATGCATGGTTATTCGTTCCAAAGTTACAATTAAAACATTTTTAACATGAAGTCACCGATTTTTAAACCCCTTGAACTCATCTGAATTATTATAATTTGAAATTAAAATGTCTATGAATGGAATTCGACTTATTTAATGAGTACTCAATGGGGATGGCAACTGGGGAACTAATGGCGCTAGTATAGCTTGTTCCAAGCATCGTCATTGGTTCAAATCAGTTCAAATCTTAAAGGTACATACTTCAAAATAGTACTACGTTGGTCGGATTGGAACTAAGTTATGGTGGCGCCATCTACAATTAGCTTTGACTTGCCTTCCCCATTTGCTCGACGTCCATGATCTTATGCTCAATTACTATATAACAGTTGTCACGAAATAAAACGAACTAAAGCGTGGTCACTATTTCGAATCTTACGAGCGGAGGTACTTTTAAAAAGGGTTTTTGAAAAAAGAAACTTTTCCGTCAGAAATATGAGACGTGATTTTTTAAATCTCAACCTATCATTTAATTAAAAACAAAATACGTAATCAAGTAAAGGGGAACCCTCGCTGATAACACCAAATGAGTCATCGCAAAAAAATACCACATTTTTCGGCATATCCACAAACGAAGCCAAACAAGGAAGTGATTAAAATGTTATCGTCACCATTCTGGGTACACTGAAAAGTAATTGGCACAGAATATCTACTCTGTACAATGTGTGGCGAGCAGTGGCCGCCCAGTCCCAGACATATTAGGTCGTGGGTACGAACCTTATTAAATGCATTACTTTTGTAACTTATTTCATCACGTTACTCTCAAAACGACGAAGGAACCCGTAATGATGATAAGCCCTTTGACAGTATTGCTACAGATTGTTGAGAGTCCAAAACTTTGAGATACATTTTTACCAAGAAGACTCACCCAGTACTGAATTGTAGAAGTCAGACAGGCTTTCGCTTTATGTAAAATACTAGTATTTCACTAACATTGTGGTGAAAAGAAAAATAAAAATTATCTTCTTTTCACAAATATTTCGCCAGTTACGGCTTGTTCACAACCTTTCCACTGAACGCGGTGGTTATGATTAAATGATTAGAAACATTTGAAGCACGCCACGAGATGTCGCTCGTAGCTTAAGCGTTCGGATTTCTCCGAGCGGATCGTACAGCGTTGCGCTGTACTTGGAGCGGCGAGAACAAAAGTACCAGCAAAAGAGTGCGACTCCGAGATGCCGAATCCACACGCTTGCCGTGTTTGTATTTGCATCTTGCTTTCTGGTATAGCGCCGTCCCCTTCTGTTTGGCAAACACTGCAAGCGTGTGGATCTGGCATGAAATACAGCGGTTCGGACACCGGAGTGGAGAGTTCAGTTGCTGCGAACTGCTACTGTGGGTATGTGGCGTGGATCTCGCTCCGCTACACTGACCACCGCACCGTACACCGCTTAGACCAAAGTTGTGAACGGGTCGATATTGTGATAATATTACGTGTGCAGTATCAGTCTAAGTAAGTTTATCAATTGTGGACCTTCTGTTCATTCCAGCTGCTACGTAAAAGCAATAATCGCAATAAACTACGACATAAACTTATGCATGAATGTCTTGACTTTGGAATAAGACGTGATCTCATATGCTCATAGTATCAATTGTTTTGGTCTAGTATCGCCCATTGTTTCATGTTTTTGTTCAGATATTAGTTAACCTTGGTGGATTTAGAATTAGATCGTTATGAACTTTATTTTTATTTATTTTCAAGTTGTATTGTTTAAAATAAAATGTAGATACATACATAATTTAATTTTAATTGAATTTAATACATTATTTCAAAGCAGTTTTCATGGTTTGTGCATCGGATCGCGACAAATTTTCAAGGATAATAGTGAAGTGAGCGGGAAATATGTTGTTTGTTAAATATTTTTGATTTGCATTATTTGTGGTAGAGGAAACTTCGGTTGATTTAAACTTACGATTTATTTTTCCTGGATCATAAAAATGTAATTACTTAGTGATTGCCAATTTTATTTTCAATTACCTAAACATTGTTGTGTTGCTTGGGATATTATAATGTTTTACATACTGAGTTTGTCCATACGAATTCATCCCTAAGATGTAAAACATGGCATGGGACAAAGGCAAGAATAAATATGATAATATCCAAATTCAAAAACATGGTACTTTTAGTGTCTTGTATAATAAAGAAAAATAATACTCACATCTTCAATGGCCTGATCCAATTGCTTATGTATCTGGAGCCCCACCCAGGGCTCCGCCGACATGCTAGAGTCATGCCTCTCACAATCTTTTGACCCACAGGTCTCGCAACCCTGAAATTATATGTAAAACTTCATCATCAAAAACAACAGGAGCGAATACCTTGCGGAATTCACTATTATACCTTGCGGAATTCACTGTCATACCTTGCGGTATTCACTGTCATACCTTACGGTATTCACTGACACACCTTACGGTATTCACTGTCATACCTTGCGGTATTCACTGTCAACTGACTTGTGTGACGACAAGATTAATGCAAATGTCTGTTAGGTCAAGGTGTTTAATTAAAGAGCAAACTCTTTTCTTGGAAGTACAAAGAAGTAGTACCAAGCCTCTAACTGCAAGTAGATGCGGAGCCATTACGTTGTGGCCGTAACAAACGGCTGTCGCGCGCCGCCCATTTCGTACGCGCTCCGTATCTCATTTATTTTTGATACGTGTGATTACGTACAATTAAATATAAAGATAATAACATATGAAGAAAAGCAAACACTGCATAGCTTTTGGTTAATAAT
Organism: Agrotis segetum; assembly: GCA_036375495.1. Classification (NCBI taxonomy): domain Eukaryota; kingdom Metazoa; phylum Arthropoda; class Insecta; order Lepidoptera; family Noctuidae; genus Agrotis; species Agrotis segetum. The sequence continues at coordinate 1,604,893 of JAQSVV010000062.1, forward strand.
AACAGTGATAGGAGCCTCACATTTTTGTTAAGCGCTCTTAATACGATCATTTATTATGTTTGCTTTTATTTCATATTTTTTATAAATAATCAGGATCCCGCTGAAGGATATGCATGAAAGTTAAGATTAATTTATTAAATAATGAAACTATTTATCAAAGTAACAGGTCTGTTTACACAGTGTTCCCACGAACTAGAATTTTAAATAACCTTAGTTCTGAGCGCCATCTAGAACATCATGACCATGTGTTTCAAAAATAATCGGCAAAGTCAATGCCAATTTTGATATTTTTTGGAAGTACGTAAGCAAAAGCTGTTCATTTTGGAAGGGTTGAGTTGACAAGAGAATCTTCTGTAGTTCTTTTATTTATTCTGTGGTAGTACAGCAAACACAAATGTTTGCTGTACTACTTCTTTGTACTTCCAAGAAAAAACACTAGGGAGAGGGAAAGTGCAGATGTTTTAAAGTACTGTCTTAATGCAATTTTCATGTTCTTTAAATGTTTATTGCAATTTTCATGTTTAATAAATGTTTATTAAGCTCAGTTTGTGTTTATTTATTTGCTAGGATTTTGCTCTTGGCCTCAATCTAGCCCGCTGAAATATGCATGAAAGAAGCAATAATGTATTAAATAATGAAACTATAAAAAAAGTAACAGCGTCTGTTTACATAGTGCACGAAATTGAAAAAATAACCTTTGTTCTGAGACTATCAGAACATCAAAACAGTGTTTCCAAAATAATCGGTCAAAGTCAATGAATTTTGTTATTTTTTGGAAGTTGTAAAGCAAAAGCTGTTCAGTTTGGAAGGGTTGAGTTGACAAGAGAATCTTCTGTAGTACTTTTATTTATTCTGTGGTAGTACAGCAAACGTGTTTGCTGTACTAATTCTTTGTACTTCCAAGAAAAAATACTAAGAAGAGGGAAAGTGCAGATGTTTAGGGTTAAACCACATCTGGCAGCACGGAATCGCCTTTTTCCGTCGCCCTTTCTCTTTCTGTGGCTTAGAACTGCCATTTGCTAGTAGTGAGATCTCTCAGCCAACACCGCAGGATACAGGTAGCCTGTGTTGAACAGCTAGGAGGTGGATCCCACCATTTTTATTTTTATTATCCTTAAGATGGCGCGAAAGAAGACCGCGACAGGAGACCGCGACTGGAGATCGCTACCGTATCTGTCTCCTTTCTGTATCTCGCTTGCGAACTGCTTACTAAGTGAGGCAAAGGGTTTATTTTTCTGCCTTTTGGAATCTATACAAAATAAACACTTGCTATGAATCATATTTATAGTTCATGATTTTGTAGACAAGCAATCTAGACCCGCGACTGGCCAGCCAATAACTTTTACTGATAAGTAAATCATAACATAAACAATGTTACTCATTCAATAACAAATACCCATGAGTGGAGGTGACTAATGTCTTAAATAATTTGGCACTAATTATGACTCATATTTGTGGCTTCTCTAAGAAAGTAAGATAACATTTTTTTCCAGTGTTATACAGACATCAAAAACAAGAATTTCAAGTAATTAGACTATCTAATCTAGTTATTTGATAGTCATGATATTAAAAAATTAAGTAGCAGTAGTATTACAATATCAATCTTGATAATATTGATTATTAAGGACCTGTTTAGCTTAAACAAATATGAAACAAGAGAACTACTACCCCATATAAATTGGCAAAAAGAGCAGCAGAGTCCATAATATTATTTTTTACTTTTGATAAAGTAGCTTGCATGTCTATCACATTGCCCGTAAAAAAATTAGTAAATATTCCTCAGGCATTTCTGAGATATTTTTTCCCATATAATTAGTTTAGAATTAGATTTTAAACAACATTGTGTACTAAATTTCATCCCAATCCAGTCAGTACATTTTGTGTGAAAGACAAACATTCATTCATTCCTCTTTACAAAATTATGCATTTTATTTTTAATATTAAGTAAGTAGGTATTTTGTTAGATTCATAACTAATTCTTTAGCAATAGTTAGAGTTTTGACAACAATTCAAACTTTTAATTTGTCACTAAGTATTTATTGGAACTCAAACTAATTAATATAATTGACTAATAATGAAATGTTTTATCTGACTCATTGCTAGGCAAGTAGAAGTCTATAATCATACAATTAGGTCATGAATTAATTTATCAGTATATTCATACAGAGAAGAGACACCAAACATTACTTCAAAAGTTATGTGTTATCTTACTGTTGTGGAAATGGAGCAAAAGATAAATCTTTAAAGATATATGATAAGCCAAGAGTATGATTATCTCAGAAACTTGCAGTCTATCTGGTTGTGTGTACTACCTCAACACTTATTACTTGATCCATTAGAAAACAGGCTTGACTGATAACAACGATGTTTAACTAAGCAATAAAAATAATTAGTGAAGTTTCAGAGCAAATAACAGAATTCAACAATATTTCTTTTCATGATTACTAAGAATTATTATTAAAACCCTCGTAATTATTGCTTGTCAAATAGTAAAAATGATGAATAGGGAGGCGTACATGACCTCAATCGTGAAATAACGAGTTCTTTATAACTAGTAAACAGTAAACAAAGAAAGTATGCCAACTCACTCGAACCGTCGCGTCTCCCTCATCGTTATACGTCTCTCCGACGAAATGGCACTTTAGTTTATCAATGTAATCGTGTAAAATACTCGAATTGAGCCCGTAATAACAAGCCACACATCCCAATCCATAGCTAAATGCTATAGTGGCAAAGTGAAATCTGAAAAAAAAAACATAATTGTTCAGGAAGATGTTACCGACAAAATACAAAAATACGTAGTAATTTAATCACGCTACCTGTAAAAATATAAAACTGCAATAGCCGTGCATAGAATACCGAAGTAAATAATATAATTTTTACTAGCAAATCTCTCTGTAAACTTCGTTTGACATCTTTCACTCATGGTTAGGCGAACAATGACGTTTGTTGTGACGTTTTTGAAACACTTTTGGCAAGTGGGCAAGATTGACGGCACAAGGAAATGTTACCCAATCACGATAGAAAGATTCTACTATTATCTGAAAATAAATTGAAAGTAAAGGAAGAATGTATTCCACCTTAGGGACCTGACTCCTGAGAAAAAAAATAGATAGTATGTGTCAAATAGTAGCGGTGCCATAAGCTCAGCAGTCATTTCAGCGGGTGCCCAAATTGGGCACCCAGTTATAATATAACGCTGAATATTTTTATTATGCTACTGAAACCAGTGACGGATAACCCATAATCAAATTAAGCAATTGCTTAGGGCATAACCTCTGGGGTCCAGGAGGTCCAGAAGAATCACAAAAAAAATCTATGGACGGATTTTATTTGGGGCTTCCTCTGGTGCCCCCTCCTCATGGCCATCACGTCTCATGCTCACGTCAAGTCACTAAAAACTTATTGAAACTGTGGGCACATATAAATACATTATAATGAATTATTACGATAAAAACTTTCCTGAGTATCCAAACCAAAGCGTGTTTTACAAAATCTAACAATGTCATCTAGGGAAGTTATAGGTAATTGAATATAATAATTGTTAACAGCTTGAATAATGTCCGGTGCATGCCTTAATAATGGGGAAGGCAAGTGTCAAAGTGAAAAGTGACAGTTTGGTCCCCAAAGAACTGTCAAATCAAAGGAATTTTCAGAAAAAAAACGATTTATTGATGTAACATGACTAGATGTTGCGTAATAAGCTGTAAAAATGATGGAACATACAAATTTACGACAATTTACACTATCAAGAAATAATGGGTAGCTGCTGTGACTGCTGTGAGAACAAAAATTGTATTAATACTAAGGAAAAGCTATATAATAAACAAATATCCAGCCTTGCGAAGCCAAGACAGGCCGTTAGTTGAGTTTATTAATGAAATTCTATGATTATACCATAACTAAACAATCGAATACACTTTTCCAAATAATATCTACTTTTCTTTTGGAGGTTAAGTACCAGTATTGCATCGCTCTATAAATCATGAAATGGTTCGTCTGGCGGAAGAATTATCACCTGGAACGAGTTTTGTAATAGTTGTGGTGTTAATAAATTAAACATATTGTGATATTTCTCGAATCTAAATAGAAAAAAAAGGTTAAAATTACTGACTTAAAACATTATGTAATTTTATCAAAATAGAAAGTCAGAAGCAGCATTATATTCTTGTTATAGGAGAGGAATGGTAAAACATACCTAAACTCAAAAATTGAAACCTCAACTACAAGTAATTGTGGATTTATTACGGTAAAATCAAATGTATTACCTCTCAATTAAATCACTTTTTTCCTCTTGTAGATGCACCGCGGCGTCTTAATTCTTCTTTCAGTATAAGTACTTACATGGACGAATAATTTTCCATATTTGTTTTGTATTTATACTCAATTTTTATAACAAATAATCTTGTTTGTTTTTTTTACAAGGTAGACGTGGGGACCAACTATCGCAGCGCCATCTACGATTAGCTTTGAGTTGCCATCCCCATTCAAAAGTTCTGTAAATTGATTATGGAAAAGAATAACAACTATTTTGGGAATTTATTTATAACTTGGTAATACTATTTTCGTTCAGAAACAACGCTATTCGGAGTGGCTATTTTTTCATAATAATTCCAAACTATCCGAATCGATCTTACTATTTCAATGGAAAAGTAAAATGCGAAATAAAATAGCTGGAATTCATTTTTGTTATTTCCAAATCCTGGGGTGCGTTTAAATCTTCTGGCGATATTTCGCCGGAAAAAAATTAAACTAGCGAGGGTTCGCTGAACGGAGTCATAAGTTTCTGTCAATGTTAGTTGTCAAATTCAATGGGGATGGCAACTCAAAGCTAATCGTAGATGGCGCTGCGATAGTTGGTCCCCACGTCTACCTTGTACAAAAAGACAAACAAGATTATTTGTTATAAAAATTGAGTATAAATACAAAACAAATTTGGAAAATTATTCGTCCATGCAAGTACTATATACTAAAAGAAGAATTAAGACGCCGCGGCGCATCTACAAGAGGAAAAAAGTGATTTAATTGAGTGGTTATACATTTGATTTTACCGTAATAAATCCACAATTACTTGTAGTTGAGGTTTCAATTTTGAGTTTAGTATGTTTTACCTGTCCTCTCCTTTATCAAGAATATAATGCTGGTTTTGACTTTCTATTTTGACAAATATCATAATGTTTTAAGTCAGTAATTTTAACCTTTTTTTCTATTTAGATTCGAGAAATATCACAATATATTTAATTTCTTAACACCACAACTATTACAAAACTCGTTCCAGGTGATAATTCTTCGATTTTCGAGCGATGCAATACTGGTACATAACCTCCAAAAGAAAAGTAGATATTATTTTGAAAAGTGTATTCCATCATTTTTACAGCTTATACAACATCTAGTCATTTTACATCAATAAATGGTTTTTTTTCTGAAAATTCGTTTGATTTTACAGTTCTTTGGGGACCAAACTGTCATTTTCACTTTGACACTTGCCTTCCCCATTGACAGCTCAGTTCGGCTTGACACGGGTATAATCAATATATAGCCGGTGTGATTAAAATCGATCCAGTAGTTCCAAAAATAATATTCACTCTACTACAAATATTAAGAATCATTTTCGTTTTTACGGCAACAAAGTCGCTCCGCAAACGCAACAAAACTTAATTTGTAAATCTGACAGCATCTTTAAAATATTGCACTTAAATCATACGGTGTAAAGGGTTATATACATCTATATTAAATGAACAATGTATACCAAGGACGACCGTAATTGGTTAAGGATTAATTTGTATTGGTTAAAATCGCTTCGAAAATTCAGCCATTATTTGTACGTAAAAAGTAAATGACATTTAGTCAAAAAAATTTTGTGGGTTATTCATAAGAGATAGAAACCTCAAAAATAACGTGTGACTTCGTCCACTATTTAATGGATGTTATTATACATGTAAACCTTCCTCTTGAATCACTCAAAAATCTATTAAAATCTTAAAAACCGCATCAAAATCCGTTGCGTAGTTTCAAAGATTTAAGCGTACAAAGGGACATAGGGACAGAGAAAGCGACTTTGTTTTTTATACTATGTAGTGATACACTAAGGCTCCTCGCCCACGGGCGACTTTTTGTAGCAATGCAGCTGCGATGCTGTCGCGCGTAGCATCGATACAGACGCGATGCTGTCGCTAGCTGTGTGCCCTCGCCCACGGGACCAGATTCAGTCGCGATGCAAACGTACCACTCTAATGCGACTCTCCCTTTCCCCTCCGACCTCTCTACCGATGTCGTCCCACGCGGTCGCACTTTGTATGCGATACAATCGCTATTATTTGCATTAGCGCGTTGCAAATGCGACTAACTATGCGTTAGAAGCGATGCATTGTAGCGCTATGTAGTTGCCTACCAGACGCGCTACAGCATAGATAAAAAGTCGCCGTGGGCGAGGGGCCTAAATAAGCAAGTGTCATGGGTTTTGTAAGTGCAACTGTGTGAGTTAAAATTTAAAATTTGAATGTCAAACACTGAAACAAAATAATAGACAAATTGTGCGTTATCATTTTTATTAGTGCATTCTTATCTACAAAAAATCAATGGTAAACACAAGTCACTACTTTGGCATCAATCACACCCACAGTTAGTGCAATTAATATTTTATCACAATATTTCTTTTGTACGCTGAAAAAGTAACATGATTATCACAAAAATTCCAGAATTATCACAAAAATTATTATTGTACAGGAGATATGACGACATTAAAAAAAATTAAATGAAAATTATACCATTATTAATCAGAGAATTTTCTTACAAATACAGATTATTCATGAACTTAAAGATAAATGCTGTAGACATCATACATATTATTGTAATGGAAACTAATTAACAGTTGTTTTCATCAAACCTTTGATACTGGTTAATTCATCTGAATTAAGTGTTTGTTTTTTTAAAAATTTTTTCAGAATCTAATAATGGCATTCCAAAGATGTTTCCTACAATAATGAACATCATTTAGGTAATTCTTGTGATGTGGAGTTTTGGTACCACCAAATACAAGCAAATTTGAGCTTTGTTAGTGTTAAATATATACCTTATGACTAGAGGTACACCCAGGCTTTATCTATCAATATTTAATAATGTGGATGAATTCCAAAATCAGGTCATTGGACTAATGCACCAAACAGCATAACAGCCATCGAAGCACAATTCATTTTGGAAAACTGGCAAGCACTTGATTTTAAACTCGGATCAATTTATTTTAGTTGAAGAAGACTATAGGAATACTTTTTGTTTAAAATTACCACTCTTCTGGTTTTTAGTTACAGAGTAACATTGAAGCAGAAAACAAAAGCACTCATAAAAATCCCTGTTAAATGACAAAGGGTGGCTATAATCAATTAAAATTCAAATACAATGAGTTGAAAGATTTGATGACTAATAACAATATTCTACGTTCCTTATACAGACACAGAGAAAGCATTACAAAATAATTAGAGAAAGTAGCTCCTCGTCTGAACATTTTACCGAATGACTCCTACCTAAGTATGTGTTTAGAATATTAAAGGTACTGCAGTCTAATGTCCTGAATTTTTATTTCAATAATAAAATTTATTTTTCAGTATTTTTGTCTAGGAAAAATCCATTATATAATATAGCAAGTGTGGTGGGTTTTGAAAGTGCGTCTGTGGGAGTTAAAATCATTTGAAAATTTAACAAACTGATTTCCGAAATAATAATAGATCGAATTGTGGTTAGTCAGTTTATGTCCCAATAGTGCATTCTTATCCAAAAAATCAATGGTAATTACAAGTCACTACTTTAGCATCCGTCACACCCAGAGTTATGCAATTAATATTTTATCACAATATTTTTTCTTTTGTACACTAAACAAAAACATGATTATCACAGATAATAGCCTATTTAAGTTATCACAAAAATTGATTACCCTGTACAGCGAGATATGCCACGACATTAAAAAAATCACATGTAACTTATACCATTATTACTAGAGAATTTTCCCGCGGCTACAGCTTGCATTATTATAAAGATAAATGCAGCAATATCATACATAAAATTGTAATGGGTGCTAATAATTAACAATTAATTATCTTGGAGAAACCTCAAATACTTTAATTTCTTTACAATAATGTATATTTATGTTTAAAAATGTATACACATCTATATAATTTTTGAAAAACATTTTATATTTCATAATGAACATCATTTAGGTAATTCTTGTGATGTGGACTTTTGGTACCACCAAATACAATGCGATTTGAGCTTTTGTTAGTGTTAAATATATACCTTATGACTAGAGGTACACGTAAATTTTATCTATCAATATTTAATAATGTGGATGAGTTTAAAATCAGGTCATTGGACTAATGCACCAAACAGCTTAACAACCATTGAATCATAATTCATTTTGGAAAACTGGCAAGCACTTGATTTTAAACTCGGATCAATTTATTCCTAGTTGAAGAAGACTATGGGATAATTTTCGCGAGTAATGTTGAAATAAAATTATGCACACTTCTGGTTTAATTATTTGAAACTCTCAGTAACATTAGCAGAAAAGCATTAAAAATCCCTGATAAATAGAAAATATCTGGTTGACCGAGCTTCGCTCAGTTTTTAAAATGTCTATATCTTGGGAATCGAGCTTTTCTCGGACCTGGGACCTTGATAAATCGATTCCTTGAGCCGAAAAACCCCTAATCTGTAACTTTCATGAAAATCCTTGGAGCCGTTTCCGAGATCCTGATTATATATAAATATACAAGAATTGCTCGTTTAAAGATATTAGATAAAACACAATTCTATGAAGCTTCATAATACAAAAAGTGCAAAACCAATTACTAATATCAATATTCTAGTTTATTATACAACACAAAAAACAAGCATTACAAAATAATTATCGAGATAAAAGTATGTATGTCTGAACACACTTTTACGACCGAATATGTCCTACATAAGTACGTGTATAAGATAAAAAGGACTGCAGTCTGAATGGGTCCTAACAACATTTCAAGAGAAAAACAGATGCTGTCTGAGGAAAAATACATTAATATAATACAGAATGACATTTAAAGTTTAGACAGTGAGGAGTAATCCAAAACCATTAAAAGTTAACAAATTGATTTCAGAAATAATAAAATCAAATAGTAGTTAGTTTATCTTCCAATTAACCAATATAAAATTACCCTTCAGCTAGTACCATAGAGTTTTCTAGAAATACATTTCAATAGTTTAACATCATAGACATATAATAACCTAAATGGACTGTGTCCTCTTCCTCCCAAAGATTTAAAGTAATTATATCAGTAATCAATAGAAATATAGATGTGAAGGAATAATACTTATATTGTAACATCTTAGTTGCTATATATCTGGTCAAAAAGCCTGAGAAGAATAATGTTTTATGAAGGAAGAATATACAGATGTGGTCATAAAATGTGTAAGTAGGAGAGTAAAATGTTTATTTCATGTTGTCTCGCTCCTACAATTTATGGCAGCCGACAGAAATACATATTTGGAGTTTAGCATATCAAGAGAATGTTTTTAAACGACTTATTGGAAGCATGGTTCGAAAAAGTTATTATTTCGCTCGTTTCTCTCTCGCACGATTTATGACCGCTTTCGATAAAAGATGATTAAAATTGGATAAGTACAGTATTCTGATAAATTCTTACGTTAAATTGTATAGAAGGATTTTAGTGAAGAGTGATGGCGTGATAAACGATGCTGACTTTGTATCTTAGTTGCTAAGTCATTTTAGTGATGAAAGATTTATGAACCCATGTATACACAATCATGTCATGCATATTAACTGACTGTAAGTTAATCAAGATTAACACTTTCACTGTCCGCGCAGCAGACACAATACCTAAACAATAGTCGTGGATCACATGTGATTCATCGGACAGGGAAGTGGTTAATAGATAAACTTCCATGACACTTATTCTATGCGATATTACAAAAATTTTGAGTTTTTTTACAGTAACATCTTTTCATTATGTAGCTTCATCATCATCATCACCCATTTTTCTGTCACGCAACTCACAAAACTATTAAATTCCTCCATAGGAACCAGCGTTTGTATGCAAAGTTTTGAACAGATTTTTTCATCATAATACCATGTTACGTTTACACATTATCCTTACAACAATTTTCGGGGTACACCAATGGTCTACATCTATGGTTCCATAGACAAACAGGACTTCTCAGGACCAGAGAGTACTAAACCTCTGACAACATCGTCACAAATGACATATAATAATTACTATAAACTTCAAAACTACCCTCATTTTTCAAGGATTATTTTTGCTCCCCATCCAGTTTCTCCAATTCGGTGGTTTCATTGTAACATACCATTTAACGTTAAACGGTTTATCTAGGGATAAATTGGCTGTTATTTGGAGTACCTTGGACTGTGTGTTGTAAGAGAACTCGCAGGGTTTGACGCAAGGCTGGTCGTTGATGGCAACCATCTTGATCGGCGGTTGGTTCAGTACTGAGATTTTGTTGATGTTAGGCACGCCGTATCCCCACCATTGGACGTTGCTCCTTACCTCTGTGTTGTTTAGTGTGAATTCTATGTGGCTGTATTTTTGTTCTTCGTAGGTGTCTGGAAGGAGATAATTAAAAGTTATAGATAAAAATAATGGTTAATTATCATATCGGCCGCAGGACGTCCACTGCTGAATATCCGCCATAGATTGACCGGTTGTAACAACTTGCATCCAGCGCGATTCTGTGGTCTTCATCAGATGTTTTTCTTCACCGTTTTGAGAGCAGTGGTAATAAAATAAATTACACAAAGTAGTGCGCCTGGTGGGGTTTGAACCCACGACCTACAACTCGTAAGTCGGGACCGATACCATCGAGCCATCACTGCTCACCACACATGAGGCCCATAGTTGGTGCATATTATGTTGTAAATTCTCATGATACTCACTCAAGCTATCTCCATCATCCCAGTACAGCTCTCCCTTGGCCCGGTTGTCTCTATCCGGTACCACCAGCAGCTGTAGCGGACAGCTGCGAGTGTTGCTGGTGGTGACGGGGCCTTGTAGTGGGGGCTCTTGCATGGGGATTATGCCGCCACCCTGTAGGAAAAAACAGTTTTTTAATGCATTAATGTTACGATTGGTACGAAATAGAGATAATGTTTCGCGCTTTTTTAGGTGAGATTATTTGTGGAGATAAAAACGTTTGCGAAAATTAAGTTTTATTCTTTTTCGGATGCATGTGCGCACGCACAAATATGACACGTAGGACTGATCTTTTTGTGCTTTCATAAGATTCTTAATTTTTCATGCTATGCATTCATGTTTGAAGATTTGTTTTATTATTATTGGGCCATTAAAAGGCATTTTATTAATGCCCAACTTTTATTTCTTAGGAGATCCCAAGCGTAGACCTTTCTATAGCACGCTGAGAAAAATGAAGTCGATGGGCCAGCTTGACAGACATGTTCCTCGTTTGGGCTCCATAAAATAAGACTGGAAGGGCCAATGACGATATAATACTAGACTCCGCATACACGATCTAAAGAACAAAAACTATTCTGCCAACTTGCTGAGGTACACTGCGAGTGTTGCTGGTGGTGACGGGAGTGAGTGGGGGGACGGGGTACTGCATTGTGATTGGCTAACTCAAGGTCTGTTCTGTCTCAACGTATGTTTACGGCTCACAGGATTGGTCGAAATGAGACGAATATGAGACTTTTTTGCCTATGTGTTGGCAGACATCGGTCGCCTGTTATTAGGAGTCTAGTACTATATCGTCGTTGGGAAGGACGCACTGATTACAATCAGTCCTTTCAGCCCTACACCCGAATTTTTAAGCACTGCAACAGCCGTGTCAACCGTCCGATGAGACTTAAATAATTTTTGTAGGGGCAAAAAAGCTAGTCAACCAAATAAAACCGAAGTCACCTTAACGGACACGGTCTCATTCTCCATGAGCTCGTAGCTCTTATCGCTGGCGATGAACAGTCCGTCCAGCACGTTGTACCAGCTGTGTGGTCCGGGGAACTCCGCGCGCGTCACCGCCGCGCCCTGCTGCAGGATGGGAGACACCATGACGTACGGACCGACCATGAACTGACTGTCTATCTCGTGGAGGTTGTTCTGTTCTGGGGCTCTGGGAAGGAAAGAATATTGAATAGTAATTTAATGGATGAAAAGCCGTAGAGTAAGTTCGGGAGTCTGTCCTTTGATTTTGTCAATTGAAAAATGCTGGTTCACAGCATAATAAAAATGAGTTTTGATTGTAAGATAACTACGAAAAACCAAGATAATTTAAAATATCACCCTGTGAACTCCTTTCTAAAAAATCCTTTCGATTTTTCGAATCTCAGTTTCAAATAAAGTGACTTCTAACTTTACTTCACGTGCAACAACCAGGGTTAACTTATTCTTAGCGCATCGATATTTTGGTTCTGTAAATTGGGTAGTGGAGCCAAAATGGCTACAAATTGACAGGAAACGGCTGTATAAGAATGGTGAAGATGAACTTAAATAAATAGTGAAGTTCGGCGTCAACTGCATTCTACCACCTCCGGGCCCAGAGACACGGGTCTTGATACACTGAGATATAACTTACTCAAAGAACAGCGGCCTGACGACAGTCTCCCCGTACACGTGCGCCCGCCAGAACAGCGTGTAGTAGTACGGCAGCAGCGTGTAGCGCAGGCGGAGGGCAGAGCGACTCGCTTCTACCACCTCCGGGCCCAGAGACACGGGGTCTTGAGGCTACAACCAATTGTTAGTTATTTTTTAGTATTTTTTAATATTTTGCGGTAAAGAAAATGTCTATAAGCAGGATTCAATACACGAGATGCATTCCCAACTAGCCCATCGCAGTCATGAACGGCAAGGTTGCTTTTTTTCATTTTTTTCTCGAATTTTGTAACAAGTATAAAAGTAGTTATTGATTATTTTAGACGGGTAGCGCCATCTAGTAACGGAAACGCGAACTGATAGTAAATAGTTACAGTTCATTGATAGATGGCGTTAGAGAGTAACATATTTATTTACGATACTTTAAATTCTAAATAAAATATAATATTAAAATTGTGATATATTTCAGTTAAATTAAATTTAATTATAAATAACGCATGGTCTAAAAGGCAAAAGCCTAAAAGCGGGTTTGACCGTCGTCAGATGACGTTGAACTTTTGGCTTCCCTTTTTTCTTGGAACCTGGACACACGTTATAGACGCTGACTGATTTATAGAACCAGAATATTTAATTAAAAGTTAATGACGCGGACCAGGAGTGGAACAGCGGCTAAAATAAAAGTGTAATATATAAGGAACCGCATATGCGTATGTATCCATAATTATTTCCTGTTTTGTTGCAATTACATGGCATCACCCGTCATGATGATGGTATTGAAATGCTCACGGATTCTTTCTGATATTGTTCTCAGGGTTCCATCCATTATTTAATTAAATATAAATAAAGAAAAATAATAAACGTCTTCTCTACGCTTGGCACACATGAAGTAAGCTGGGACAAGCTCTGGTTCCAAGCCACGTATTACATTCTACAAAGCACACAGGCTGTGAATGCTGTCTGCGTGGCATGTCCACGGTTCGACCTGGATAGATGGTAGTATGTCCTACCTGAAGTAAGTGTTGTGACTATAACCATAACCTTGTAAGGAAGCTTGACAAGTGCTGTGATCCTGTACCTATGTGTGCACCATTAAATTAAATAGCTGAGAAGACATCAAGCATCTCTTTTATTTAACCAACACCTCATGCGAACAGAACCCGTTAGTCTCATGGCAATCTACGCTGGCAGCTGGTGGTAAGAGACGTAAGGACCTTACAATTTGATGTGTTAAATCTTTGTAAATATGCATTAATTTAACAAAATAAAAAATACGTATCCATTATTTTTCAAAACTTTTTCTGACGATGACGAACTAATTAAAATTGTAATTTATTGATCCTATTAATCGGTGAGTTAAGAATCTGTTTACCTTAGAACTATCAGAGTTGTGGTTCCTAGAGAACGGATAGAAGGCTCCGAGTTGCATCCATCGTTTGCACAGTTCCACCGTGGTGTCGCCTTGGAAACCGCAGATGTCTGCACCCATCATAGGGATGCCGAATAGACTGAAGCTTAGCAACTCTGCAAAGAATATCTGTATTTAATGCAGCGTCAAAAGATCGGTGGTGTCAATATAATGGTGTGTTGACGAAATGGGAATGGCAACTGGGGAACTAATGGCGCTAGTATAGCTTGTTCCAAGCATCATCATTGGTTCAGATCAGATCAAATCTTATGCCGGCCACACACATTCGTACGAATACGCAAACCCACAAGTGTAGGACGACATTTGCAAATGATTGTGTGAAGTTTTCGTGGCATTCGTGCTTTTCCAAGCTGTGTCGGTTTTTTAACGCACATCAAAGCGCGCGAACCTCGAACCTTTGCGTAGTCTCCTACACATTCGTGTGACCAGTTGCGCACACGATTGCAAAGCAAACGGTCGTGTCGTTGTTATGTTTTGTGTGACGATCTACTGATCAGTGGCACACATACACCGTCATCCCGTGGAGGGTCGATTCGGTACTTGAAAGTTGAAACACTATCGATTTGCAAAAATAAAATTAAAAAATAAAGTACTTTTTTTCTAAATTCGAATAAAAGCCTGAGACATTCGTAACAAGTGTAGGAGGAAGCGCAAACTGTTTCGCAAATAGAGTATGCGAACCCATTTGCAAATCCGCTAAGTTTGCGAATGTATGTCTGACGGCCCTCCACATGTGCGCAAATATTCGTACTATGTACGAATGTTTGCGCGCATGTGAGTGGCCCCGGTTAAAGGTACTTCAAAATAGTACTACGTCATTGGTCGAATTAGGACAAGCTATGGTGGCGCCATCTACAGTTAGCTTTGACTTGCCTTCCCCATTAAGAAAACAAAAATCACCAAAAGGGTTTAACGAAGCCCGTGTTCACGGGATTGTCCCTTTCGCTCCTAGCGCTCCACCCAGAAATTCCTCATCGATTGGGAGGCATGTATACCAAAATTTTAACCCGTGTGCATATACAGACAGCTATATTGTGGGCTTTACAAATATTAGTTCCGTGCGAGAATTAAACCAAAACGTAACACAAAAACCAATCGCTTAGCCACTGCGGCAAACTGTTACTAAACAGTTGCTACATTTCTTCACATAACTGGCCTGTTGGTCTAGTGGTTAGTGACCCTGACTGCTATGCCGGAGGTCATGGGTTCGATTCCCACCCGGTACAAATGTTTGTGTGATGAGCATGATCATTTGTTCTGCGTCTGGGTGTAATTTATCTATAATATGTATGTATTTAGAAATATATAAGTATGTTTATCAGTTGTCTAGTACCCATAACACAAGCTCTGCTTAGCTTGGAACTAGTTGGCGTTGTGTGATAGTTGTGGAATATTATAAAAATATATATGGTATATATATATAATTATTATGATTAAATCTAAATGGTCTTACCCGGCACAGTCATCTTCATGTCATGCCAGTTACTGGAGATGTCTCCACTCCAGTGTCCCGCGTACTTGCCCATACCCACGAATGTGGACCGCGTTATTATGAACGGACGTTTACCACGGATCTCTGCTAGTGAGCTGGTAAACAGAAGAGAAACTTAGTAATTAGAACACGATATTTAATTAATTAGCTCTGACAAGGGCAAGATGTAAGTAGTAATTTAAGTAGACGATGCAAGAACTCGAGAACGAGTAGCGTTACATTGCGGAATTTATAGGTAAAACAAATTCACATAATGAAACAAATGCCGCAATGTAGTGAAACTCGCATACGAGTTCTTGCTCCGTCTAAATGGCGCTTATATGGCGTTTAAGAACTTTTTGGGGTGCAGGCCCCATGGACATAAAGAGCTTCCAAAAGCAACGTCCAACACATATTGAAGACAATTCGTCTACCGTATATCTACGAGTAGAGTATCATTATGGAAGACAGTGCTACAATAAAATGGAAATCAATTGCTTTATTACACTGTCTGGTCGCATTAAAAAATCTATACATATAATAAAACTGTAGAAAAGTAATTTTTGTACATTAAAAAAAAAACTCAAAAAATATAGCCAGGGTTATAAAGGACAACCAATAGGACCCATTTCTAGCATTTTTAGAATTTTTGTCTGTTTGTCTGTATGTCTGTTTGTCTGTTTGTATGTTTATTTGTTCGGGCATCACGTAAAATGTACGAAAGTTACGTAGATAACTTTAATACACAACGACTGACCGTAACTTGAAGTAACATTTAGTTTTTGTTTCATTGAAATCGGATCAGTCTATCAAAAGATATTTGAATTCAAAGTGTACCAGAAGTAAAATTACGGTCAGTTTACACCGAACGCGCAGTTCAGTAGCGTGATCTAGCTTGGAATAGAAAAACTACATATTCAAATATGGTGTGGACTGGAGTGGAGGAGGAGTGGAGTGGTTTGGAGTGGAATGTTGTGGGATATATTGGGATGGAGTGGGATAAAGTGGGATGGAGCGGGATGGAGTGGGACTGAGTGGGATGGAGTGGGATGTAGTGGGATAAAGTGGGATGGAGTGGTATGAAGTGAGATAGAGTGGGATGGAGTGGGATGGAGCGGGGTGGAGTGGGATGGATTGGGGTCGAGTTGGATGGAGTGGGATGGAGTAGTATGGAGTGGGATGTAGTGGGAAAAGTGGGATGGAGTGGGATGGAGTGAGATGGAGTGGGATGGAGTGGTATGGAGTGGGATAAAGTGGGATGGAGTGGGATGGAGTGGTATGGAGTGGGATGTAGTGGGATAAAGTGGGATGGAGTGTTATAGAGTGGGATAAAGTGGGATGGAGTGGGATGGAGTGGTATGGAGTGGGAGGTAGTGGGATGAAGTGGGATGGAGTGGGATAGATTGGGATGGAGTGGGATAAAGTGGGATGGAGTGGGATGTAGTGGGATAAAGTGGGATGGAGTGGAATGAAGTGAGATGGAGTGGGGTGGAGTGGTATGGAGTGGGATGTAGTGGGATAAAGTGGGATGGAGTGGGATGGAGCGGGATCGAGCGAGATGGAGCGGGATGCAATGGGTGCTTTGAACGCTGCTAGGTGGGCTTTGAACAACACAGGGCGTTTATCACAAACAGCTCAAATATTCTTGAAAAATCTAAATAAATTCTAATAATAATAGGGTTTATACGAAAACGATTATGATTTATAAAAAAACAAGGCGAAAATTAAGCGCTTCGCACTAAGAAAACATTGTTAAATATCGACATCCACGCGAA
Source organism: Agrotis segetum (assembly GCA_036375495.1). Lineage (NCBI taxonomy): Eukaryota > Metazoa > Arthropoda > Insecta > Lepidoptera > Noctuidae > Agrotis > Agrotis segetum. Next base: position 1,622,173 of record JAQSVV010000062.1, read on the forward strand.
CGAAGTCGCAGGCACAGCTAGTACATAATAAAAAGATTGATTTTTCATCAATGGTGCCATTGATGTTGACAAATTGAGATTTTATTACAGAAATAAGAGCCCCGCTGGGCGGGGCTCCCTCGTCGAGGCTCTTATATTCCTATTTAATATTATAACAACACCTGGTAACAAAAAGATAACAGCCCCTACTTATTTTTATAAAAACTATGGGTATTTTTGGAGAAATAAGTTAACGAAACTAGGAAAAACAGGCTTATTTAACTATTTGGATTTTATAGTACAAATACTCACAAGTAAGTAGCGACTGCCTCAGTGAGCGAGTACAAGCTGTGCACGTCGTAGTGCGAGCCCGCGTAGTGCTTGGCGTCCATACACAGAGTGTGAGTGCGGAGCTCGCCGTCCGACGTGTGAGGCATGTAGGGCAGGTCTTCTGGCGCGCACGTACCTACTGCTGTGCCGTCTTTGAAGTTTGAAGGTTCGTTCATATCCTGGGAAATTTTAGATGGTGGGAATGCATTTGTTTAGGCATTCTTTTATGACAGGTTTGTGATAAAATGATTTGAGCAGATATAAATTGTGGGAGCTGTGAAATTCGTTTTTTTTTAGGCATCGTTCACACCAAACGTATTGTCCGCCGCCGACTGTGAATATACTCACTGTTTGTATAGTCGGTTCGGTCGGTTCGGTGTGAACAAGAAGTTAAATATATATTGAAAAACAATAAACTGCGTAACGCGTGCTCACAGTCAGCGGCGGAAAATACGTTTGGTGTGAACGATGCCTTAATCATAAAGTGGGCAGAACGAACTGAATAGCCATGATACAAAAAGATTGGTTGAAAAATATAAAAGTGATAAAATTTGAGAGACACCTGAGGGTTAAAACAGCCACTTAGTAATATCCCAAGTAAATGAAGTGAATGGCGTTGCAGGAAACGAAAAATCGTGTATTTCTCGCAACACTATTGGTTATTCATTCATTCAAGAACATGAATTATTTGGGATATTGCTAAGTGTTCGTTTATGACCCTCAGCACTAAATATTAAAAGAAGAAATATGACACATTTTAGCGCAGCAGAGTGTGGACATGTTTTCCTGAAAGAAACTTTTTTTTTAGCATGGTAAAATCATCAAATGAGTCCACCCACCCCGGGCAGAGCGGGAGAGAATGTCATACTTGTACCGCTCCTGAAAGAGACCTAGGACTTGTATTGTGAAAAACATCACCGAAGAGGCAAAAAACAACGACAGTACGGTTGAATAATTAAATATATCAATGATCAGTTTCTGTCCCTAGGAAAAAACTATTCAAATACTCACAATCCACGCTCCATCGTAAGGCACTTGTTTATGAAAGTTGCTCATCATTTCCAGCCAGTAACTGCTAGAGTTAGGATGAGTGAAGTCCGGGAATACAGTGTACCCGGTATTCCATACCTGAAATGTTTAAAAGTAAGGGTAGATAGATGATAATGACTATGGAAACGATCGTTATTACAAGCTTACCATGTCTTCTTTTTTTTTTGGGTCTAAACATCATCAAGCGAGTCCTCGCGCCCGAGTTTAAGGAAAGGGCCTATCAGATTCGTACTCACTAATCCACTGTTTCATTTAAAGATAGACCTCCCGCAGGCGTTTGGACCTGACGTCTTCGTCAGTTTACTGACTTTTCTTTAGAGCGCGCATGGAACCCGAATCTGAGCCTGTAGCCAAACGGCAAGCGACAATCTTTAACGTTCAGCAGTCATTTAATACATTTTCAACTTTATACCCCATTGCATAAAGTTAACAATCTAGTAAAGACTGCTGAGCGATAGCGAACAAAACAAATGAAATCGATCTGTATCTTTGAAAGATTTTCAACTTTATGCAATGGGGTAAGTAAAGTTGAAAATGTATTAGCGACTGCTGAACGTTAGCGAATGTCGCTTGCCGTTTGAATATAGGGCCTGGTCCTTGATCGGACGTCGAGCTTCCCTCAACTGGGGAAATTTGTTGTAGAACAATCTTCTTTTGACAAATACAACGCAGTAAAGATCTTGGGTAGTATTATGTGTGAAATTGAATGTCTTGTACAGTTTGTGGCTGTGTGAATGATCGTAATTACAGTGTAAATATACTAATTTCAGAAGAGAAATGACGCTTAAAACTTGTAGTTATTGCGACTATTTATTATAGAATAAATCACAATATCTGGTTGACCGAGCTTCGCTCGGTTTTTAAAATGTCTATATCTTGGGAACCGAGCTTTTCTCGAACCTGGGACCTTGATAAATCGATTCCTTGAGCTGAAAAACCCCTAATCTGTAACTTTCATGATAATCCTTGGACCCGTTTCCGAGATCCTGATTATATATAAATAAATATACAAGAATTGCTCGTTTAAAGATATTAGATAGATAGATAGATAAAGTACAGATTTCCCAGAAACAGAAATAGACGCTATTTACATTTTTATATACTTCTTACCTGTCCAATGAGTATTTGATTGGTTGAGTTTTTAACAAATATGTCCATTTCCACCCCTCTGTCATAAGGTGGGTATGTTCCAGGCTTTTCTGAAGCACCTACTCCAGGATCTGGAACAATGAATACCTACATAAATTGATTGTAAAGTTATCTTTTGATAAAACAATATTTGCGTGGCTCTGTCGATAAATTTTGGGACTGCACTATACAGTGTACCAAAGAGAAAACTATTACAATTCTAAACGATAAGTGCGAAGTCGGTGGAGGGGACTATCAAAATAGCAGCGCACGATGTGGCAGAGATGTGAACTGATGACGTGGCGTGGGTAAAATTTTAATATGCACCACAACCTTTTTCAGTACCTTTTTTTATTAATTTTTTAGTGAAAAACAAGGCGAAATTGTTTATCGAAATATCTAGTTGGTAAGAATTGGATTGGTAGTTATTATATCCCTAAATAATGTGGTCCCTAGGAGGCGCTTTCATCGTGCACGCCGAGATTTTGATAAAAATTAGAGGATATCATACCATACATATTTAAGGTCGATCACATACATCAGTTTTCCTGATCAGGAATCCTGATCCGTTTTCTATCCGAACACAGTAATTACACAAATATGTGTGCATGTTTCACCTTCATCATTTCGAATTCCGAACGGAAAAAAACTGATAAATGTGGCCGCCCCAAAGATTTGCAAAACTCACCAATAATGATCATATAATGCATGCCCTCTGCATGTACCTCCTTTACAAACTCAGGTAGGCCCGCGAACCGTTGTGGGTCGATCGTGAAGTCATTGTGATCCTTCATGTAATCTATATCGTTCCATTGTGTGTCCTGAAATGTTTAAAGTTTTTTTTTGTATAGAATCTGGTATAGACACCTAAGACCCCATTCGCGCTTTTTATTCGGCCGTTAAAAAAGAGAGAGTTTGAACAAAAAAAAAGGTAAATTGAACTTAAATGTCACCGCTTAGCACTTAAAATCAAATCAAAAAGCGTCTCGCTTTAAAAGCCCTGCGGCCGTATTACAACGTCTGAAAAGCAGGCTTGTTCCGGCAAGTGAAAGTGACAGAGCTATACAAGTCGTCTAGCGCCATCTCGTTCACTCAATGGAACGAGCCTGATTGTAAGACGTTGTAATACGGCCCCTAACGTGTGAACAGATATGTGGGATTGCATATGTTATATTTCCGCGCTTTTTTTAAGCCCAAGAAAAAGCGTTAAAAAAGCGCCCGTGCTAATAGGGGCTAACTGTCATTTGAGACTTATCAACCTGGCTCTTTTTAGTACTAACTATATCCATGCATGTTTCATTACGCAACTATATAGATACATCGAAAAAATTGTGGTTGCTTTGATAAGGTATTATAAATTACTTACAAATGGTATACCAGCATCTCTATTTGATTTCCACACATTTCTGGTGGCATTAACTGTGTTGTAGTTGAACCTGAAATTAAAGTAATTTACATTGTATAATGTAATCATTAATTTAGCTTCAAAAGAAAAAGAGTGTCCATGGAGTTTCTTACCCATTTTTATGCATAGAGATCTACGCATTGGAATGGGTGCCTACGGTACTTTCATAGTTATTATTGTCTTGTTACTGGGACTGTAGTCTGTAGCACCTTATATTATTTTTTAACAAAGTATTTTACCTTTTGACTATTCAAAAGTGCCTGTAACTGGCCTACTTGAAATAATTGCTTTTATTTTTTGTTTTGTATGACATGACATTTATGTTTAGCGTGCATGCTCTTAACCCTTAAATGCATAGTGTATCGTTTTTGCAACATACCCAATATTATTTAATTAAAAATAAAATAAATGAAATATGTTAATATATTATAAATTTATTAATTATTTAGGGTATTTACTGTCAATAAGCATTCATTTATTTTTTCCAGTTTTTTAATTATTTTTTTTTTTAATTTTTCAATATGGACAGTGATGTTTTGGCTAAAACCTCTTTGGTTTTGGGAACACAACCTTTTTTTAGAAAATTTATAAAAAATAGTTTAAAACGCAATTTTGTAATTACAAAATATGAAACAGAATTGTTATAAAATACACTATCATAAACCGAAAAAATATTTTTTAAATATAAAAATAAATAAAAAATATTTAAGGGGGTAATTTTTCAATTTTTTTGCTTATTTACTCATTTTTAAGAGAAATTTAAGCAAAATTTTTATTTTTTTATTTTTTCAGCAATGTTGGAATCATGTTTTATTATTTGAATAACTTTTGAATAAAATACAAAACATTATGCATTTAAGGGTTAAATTTTTTTTTATTTTGTTTTTTACCTGCAAAGATGGAACCCAAGCGACCAATAGGGAGGCATGAAGGGTCTTCCAACGAGCTCAGTGTATTGTGCGACCACGTCTTTAGGAGAAGGTCCCAGGAATACGAAGAAATTCAATATACCTCCTGTAGTTCTGTAGGTTATAGCCGGCGTTGGTTGTAAGACGATGTCTGAAAAGTATTTTTTTATTTTACTGATAAATATGTAGATTTTTCAATAAACATATCTATTTTTACCAACGACGATATAATGCTAGACTCCGCATGCACGATCTAAGGAACAAAAACTATTCTGTCAACTCGCTGAGGTACTACGTCAGCGAGGGGGACGGGGTACTGCGTTGTGATTGGCTAACTCAAGGTCTGTTCTGTCTCAACGTATGTTTACGGCTCACAGGATTGGTCGAAATGAGACGAATATAAGACTTTTTTGCCTAATGTGTTGACAGACATCGGTCGCCTGTTATTACGAGTCTAGTATTATATCGTCGTTGATTTTTACAGATCCAACAGTAAAAGAAAAGCATTATAGCGAAGTATCCACGTGCAAGTTACTTTCACAATTTACTGTAGTAACGACTGTTTCCACTGAAATCGTTTACACGTAGGAGTTGCAGCAAGTTTGGCAAGTAAATAAAACTTTTAGAAACCTACTGGCGCGAGTGTTTACACGTTTTAAGTCGCTCTACAAGTCAACTTGCAAAAGGACACTTAGCTTCAAGAAATTACAGGATTACATCATAATTATAATATGCAGATATTGAAAGCAATTTACAGTTTGCCACAGTATACATAATACCATTACAAAATGTATTTAATAAAAGCATATTTTATTTAACAGTATTTACAAATAGTGTTTGCTGTACAAACTCAACTGCAGTAAGATTGAACAAAGCCAGACATTTTAAAAGATAGGAAAATGTCCTTGAGACGTCTCGATACCTTTATACCTTTAAAAATTTTCCCAAAAATTGCACGTAGCTCTCCAGCAGCCAATGTCGCGAGATTAACGAATTACCGTCACCTCGGAACGTAAAGGGCTATTGAAGGACACCGTGGATTTTAGTCAGTACAAGTCTGACCGTCCCTCTTGCCTTGCCCTGGCTCGGAAGACAAATTTGATGATTTTTCAAAAAAAAAAAGCTTTCCAGCCAGAAAGACATATTGACGACATGTGAATTTTCTACTGTAGCAAATAAACCAGTGTATATTTACAAGGTGTACCATACCCATAGCGTTAGAATTGAGTAGAAGCATCCCGTGACTCTTGCCGTCGTGTTCCACGGCCAGGTAGAATGGCTGCGTGCCGTATAGGTTCACCTAAAGGTAGGACAGTTGGTATATAGTGTGACAAGATCCAGTGGCGTAGCTAGGCAGGGGCGAAAGGGACCCTTGCCCCCCGTCTCGCACCTGAAGGGGCCTCAAGCTCAAGGAAAATAAAACATTCTTGACCACGGCGATTACAGATAATTGTTAACAGTAAGTAAAGCAGTACAACTTAACTTCTACTAAGAAATTAATATGAGCGTCCATTTGTCCGATGTGTGGGAACTGAAAGAGCCGACGATCACATTGAAGTATAGTGCTTCCGCTGCTTGTGTGACGCCCCTTGTAGCATGATGACTTGGTTACGTTTTATATTTAAATGGGAACTAAAAGAGTAATAGAGGCCTCGCTGGCATCAGCCTTGCAAGGCATTTAGGTAGGTATAGATCATTTTGGGAAAATCAAGTTCTCTTACAATAAGGGGGCTTCGCGCGAGCAGTGGAGGAAGTCATATTTTTATCGGAAAAAGGGACTCGAGGATGCATCTTGCTCCATCCTAGATTCGGTCTTGTGACGCCGCTGACAAGATAAGTTATGGATTACCGTCATCCCGCCACCTCGCGAATTCCATCGAAGGTAACCGATCCGGTAAGGATTCGAATTTGTGTAAATATGTATCTGGTTTAATAAAAAGCTTGAAATACCCTATTCTAATTAAAAAGTAATCAATAACTTTATTATCGCACAGATGATGGAAAGAAATCACATAACAGTAATCAGAAAGTCCGTTAACTACTACAAATAGTTCTATGGCTATAAAATTGAATAAAATTAGAACTCACCCCTTCAGTAGGCGCTCGATCTCTATTGAATATAGCGAAAGTATTCCAGTTGACATTGTTCATGAACCGAGCTCGCTTCTCTCCCAGTCCGAACAAATGGCTGGTTGGTAAGACTGCTGAGATCTGCAGCAGCTTGTCTGACAGGATCAGACCACCTATGTCCTGAGTGTTTACACTGGGAATTGAAAGGAAAAGGATTTATACTTATCAAATTTTATACCTATAAACCTCTCCGGGGTCCCATTTGTCTTGATATGTAAATGCAAAATCGGTTTAGCAATTTAGGAATGCATGCGAAACAAAAGCTTGACGAGAGAACATAGATCAAAATTAGAAAACTAAAAGATTCCGACGAATTAAGACCTCCATTTTTCGAAATCGGTTAAAATTTGGTACCGGCAAAAACTGGTACACATACTGTGCCAACTCCAAAACAAAATCAGGGGTATGACAAGATGGCAGTCCGGATAAACTGCCATTTTCTATCATTGAAAAAAAAAGTTTGAAAAAAAGTCACAGATAGAAAATAAAGACAAATTGTAGCTAGATATTGGAGTGGAGGATAACATTATTATTTAACTGTTCTGAAATAATTTCTAAAGATTACTTTCATGTATAACAATACTTCCATTGAATCACAACTTATAAAGCCTCTATTCCTAAAAATGACACAAGAATTACTTACATGGTAACATTATCTGAGTTCCTAATAACTTTAAACCCGATGAGCGATCCATCTACTTGCACCCGGTACTTCTTCTTTGATAGAGGTTTGGATACCATCGCTATTTCTGGCTGCATTGGTTCGAATCTCTTATGATCTGCATCATAGATCTGGGAAAACCGTATTTTTTTTTAGGATACCTTTCCTCAAAAAGAAACCATAGGTGTATGGTCTCTTGCCCCTTTATTAATAGACGTGTACTGAAGTTACAACCAGGATAACCTTCGGACTAACCATATATTTTTAAGGATTAACCTTGGCGTAATTTTACTTCTCGTTTTATTAATAAGGGGGTTGGAGCTCAAAGGGTCAAGCTTCTAAGTCAACGCAGTAAAAAATTCGGTACATTTTTTCATACTCGTAAATACTGCTGGATATGCTGACTCTCCGAATGTACGCCATTAAGCCCGGTCTTGAGCTTTCGTCATCCAATAGGGTAGTTTCCAGGGTCAAAATAATTACATTCTATTTAGTCCGTATTTTAGATTATAAAAAAATATTGGACACGTATTTTTTCTTTTTTCGATTAAACAAAAAATAACAAAGATAAGGGACACGTATTTTTTTATTTGTAAATTAGACCAAAAATGACAAAGATATAGCCTAATATAGACAATATAGTTACCTGTGACGTCACCGTGCGCGAAAAATGACACGCATCGTGACGTCACACGTAACTTTATTTTGCTATATCTTTGTCATTTTTGGTCTAATTTACAAATAAAAAAATACGTATCCCTTATTTTTGAATAATCTAAAAGACGGGCTAATTACATTTTTTAGGGCAACTAGCCTATTTCTGCCGGCTGTCTTTCGCATCATCATCATCATGGTCATCGTTTTTTTTGGTCTAGGGACAACCAAAGAAAGTTAATTTGTAATTTTAACGCAATTTTTTTCTCACCTTAATCTGCAGCGCATCATCGGATAAGTACTTGAAGTCCATCCGAACGACTTCAAAATCTCCCGGATACCCCGAAGGACGCACCTTTTCCAAATACACATTCATACCGTGTTTGTCCTCTGTCATATTGAGGAAACGGAAAGAGTCGAAGTGGGAGGGGTAGTAGCAATATGGAACTCCTTGGGTGTCTGAGGATTTCCAACAGCATCCTGGAATGGAAAGCTGTTTAGTAGTTTTCAATCGGATGGCTCAATGAATCAAATCGTTTTATTCAACTAGGCCAGTTACAAGCATTTTTGAATTGTCAAAAGACATAAAATGAAACAAATACAAAAACAGTTATGGTGCTACAGTCCCAGTCACAAGACATACAAACTGTGATAGTACTGCAGGTGCTCATTACAAAGCGTGGATCTCTATGGAGAAGAATGAGCAAGAAACTTCATGGACACTCTTTCTTTATTAATAAAATTCATCTTTTAATTCTGGGGGATATGGAGATTACTATAATATCAGAAGGATAATTCGTATTGATGGATGATGGATCCATAATGATTTGGTTTGTTTCCCATAAAATCTAGGTTTGATAGTGAACTTTATTGCCCTATCGAGTTTCTAGCTCATTTATGTAAAGGCAAAATTGGCGTACAGGCTGAGCGATTGGGCGTTTGAATCCCGCACGGAACCAATATTTGTATTGCCTAAGACCCGACGCTGCGTTAAACGGGCGCCCGCGACGGGCAACCGTCGCGGGTCCACGTCCGTGGTCCCGCGCGTGGCTCCGTGCGTGGCCCAGCGCGGGGACACGCGCGTGGATACGCGGCTGGTTTCCGCGGGTATGCGACGGTCCCCGTCGCGGAGACCGATTTAGTGTCGCTAGTTCAATTCGCGATATGTAAAAAGTTGATTTGGAGTGACACTGAAATCGAACATTAATTGTTGGATGTTTATACTTTCCTATTATAACTTATACTTTTTTTTTCCTAATATTTCATTTAAACAAATACCTACAAAAAGAATTTGAGACTGAGGAATTTTTCGCAGAGAGTTATATATGCAATTTTCATGTTTTGGTAAAAAAACAGAACTTCTTGGCTAAAAAAATGTTGGATTATTGTGCATCTATAATCTGTATCACCTACTCTCACCATATTCCAAATTTCAGCAACGGAGGAATTTTTCGAAAGTCTTGATACAAAAAAAATTGCTGTCTGTTTGGTCCAGTTACATGCACCGTGTATGTTACCGCAAGCCCGTGCGTGTTACCGCTGGCAGTCACACCGCGTAGACCCGCGCGTGGCTCCGCGCGGGCCCCGTTGCGTGGGTGCGGGGCAAACCTCCCCGCGACGGACGCCCGCGCGGGTCCCCGCGACGGAGCACTTTTGTATAGAACCGCGCGGGCATTCGCTTAACGCAGCGTCGGGCCTTAAGGTAGTTGTTCCGGTTCGAACTGTTACATAGTGTATGTTAGATAAGCACCTGCGATACAGAAGAATGTCATAGATTGGGGCAAGTGGGGGAACTTTTAAAAATAAAATATAGTTGATAAAAATAAAGAGAAGGCGACTTTTCGCATTCGAGCTTGTTGTTTAATTGTGTCACAGTGTAAAATAACTGATTTTTTTTATAACTTTTTGGATATTCAAGAATGACGCATTTTTTTTTTCATATTAATGTTAAAAATGCCTGACAGGCCTGCATAAGACGAGCCTGCATCATAACCGCAAAAGCCAAGGCAGAATGAGAAGGTCAATTAAACACGCGATACATTGCGGTAAACGTTAAATAACATAACAAATTAATACGAAAAGGAAATGAGGCATTATTTTACATAATACCCAAGTGTGGAAACCTTTTAAGTATTCTGATAAGTAAGGTCAAGCATGAAAAGAATTTCAAGGCGTTTGGTGCAAGGTAACTATTGCATTTCATATTAGATACTACTATGTATAGTTGGTTCTGGCAAAAACCACTGAACGGATTTGGCTAAAATTTGGTACACAGATAGTTTATAACCTGGATTAACACATTGTGGGCGAGTTGCAGCGGGTGAAACCGCTGGCAACAGCTAGTATTTTTTTTTAGCGTAGTAAAATCATCAAATGAGTCCTCCCACTCCGGGCAGGGCGGGACGGACTGTCATACTAGTACTGACTCGGAAATCCACGGTGTCCTTCAATAGCCCTTTGTGTTTCGGGGTCACGGTAATGAGATAAGTCCCGCGACCTCGGCAGGCTTTGGCCCTCTAGAGGGGGGCCCCGTCCCGCATGTCCGCGCCTACGGTGGCCGGAGATCGTCTTGGCTTGTGCTTAGTGCATTTTTTTTATTTAGCTATACCTAAGTCTGCGATTGACTACTATCTCGTTGCAACACAGAATTAGATCACAATAATGACAGAGAAAGGAAGTTATAGAGAAAAAGAAAACTGTAATGGCAAATCCACAATGCTAACATTTTTAATCACCTCTCGACTAAATTCTTGGCTGAGGCCAAGAGGCCATGTATGATCTTCCCTAAGGCCGAGACTCCACCAAAGCTGTGTCGAGCGAGACGTGTTTTGAACAATCAATAGAATTGCGTTGCGGAGTGGAGCTGTGTCAATAACGACTTGCACAGCTTTGGTGGAGTCTCGGCCTAAAGGAAGTGCAGGGTATGACAACGCTGCAGTATGTAACTCAGCTATAAAACAAAACCTACCTCTTTTAACACAATCCTTTTCATTAGCAGTGCCCTGCGGGAAGCAATCGAACTTCAGAATCTCATCAACCTTCGCGCACATATCCTGCTGAACTTCCACCGTCCTCTCAGGGTAAACACTCTTCTTGTTGAGGTCCGTCTTCTTCCGTTCAGTAGCATTACTCTTGTTCTTTGTGCTAAGGTTGTTGTGGTCGTGATAACGGTACTCTGGGGCTTGTTGGATAGGGAACTGTGAAGTAATATGAATATTCTGAACAACCAATGATGCATAATGATGGTCACTTACGCAACAAGAAATCTCAATAGACAGTTTTACAATGAGCAATGGCAGCATAAGCATACAGATCGCATTAGAACCCCAACCTATGCTCCACAACTTGATGCATAATTATGTTGTAAAGAATCAGCCGGACTGAAGAAGTTGGCAGGCCACAAGGCATGAAGAAAAGGATCTCGGAGAAAGGGATAAAGATTGTAACTAATTGAACGCTTGAAGGAGGAAATGACCGTCGAGTTAGACACAACCAACGCGAAAGTGGTTTGGCTATTGATCGCACATTATAAAGAGTAGAAATTGGTGGCCTTTGCCCTGCAGTGAGGCTCTAGACAGGCAATTTACTTATACAGTCCCACGACAAAGACATATTTTTTGCTGATTGGGAACTATGTTTTATCACTTTTTCAAGTTCAAACATGTTTGGGGACTACAAGTATCTCATTACATATTTACATATCTTGACATAAAAAAGGTGTTGTTTTTTACGTTTGATCTTTTATGCTTAGGATAGATTATTTACCTTCTCATATGGCATTGGAGACAATGGTTTCTTGATAGTATCAGGATGGGTCCTTTCCCACAATTTTCTGTAATAAAGAAAGCAGTGATTGAGTTCTTCAGAAACATTTGATGAATCAACTCTATTTCAGTCAGACATGCTGAAATCTAGGCGTGCTGAAATATGTGTCATGGCTCGAGTATCTACCTGTAGTGCTCCTCGCCCCACGTGCCGCCGACGGCGCCCCCTACGGCCCACCAGGCGCCCACACACAGCGCACACACCAGCGCCACGCCCAACATGCCTGACCCCAACCCGGGCAAGTGTTCCCAAGCGCGCTGGAATATGTTGCGGCGCTCCGAGAAGCGCTGGTATCTGAAATAACAAAAGGGATTTAAAATTTTCAGATTTTCTTTGATTAGTAGTTTTATGGATACACATCAGAGTCCGCGCCACGACTAAGGTAAGATTCCCACCAACCGGCCGAACGAGGCGGCATTTTACAATGCGGTAAAGAACATTGAAATCTATCAACAGTAAATACAGTTCATATTTGCTTGCGCAATTATCTCCGTCGGCGTCGGTAAGTTGCAGCAAATATGAACTGTATTTACTGTTGCTAGATTTCAATGTTCTTTACCGCATTGTAAAATGCCGCCGAGTCCGAACGGTTGGTGGGAATCTTACTTATGGGAGCTTGCTAATAACGCGATGAGGCACAATTCAACCGATTCCAACTACAAGTGAAAATCACCATTACTACTACGACATAAGACATAAAACGTGCGGTTTTCTACGGGTAGATGAAAAACAAAACCCACTCGCCACGACGACGTAAGTCAGTCGAATTGCATCATTTTATCGTAGTAGCAAGGACAATTTTTATTTTTAGTTGGTAGAAGTTGCTCCATAAGCTCCCTAAGTCCTTTTCATGTGGCGCCACTAGTGTCTATGTCATTACATCAATTAGCATTAAAAAAATGTATTACCACAAGTGTTTAATGTGTGGACTCTATGTGTAGGTACACTATGCAGAGCACTGCTATTTAATTTGACATTGTAATTACAATAACAAAGTTGTTTGCCTATTATATATGTACTTGGTATTCTGTTCAAGGAATGTTATGATATTTTCATAATTATGTAGTTGCTTATGAATTTATAGACATTAATATTTAATGACTTTATTGATAACACTTGCCCAAGGCAACTCATGGTATTGTCACTATTGTAGAAAAAAATTACCATAATAAAATTTCAGTTGCAATAATGAGTATAATTATGTTTTGTTGCATATAATTATATATTAATTATCAAACAACACAACTACTATCAAATTTCTTCTGCTAAGTATAAAATAATAAAAATGTTTATTGCATCAACATAAAAAAATATTGTAATTACAATAGCGAGAATACTATCTGTTGTGCTTGTGTTGAGATAACTCGCCACCCTCAGATTTTATAATCATTATTATTCCTTTACTGAGCTTGTACAAATCAAATGATATAAAACGGAATAACAGTATTTTTATGAAAGGTAATGAAGGTAATATTTTTCTTCTCCTATGTAGTAACAGAAAAAAGAAAAACACAGTTTTCCTATTAAATTACTCACTTAAACTTTTCCATAATGTGTGCTTCACAATCACAAAAATGTATGTAACACAAGTTTATTCACCCACAATATTAGTAACAATAGAGAAAATGTGTCGCTATTTATATCAACTTGATATTAGACAATTTATTGTACAATCAAAGTTCATGTTTACGGAGCAAATCAAATGGATGATTAATCATAAACAAAGAGTGAAGACACTGTTGTTTCACTTTGAACCTTGTAACTGTGTATTATTGAGTAGTTTTTTTAAGGAATGATGACTGGATTTTGTTACTCTTTCTGGGTGTTCATCATCAGCTGCCTATCATCATCATCATCATCAGCCGGAAGACGTCCACTGCTGAACATAGGCCTCCCCCTTAGACCGCCACGCTAAACAACAATTTGCCACTTGCATTCATCGTCCACTGGTCCACCTTTTCAGCTGCCGAGCTTTTTCCTAACTATGTTGAGACCAGCTTCCAGTCTAACTATGTTTGTAAACGCACCCACGATACAGGAGAAATTCCCAGTGTGAGGCAACAAAATAAAAAATATATATTAGAAGGTACATAAATGTCCAATTGGTTAAGATTAAATTGTTACAGATTTGAGAGATTCGGGTAGGTTGACCAGCTGGCATCTGTACCAATACAAAAAAAAAGAAAAATAAATATACATCTATATTGCTGTCAATAGGGAAAAGTATTCAATAAAATAAAAGTAATGAGACATCATTCAAATGAAATGTAAGTAATAATGTAAGAGAATTATCAACTTAAGATTTCCCAATGGTATTGATTCCACAAAGACCAATTTAGGAACCAATTTTTGGCAAAATTAATGGAAAAACATGGTGGTTTGGTGAAATCATGTTCTTTTGCATTAAAATGCAGGTAAAACTGGATGTCACAACTAGTAATGTAGAACTGTCATTATCATTACAAACTTGACTTGTGTCTGTACCTGTATCACGCATGAGTTAGAAGTAGGACGCACACTTGAAGCTTATTAACTGTTCATTATTTGCAAAATAGATACATACAACAAAATAGGTATAATAAAGGTCTATCCGCCTACAACAGCACCGACACATTCCGGACAGTGCTGTTACGTACGTGACTTGCTATTCATATGTACACAAGTGAACAAACATCACTGAATGGCACAGTCACTGATCAGTACGGATAGCATTGTACAAAATGTATGGTACAATATCATATTTCAATGACACTGATTGATATGGTACTGTCAGCACTGTGTCTTTATACTTCTTTTTTGTTTGACTGATGCAAGTTCTTCCATTATCTCTTTCTCTCACAAATCCTCAGTCAAAGGTCAAAGACCAATGACCTGTTTAACAGGCAGTTACTATTTTACTAAGAATTCTTTGTATATTATTTAACTTACCTATGCTCTCTAGAGCCAGATTCTCCTTCATTTCTCGGCTTAGGAATGACACCGCTAAATAGTGGAGCCTTGCCCGCCTTGGCATTGTTGTACCGCCCAAAAGGAGCGAACGAATTCGACAATTTCCTCTTAAAAGTAACACCCTTAGGTCCATTCAGTGAAGTCTCCGTCTGCCTATCAGCACTTCTCGAACTCTCGCCTTCAGTTTCAGCTAATTTAGAATTCTTATCACCTTCGTAACAAAGGCGATAGTTTATGTTGTCATTTAAAGTCAATAAATCCGTTTTAGAACCAGGAGACTTGTCACAAAAGTCTTCAAAGGACACAATCTCGTAATCCTCGTCATCTTCGTGTAATAATTCAGGCGATTTATAAGGTATCTTTGGCATTGTCTTCCTTTATACGAGACGCACTGTTTCCATGAATCTAATTTTAGAACTTTCTCTACAAAAGGACAGTGTTAGTCCTTGTTATTATGGTCAGACGATAAATTCACAAACATTTAACATATTTTGTTACTAAAATTAATAAAACAAAGGCTATATCTTACAAAATTTCAACAATTTTTTTATCATAAATCCGTTTGTTGTTGTTGATATTTTTAATCAATGATATTATAAGTAAAAAGGTGTAGATACGTCATACGCGCTCAATAACGAATGCGCTCAAATGAGGCTGATTCACACAGCTTGATCTCAGTGCGACGTTGCCAGCGGCACTTCACGTACCACAGACTGAATTAAAAGTAAAAGTAACTCAAAACTACCAAAAATGCTGTCGTGTGTGATGAGATATTGTACAAATTAAACATGCAAGACTTCTAAAAGTCAAAGAATCACATAACATTCGTAAATATACTATTTATCTTTAATATTTTCACAAATAAAACATAACATTTCTATAAATATGGCGTCGTAAAAGAAAGAGTGCGAGCACGGGTGCGAGCGAGAGGAGACGCTGATGTGCGGGGGGATTGATGACGCGTGGCGCTGTTTGTTTATCTAGCTGTCACTTTTTTTCTTATTGCGTTGTATCAAGCTATCCTTTTTACTTGTAGTGAAATGTAATGTGTGAATAAAAAAGTGTGTATCTGTGTTGCCGCTCGGCGCGGCACAGTTTTTTCCGTCGCTTAGTACGTGTATAACGCATCTATGACTTTATAATATCATTGTTTTTAATACTCCACGATTAAATGTCAGGCGAAAGTCATGGCACATTCTGCCTACATTTTAGTTCATTCAATACTGAATGAATAGAATCTGTTGCAGTGTTTGCAATGAAAATAGCCACTGTGGCTGTTGAAACCATCAATTTAAGCAATGAAAACGATATTCTCAAGACGTTTGAGGTCTGAACTCCGAGCCCCGACTGCAAGACGCTAGAAAGAGATTTCTAAATGACTTGGTGACTTTATCAGGGCACATGACCCAAGAGCTGGCTTTTATCTTGGCCAGAGTCTATACTGTGGTCTATACTAAGGCGATCCCAACCTCGGTAGTTTACTAGCCACATTAATATTGACAATGATGAAGACGCGATGGCCCATGGTAGAAACTGTGGTAGAAAGGGTAGCTTATCTGAGCACTCGATTCCCGCACGAAATAACTACCTACTTGCTTTGGGTTCGAGTTTTGTGAGTACAATATAAAAAGGATTTTTTTTGCATCTTATTTATTATTCAGGTTTAGTTTTAACTTTGTTTTAGGTTTTAGTGAAATAAATCAAATGTTACAAAAAACAAAACATCTCGTTATAAAAAAGAAGTTTAAACTATAGCCTTTAAAAAAAAAGTTATAAATGTTTTCTTAGAAAATGAGGGTATTCAAATAAAAGTTCAAGTTACATACGATTTGTTGAAATTTGGTAGATGCGTGGACAAAATGGTGGACTGTTGATATCTAAAAGTTTCTTTTTAATTTTTTAGTTTTATAATAGTAACGAATGCTGTAAATTTATAACGATGGATTGGAAAAACGCAAAGATTCTACTCGCTTCTACAGCAACAATGGTTGTTGCAACACAAATAGTGAAAAAAGCTTATAAGTATTTCTTCCACTCCAAGAAGACATTTCAACATGAGAGTTCCGGTGACAACACATGTAACGAAGTTTTAAGTATAAAAAATCGTGAAATAAACGATGTAATACTATTCTCAGATGATGTGGTGCGACATACAATAAGAGTTCCACCTAACCATGACCTTACAATTTGTGAAAGTAGAGAGCTGAACTGCTTCAAACTAATTAAATACATAAAATCAGCACGTGAGACCCTGGATGTGTGTATGTATTTGATAACAAGCAGTGAAATAGCAGAACAAATTATACGGCTGGGACAAAAACATGTTTTAGTAAGAATAGTTGTTGACAGTGATATGGCGTTCACACCACCATCGCAAATTAAAAAGTTACAAGAATATAGTGAGTATTGTTACGTTGTGTGTTCTGATAATCTGGTGTTTTGATCGTTTTATTATTTAAAATGTTTCGTATTTTTCAGGTTTCATCAAAGTGCAAACAAATAAAAAATCAATTTTGATGCACCACAAGTTTTGTATTATTGACGGGCCAAAAGCCATTAAACGAAAGAATTTATTAAGAGCACATGCCGAAAAGTTGAACATTCATGCACAGTTCACCAAAAACTTAAAAGTAGCACCAAAGAACAAACAAGTTAAAGGATTCGTTATGTCTGGTTCATTAAACTGGTCCACCCAGGCTATGGTTTCAAATAATGAAAGTGTTATAGTCACATCTCATCAAAATATAGTCGGAAAGTTCGAAAAGGAATTCGAAAGTTTATGGGTGGAAAACGAACCGGTACTTATTTCAGATTATTTATTTATTTTACTCCTGTGTTGGACTGTTAAGATTTTATCTATTTAAAAATATTTTTCTTCATTTTGCAGGCATTAATGACAACGACTTAATACTGTTTACACTGCAAAATTTAAGCATAAATACTACGTACAAATATTACTAGGGTATGTATGATGTTTATATTTTATCCTGTATTTTCATTTTACAGGACAATCAGATCTTGAAATCGTTCACTCAGTTCGTTCAATTTTATAAATAATATTTAACATAGTTAAAATTAATGATAAAAAGCATGAATGGATTTTTGCTAAAATTTCGGAGGATTTAATTAATTATTTAGACCACAAGCATGGACCTAAAAAAAAAGCCGGACGGAACTTCACTAAGAAACAAGTGAAGCACCAAAATGGCGTCTGCTTTACTTTGTGTGGGTTTCTAAAGGGTTGCCAGATGAAGGAAAAAATTACCCATTTTCAAACAATATTTTAATAAGATCTCCCCTCGAACTTAGTTTTAATCATGGACCTAAAAAAAAGGTCCATGGGTTTAATTACAAGTTTTTGTGACGTATACCTATTGTTAAAATAAAGGTAAAATAATTAAAACAAGATTAAAATAATAGTAGATTGTATGACAAAGTAATATTTTTACGGCGAGGGCGCTATTTTGTATCCAGAGCGAAGTAAGGGATTCTACAGTAGAATCCTGAGCGTAGCGCTCTTATAAAGAGGATCAAAAACTCATTAGTGCCCGCTAAAAGCATCCTATCAAAAGTGCGCGGCAAAGTTATTTGCGGCGCACTTATAAAGAGGATTAAAAACTCATTACTGCCCGCTAAAAGTTCCCTATAGAAAACACCAGTTTTGGGCGCACTTAAAGGCGAACCAAGTCGTCCTTTTCGAATAGGTGGAATGAAATAGTAGATTATTAACCAAGGGGATAAAGCAGTGTCTTCTGTCGCGGGTGACGATTGAAATCGCGAGCATAACTAAGGACTCGAGGCTTACTCCCGAGCGTAGCGAGGGTGTTAGAAACTTAAATCACGAGCGAAGTGAGGGATTTAACACGCGTCCTGAGTGTAGCGAGGGATTTAAGTTCACCCAAGACTGACAGCTTTATCACTGACGAAAATACTCTACTTTTCGTACCACTTGCGAAAAAATTAACATAATACTAATATGAGATAAGCATTATTTAACCATTTAAATTTAACAATAACTTATTTAAAAAATAAATTAAAACAAACTAAACGTTTATGTTTTTGAAGAAAACAAAACGCGGCAAATTCCTAGTCGGAAAAGCAAAGGCATCAAGATCATACGGCCTCTTCGGTTTTCGTAATTTTATTTAATCATAACTGCATAATAAAAATGCGTATTCCTTTTCAAAAAGTTGTATAATGCTTTACATACAAACTCAATGGTGTAAAGACAGACTGATGTAGTTCACTATCGGTAAGTATTCGAAATTCAAATCACATTCTCTCCCTAGAGGATGAATGAAATTTAGTACAACTTTCTTTCCCTGTTTTTAACAGATTAATAATGACTATTGTTATGTACGCTTCAATCACTAGTGAACTCTAAAATAAATAATAAAATCAGGTTAGAAACGATTCTAAAGCATAACTTTATTTAGAATAAAATAGCGTTTCAGTAAAAAAAAAACACACACCTCATCAGAAACGCTGGAGGTAATTACTTCAGTCGGTAGATCTTGAATTGTTGACGTATCGAATAAAACTAAAAAAAAGTTCAACTGTTATTAAACTGTTAAGTGTCAAAATATTAAAGTTTATAACTAAGAGGTTAGGTTGTAAGAAGAGGACCTTAAATTAATTGAAATTTTAATTACCTTTGTTGGTACGGCGGCGGCGTAAGCAACAACGCGAAGAAGTCCGCCTTTAGTTGAGTACAAACAATGCTTCTCAAAATGTATACTGCAGATTACACTAGATTTTGATGGATTCCAATTATTTTCACGTCTACACTCCCTTATTATTTTAATCCAATCATTTTTCCAATCATCATTTGAGGGAAATCTGTAAAAATATAGAAGAATACAATAGGTAGCGATAAATAGTAACATAAAATATTAATCTCCCCATTTTAAAATAATTTGAACCTTGAAATAGTTGCAACACTGATTGATTTCGAGATGTTTATTAAATTTATTGACGTAAAATCGAGAAATAAGCTTCAAATTGACATGCTTACCTATGAAAAGTGATCCCCTGGCTTTTTTTGATTGAACCACTGTGGTTTCGGCAACTTTTCACAACACATGACGGCATAGTTTGATTTTTAGTAGACACAATAACACCGTATAAAACCGCGAGTGTCGTTCGAAGCGTAATGGCCGACGGCTGACTTACTATGGTATGAATGTGTGTGTTCTTACTGTTGGTGTGACTTACTATGGGTGCTTCACTTGTTTCTTCGTGAAGTTCCGTCCGACTTTTTTTTTAGGTCCATGACCACAAGAATAAAAAATAATTTCATTTCTCATCTCTGGAACGGCCCTCTATGGACTGTATTCTTTTTCATTTCCCGTTCCTTGCAGATGACAGGAGGCGTACCATAGACAAGTCCATGTGCACTTCAATTTCGATCGATCATATGTTTTCTTTGTGTAGTTTTTTCAGCCGCTGTAATTCGAATTGGTTATAAAGTTCACGTGTTAAATTGGCTGTAAACCCTTGATAATCGCCTTGTTGTGCTATATTGAAGCTGTTTAAGCTTACCTTGTGTGTGAATGTACAAAATTTTGGGACTGAATTATGTGGTGCATAATAGGTGCATTTCTATGTGCACGTGCTTGCATTTTTCAGGCTAATTGTAAAGTTTCAGTTTAAAAGTGTACTGCAAGGTGACCTTAGATTCATAAGAGCAGTCTTATTTACGCGACCGCCCCCGCCCGAGCCTAGTAATCCGGTCTATCCATTAGAAAACGTGTGTTCAACAGTGTTAGAGTAATTTTGAAATCTTAGGTTGGAAAATACTTTGGTTGTTTTATTACGAGCCAGTGTCGTCATGAATCCTACGTCCCGGATTAGTGTTCCGTTGGATGAAGTGTTTGTGGTACGTATTACTATAAAATAAGATTAATTTGATGACTAAAATCGAGAAAAAAACAAGTTGTTTTTGAAGGACATTCTAGAAAGGTCATAATGTTTTTATTATTTTTCTATTTATTTTCCACCTGTAGTTATCAAACCATCTTACATGACAATACCTCATGGGCCTAAAAAAATACTGAAAGTATGGGCAAATAAAATAACAAACTTAAATTTTAATTTATTTTCATTAGTGTTTCATGCAACCATAACAAATAAGTGTGCTAAAGTCTGTTTCCTCTTGTATAGGAGAATCTAGATGTATCTCTAGTTAAACATTTTTTCAGCCATGTGCAAGTGCCACATAGGCAATCTTTGGCATTGTCAACTTCTAAGTGCATCAATCAAATTCAATCACATGTCTAGAAGGAAATCTCTTTTTCTGACAGCTATGTAAACCTGTACCATGCTACTTACACCCTGCATTAAATCACAGTTGAAACTTAATGAAAAACGCTATTAAACAATCTTAATGAAATATAATTTTTTATGCAGAAAAAGTGCATTATGTAACAAAACAGTTTGTTAAGAAATGCACCATGTGCTACACAAATCTTCTTGATGTTTTGGAATGTTCGGACTTTGTCTATGCTACAATCCTACTCTCAAAATCAGTAACCTTACTTTTTAAATTTGGAATACCAAAGAGTTAGTAATGTAAAATAAGTTATAAATTTCAGTGACCCAAAGAATGATGTTATTAGTTTCTAATGTCACTGGTTATATTGCTTAATTAACACACTCCTGAA
Source organism: Agrotis segetum (assembly GCA_036375495.1). Taxonomy (NCBI): domain Eukaryota; kingdom Metazoa; phylum Arthropoda; class Insecta; order Lepidoptera; family Noctuidae; genus Agrotis; species Agrotis segetum. The sequence continues at coordinate 1,643,854 of JAQSVV010000062.1, forward strand.
ACCAGGTTGGTTCATAATTTCTGAGTTGGTATTCATATTACATCAGTCCGATATAGTCACATCCTCTATTTTCTCAAAGCCATTGTTCATAAAGTCTCTTTTACTTTGTGTTTTATCTTTATTATGATTAAAGATGCCTCAGGATGGAAGACTAACATAGGAAATTTGCATTTGACCTGAAATAAATATATTCATTCCATTCTTCCGGACATGATATTTTATTGTAATGTTCAATAAATGTGTAAATTGTATTACTGTTTTAATTCCCTCAACATGTGCCGAATTATAAACAAAAATTGAATATGTTTTCTTTTTGTTTCAGATAAATAACCCAAAAATGAAATACCACATGTGCCAGTGTAAAATATGTGCTATAAGTAATTTTATTGTGAACAACAAAAATTGTGCAAACGACCAATATATAACGTGAAAAATAATATTAATATTAAAAGGTGTGTCAACAGTTTTTGAATATTGTGTTTATAAAGTGCACATTGGATGCAGTGTTCTTCGCTAGATGGCGCTGTTCGGATTGTTGCTAAGCAAGTGGGAAACTTGTTTGGCTACTCGATGCTAGATGGCGTTATTGGTAAGCTTACAACGAGTACTTTCCTTAGTTAATATTGTCGCTAGATGGCGCTGCACTTCAGCGCCATCTAGTGGCGAGTAGCGTAATTAATTTAGTTTCATAAAGATGTAGATGGCGCTACTTGTATCAAATCTACTCGAGTAGCCACTTTTTAATCATTACGTTAATTTATGAAAAAGCATATTTCAGGGACAATTTAAATAATGGAAGTCACGTTGTTTTTTATTTGTTGTAATAGGTACATACACATTATAAACGGCATAGGAAAAATTACAACAATTTTTTTTATTTTTTAGTTCCACAAAACGGAAAAAAGAGTTTTTCATTAATTCTAGCTAGTTCAGGCTTCGGCTACGATGGCTACTATGGATACCTAGATGTGATGTGTACCATGTGTACTTAGCCTAGCCAGAAAATTCAGCTGGTATCTGGTGTAGGTAGCTTCCGACAATGGATAGCATACCAACACACAATTTAAAAATTCTAAATACAAATAAACTTGATCATGTCCAAAACAACGATCAACTAAATCATGTAAATCTTATCAAACATGGCGGATGTCCATTATTTTAACGTAACTTCCAACATGTGACGTCCGTTGATCTGCCTAAACACTTTCAACGGTCAAGGCCTGTCTAGCAACTCCTCAAAGCCGTGTGAAATGTTGTGAAATAACAGGTTATGCAATTCTAATAGACAATTTGAATGAGCCAACCTTGAACCTTACATAGACAAACTATTTGGAATTCGGTTTTCGAAAAACTAATTTGAATGCCTCCGGTTCCCATTGAGTTTTTGAACGCATCGCTATTTAGTATTCCTTTCTTTTGTGAATTTTGAATACTTACACGGCATCGCATAGTAACCGATAAATCGACAATACTTGTTTCTAATTCTTCTCGTCTTCCAAATAATTTCTATTTATTCAAAAATTTCAAGTATTAAATTAATTACGACCATAATTAATTATTGATGGTTGACCATTATGGCGGTGTTTTACGTATGGTGCCATCGTCATTATAATAAATTAGTAGGATTTGTGTAGCTAACTAATTTTAGGTCCGTGAATCGTAATTTATATGTATATATTTCATAATTCAATATTCATGTTGATAAAATTGTAAATTTTTATACAAGAACTTTGCCATTCGTACTCGGACACAGTAAAGAATTTTCATATCAATTGTAGAAAGGAGGATTCCTGTTTTGAGAAGATAAAGGATAAGAGCTGCTATTGGAAGGTTTTGGAGGTCTTTGCCCTGCTTTGAGACAGCATAGACTAAAGAAAAATAAACATGTAGTTACTCACCTACAGAATGTAGCAAATTTTTTGCGTGGTAAAATCATTAAATGAGTTCTCCCACGCAGGGAAGGGCAGAAACTGTCAGACTTGTACTGACTAAAATCCACGGTGTCCTTCAATAGCCCTTTACGTTCTTGGGTCACGGTCACGTTAGCTCGTTAGCCCCATGACCCGCCGGCTTGGGCCTTCTAAGGGGAAATTGGAGTGTTAATTAGTAAGATGGTGAAATTTGAAAAAAACGTCTGTAATACGTATTCGTATGATCAAGTCTTGTTGAAGTAATGGTCTAGTTGTTAGTTAATTATTGATTCTAAATCATTGGATAATAACTTTTTAGTTTTTAATTACATTTTGATTTGTCTATGACAATTCAAAAGTGCCTGTAACTGGCCTACTTGAAATAAATGCTTTGATTTTGATATTTTGATTGGATTATTCCAATAGGTACAATCGACAAAGTTGAATCATAACCCATTTTGACAATAAATCGTTTGAATCCGTCAAATTGACAAAGATCAAAATCGTTACCATGGATATGTACGTTTACGCGAATTCGAGCCTAATTGTATTTAAACTTCTGTAGGAAATTAAGCTTATAGTGGGTCATAATTCCACTGTGTCGATTGCATACATTTCTTAACATTGTAAGTAACTTTATTAAAGCTTCCTTGGTAGTCAACTAGTTCGTACAAATATAGTCTTTCCATGAAACTGATACTAATATATTCAGAGCTGGTGGAAGTCAGTTCGTTTCCTGCACAGAAAGTCGTGAGGACACTGCATTCTTTACTTTAGAATTAATTAAACCGTTGGCGTCACATTTTAGCATTTACGTCGTGTTCTTAGAATATCAACGACTAACTTTACCACGCGGTTCTGTTTATGGATCACAATTGCCGTATCATGATTCCATTGCTGGGATACAGGCGTTTCTATGAGTGAAGTGGACAATTCTACCAAAGATAGACACAACACCGAGACAGTGTTACTAGTGGACGGAAATAATCCCACGGGACTATACTATACTGCAGAGATAATAACTATCCTTTAGTCTAAACCAGGTGTTGGTCTATCTTGTTACCGAATTTCATTTAAATTCAATCAGCTGTTAAGGCGTTACAGTCAAAGATTGTTACTTTCGCATTACCATCGTTATCGATAAAAAATGAAAAGTAGCCTATGATCTTCTCCGAATCCCAGACTATCTATCCGTCAAATTTCACAACGATCCGCTAAATAGTTTAGGCGTAAAACTGTAACAGACATACAAACCGGTTACTTTCGAACGTGTGTTATTAGAATGGATATGTCAGCGCATTCCGTACGTATTACCTACGTGGAACTTTGATTTCGCGTAACTTGATTATTTGATTTGCATTATTGTGTGTTTGCTTACGCAATATCTTTCTGGAAAACTGAGCGTTCAAGGGTTTTTGCATACGAGACGGTGTTAAGATATTTCTAGGTCTTCAATTGCAAAATTATGTATGTTGTTTCAATTGATAGATTGATTAGTAAACATTATTATTAATATTATGGACGTAACATTGAAGACCTTGTATGAAGAACAAGAGGATTAACATGGTGGAGTGATAAAACCTAGTTCTAATGCCCTTATTCGTATTTGTTTGAGTTTGGCCCAGCATGTTTCTAGCAGCAACTAAAAAAGAAAAGAAAAATAATATAAGCCTAGCAACACTTTGAATCTCTTGCAGTAATAAAACAGTAGTAAAACAACCCTACAAATGCACTCCAAAAACTAGATTTAAAATTTGAATAAATAAAATCGTGTGCAGTAATAAATTATTCATAAATCCCACGTACTTTATGAACTGCTAAAAAAACGTATTATCTACCATCTAACAAGTGCCAGATTTCCACTGTATTAAGTGAATACAAACTGCTTACTTTATTAGTTTTATTTGTTTTTTTTGTGGACATTTTGACCCGTGCGTTGTGTTAAGATGGGCACACATTGAATGTTTGGGGCTGAGATTTTATTTTGATGTTAAATAGGACAACATAAAACAATGGGTGTTTGTAATGGATTGTAATCGCTCGGGAAATAATAAAAAAGTTACCTGTTTTATATCTGAATTCTGAAGTTTAATTATTAAAGAGTTCAAATTCTCATAGGAATCGAGGATTAAATTAGTGTTACTTAAATTGATAATTCTTGTAGGGATTGAAAGCCAATTGGAATCCGACCAATAAAGCCACATTCTTATGTGTGTGTATGTATATTTCTCTCAATTTAAAAATAAGTAGGTGTCACTTTATCTAGTTTCTACGGTACCAAAACCAATCAGAGTACATTTAAAAACGTTAATTTCGTATACTCTAAAATTAGCAACATCAAACGAAAGTTCGACGATCTGAAAACAGTGTCGTGGTAGTAAGAAAGTCGCCTACGTGGAGTGTGGGACGAAACTTCCCTATGTTTATAAAACTGAGCGTTTTAAAAATAGTATTCGTTTCGCTTTCTGTCGCTTAGCTGCCGGTGTATTTGCGGCCTAATCCCCGCCGTGTGACTCACGTAACGTTTAACATTTTAAATGTTTTTATATTTACAAACAAAGCGAAGCTGAAGGGTTAACAGCACCGGATGTTTTGTCCAGATATGGAATATAACGCTTCCAAAGGAAGTGGATAAAATAAAAGGGTGAATCGGAACTTATAATCGATAAAACCGTATGGTTGATCCAGGCATACGATTATAGTGTTGTTGACTTTTCGATCAGTTTAAATGTCGTATTGTGTGGCTTGTTGGCGCCGCTTTCTCGTACAATTATGTGTATTGTTGTCTTACAAGCAGTTCTTGTTACTGCTCTTATTAGAATCAATTGGTAGTCGGAAATGTCTGACGTGGACGGTCGAGTATTCTCAATAGATTTGACGGCGTCCGGCTGTAGATTTTCATTTGACGTCGTTCCGTTGTCCAATAACCCGACTACTTTAATATTGAGTTAGGGAATAAGTACGGAGCCCCTTCTGTTAGTTTGAAAGATGACTGACATCTTCCCTCCTTTACGTTGTTGAAACTTAATCACATTTTGCTCTTGATTGTTTTATAATTGCAACATCTGATATTTTATAATTATTGTGCTGATTATTTATACGGTCTGTTTAGCGTAACTCTTCCAAGTTAACAGGTCACTGCGGTAACGATGTTGAAACCTCATCAATTTTAGCCTTCATTGTATGAGGAACTTGATAGGAATCATTGCCGTTATGTTTCAGACGTAAATACATGGGCATTACTTATTAATTTAAATTTAATTAAAAAATCAGTTCAAAAATAGTATTTGACCTCAGCTGCTGGCAACTTTAGCAAAATCCTTGCCTCTAATTACTTTACTATATATATATAATAACTTTGCGGAATGGGTACTACCACTTTTATCGACATTGACTTATGTTGTGCCACAAAAAAATTGTTGTGAAGTGATGATGAGGCCCTGTGTGAAACACACTTGCTTTGAAGAAACCGATTCAATCGAATCTTTGGGACATCCAGATTATAAATTAAAACTATTCTCTACCGAAACTTATGTATTTTGGGAAAACAAACAGACTGCGAATGATTCTAAAATAGGCATGCACAGTAATATGTGGGAGTGTGTAACTCATACATTACGTTATCTACAAACTCAACTTTTCGCACTTTTCTGGGACTCTGGAACGTAAAAGGCAATAGACAGAAAACAGTGGATTTTATTCCGTACGGGTCTGACAGCCCCTTCCGCTAAACTCACTGAGGGAGGACTTATTTGATGATTTTACTACTTAAAAACCGGCCAAGTGTGTGTCGGGCCACGCACAGTGTAGGGTTCCGTAGTTGCCCATCAAAAATACTTATGCGAACTAACTAAACTGATTCGTTGAATTTAAGTTTAGAAAGTTTTTGAGAATTCAGGGAAAATACATAAGAAAAAAGATTACGACGAATTTAAAACCTCCTCCTTTTTTTGAAGTTAGTTAAAATAGTTGACGATAAAAATATCCCCAAAAAACATACCGTAAAAACATACCTATTAAAGCTGTAAAAATAAAGTTGACAAACTTACATTTGCAGTTGAAGAGCATTTTCGCCGATACATTTTGTTTAAGAAAACATATTTTCCAAGTACATTTTATAAGTTGGTCTACTATTACTCGTAAAGTTGTAAAGCCTACTTGGTCGTGATAATTTTCTTTTAAACTTCGTTATATATACTACTATTGTGAATTTTTTCACACCCCCAAACATAACCGTTTAGCTGGTAGAGGGGGGGGACACTCGAATCGAGCAAAATTTAGCACTTTAAAGCTTAATATTTCACAAACGATTTTTTTTATATGATACCCCACACTAAGGGGTACGCGAGAAAAAAAAAGTCCTCACTTTACATGTAAGTACAAGAGGTACCCTAAAAAAAAATGTTTTACCAGATTTTATTTTACCACTTTTTCGGCACAAAAAATCCGTATATTTACACCAAATTACAGCTCTCTAGTACTGTGCGTCTCTGAGCTAAACTGCGGACAGACGGACGGACGGACATGGCGAAACTATAAGGGTTCCTTGTTGACTACGGAACCCTAAAAAAGGTTCTAAAGTTCTGGTCTGTTTGGTCAAGTTCAAGTGTTCTGTAATGACGTTCAAACGTCATCAATCTTTTATATCTACCCTCCTTATTAATGCGGGCGTATGTTACTTAAAGTAATACTTAACAAGTCATCATTTAATGGGTATGTCTGCAGGTAGATACTTAATTTAAGTGCAGTTTTATTGCAGGCTTCTTTTAAAATGTAAATAATTTTATAATGTACTCTTTATTCATTCTGCCTATATAATAATTATATTCTATAGCGTTTTTAATTTTCAAAGTGTGTTTAGTTTGAGTAGAACGATTATCAACCATTGTAAGCAGTAGTTTTAAAATTTTGGTGTACAATGAAGTATATTCTATACTATTCTATCATGCCTGGGTTCTATGAAATTACATAAATAAGCAAACTAAGCTTAGTGATCGCAAGGTTTTACTGTTACACGAAGACGTCTACTTATAAAAAAAACGTAAACATTTCATTTGATTCGCGTTTAGAAAATCTTTGTAATCCTTGTTGTAAATAATACTGGAACAGTCTATTACATACTTAGCTATTACATATTACCAGCGGCTTCACCTGGATCCATCTCGAGAATTAACCCATGGATACGTAATACTGGGATAAAAAATGTCTTATAAGTTAATTCCATACCTTAACCTACATCTGTATTGAATTTCATCCAAATCCGTTTATGTCCATCCTCACAAACTTTCGTATTTATAATATTAGAGTTTGATAGAAGTTTTCAAAAAAAAAAAGAACTAAGTAAGTAAATAATACAAATCTACTTACCATTTCTCAACAGGATAGCTCTTATACTTTCGTCAAAAAGTGGCTGTGACATACGGACGGGTCTAGGATTCCGTTTTCTGCCATTTGGCTACGGAACCCTAAAAAGGAGTATTTCATTCGCATCAATATTTGATTTGACTTCATATAAATGTCTATTTAAAAAAAAAACAATAATCCTTCTAAAGTTTTCCGAATATAATCCTATCTTATAAATTAATGAAACAACGCGCAAGATATTGTTTCTTCAGAAACGTTGCGTATGTTTTGTCATAAGTTTGAGAACACAAAATATGTTTCCTTGTTGAGAACTTACGACATGTTGCCTGCGAGCTATTGGTTCTACTTTGATCAGGAACCTTCGATTGAAGAGTGTTGTAGGGATCTATTCGAGTTACTCTCAAAATAGAATCAGAGTTTCTTCGAGAGTAGAACACGATTTTCATTTAGGATGTATTGTTTTCGGTTAGTAAAATCAACCACTCAAATACGTGCGATTCTTTCCTTAAGGCGGCGCTAGTCGCGAGCTCGAACTCACTGGCAGGCATGGTCAAGAACCATGATATTTCACCGGAAATCGAGCCATATTGTTCATGTTTGCGCGAGCGTCATCCCCCCGTGGAGAAAACAGGGGAAAACTTATTCAGTGAAATGCACGGTCATTCAGAGTAAAAGGCGCGCGTAAAAAAATATGAAAAAGCCTTTGGAAGTTGGGGTTTTATGGAAAAACCACTGCACCAATTAATTTCAAATAAAATTTATTAAATTCTTCGATAAATTTGCTGTGTCGGTACGGACTTCGTTTTGGAAATTTGATGCTTCTTTAGCTTCTAATTTACACCTAAAGTTGTGTTAAAATTAGCAAAAAAACGAATCTTTAGAAGCTCGTAACTTTTTAATAGCTTAATATTTTACAATTCTGCTTCCGTACAGACAAAATTAATAATGAGACAAAGCGATACCATGTTTAATTTTGGATGTACCTTGTCAAATAGTGGAGTAAAACCCCAACGAAGTTTCTATGGAAAAAATGTCGACTTGTTTGACCTTAAAAGACTATTTTAGCCTCCTGCATGATCTTTGTATGACTTAACAACGTAATGTCTGGACTTTAAAAGAGACAGAGAAATCTGAAGTTGTTTCGGACGTTTCTTCTCAGAGTACTCAGGTACTAAACAATGGCTTCATCTAGCTTTTAAAGACATTGACGTGTTAAAGTGTTTTTTAACAACTAACTTGCAAAATAAATAGGTATCATTTAAAAAAATAGTCTTCCTGCCCTGAGTGGAGCAGAAGAGATTCAGACTTCGCTGACTAAAAACCAAGTTGTTCCCATTGAGCTATACGATAGTATATTATAGTTCAATGGTTGTTCCTTTGCTTTCAAGAACTACGGTGTCTTTTAAAGCCGGTCCCGCGACCCCCAAGTTCTGGGTCTACACAATTTAGTACCAATATCTCTAAGAATCTTGTACCATTGAAGTTTTAATTACTATCAATGGAGTTGTCTCACAAATAAGACACGAACTAGAATCGTGAGATTTAATAGCATTAACTACAAGTAACAATTACAAATCCTCCAGATAATTTGCCCCGTAGACACGCACCAACGAGGCGCCTTAAATTACACCCTAATGTTATTATAAAAAGCTATAAAATCGAATAAATGCCAAAACTTTTGTGTATCCACTCACAATAAACTTTATTACATCTGAACGTATATATGATAATAGACTTAGTTGTTTAAATGGTTGCATATTATTCACTCGTATATATAATTTACGAGCAATTTGCAAAAGTGCTAGTTTACGACTCTCTTAAAGTGACATTATGTTATGTTGGGTCCTGCTTATGCTTTATAGGCCGGCTAAGCTTTGAAGGGGAAACGTACAGATTGTGGTCGCAAGGACAACTCGTAAATTGTGATTATCAAAGACGTTTTACATCAAACGTCTTATTATAATAGCTGGTTCTAAAGAACATTTAATATTTGAGGTCTCGCAATCCCCTGGTCTAAAAAAACGGCGTCAAAATACCATAGACAGTCTTGGAATTTCAAGCGTTTTCTTTTTTAAATTCATCAAATTCCTATGCTAAACTCAATCTAAAATTACAGTGTAGCAGTATATTCAATGTAAAAATGTCGTGTAATCCGTGTAAAATTTAATTTCCGCGGTAGCTATCGTAATTTAATTAATTAATTAAGTTTTACACGCAAGTTGTTCGCGTGAATATGATGACTTGCTCTGTTCCGCTACTGACTCTGCTATGCTGTGTTCATTACATACAAGAAATTATAATTTTTGGTCTTTGTATAAAGAACACAATTATTTTGCTCACAGCGATATCGAATAAAGTCCGCCATTTTTTTGCTAGGATTAGGTTTGAAAATCGAAGTTAATTATAATGTACACGTATTATCATACAGATGATGTTATTATAACTTTTCATGGGATATAATAGGCCGACGTTAACGCTTCGTTGGTACAGCCTCAGGGCGGTGCAGCTTTCCAAACTTTGAATGAGCTCCTCCGCTCCGCATGGCAACGGGATTAGAAACGCTCCAAATTCTTATTGTCAATACACGAATAATTGAATCTTACCTTCTTCTATAACATTGGCATCACCTGCATCTGGTCTATGTGAAAAAAATGGATCCCCATATATTTGGCGTCTCGTTACTCAATGTCTTGTGCCTTTGTGTGTTCAAGACTATTGTCTGGCGCGAATTTTGCCGTAGGCAGCCCCAGTTCCGTATTAAGCAATTATGCCCTTATTTATAGTGGGACAGTATTGATTTACGGCTGTTCCGTTTTGTCGGTTGCGACGTTTCGTGGTTGTAGTCGGCGGCGTCTTCCCGCCAGGTGCGACTGGTGCTTTTTTCCTTGATAGCATTGTGGACGGTTTCGTTTCAAAGTACAATGGATGCGAGATTTGCACAAAAACTCGCCGTAAAAAGGGGGGTTGGTGAAAAAACTATGGTTGTGCAGAATGTCCAAACGTTAGTTCGTTGGACTGTAGTCGCGTGCCGAGATGCTTTATATTTAATAGTTTTTTTTTGTTGCTTCGATGCCAGGTGAAGGCGCAGCTTGACGCGCTCGCGAATAAACACGATTGACATTAAAAACACCATATTGTTTTGCTGCTTAGGTCTCCTTCATACCCTTCTGCGTTTATCCAGAAAAATCTTAGAATTACTTATCGACAGTAATTAAAACTACAGAACAGTAAAAAAATTAAAACATCATTATTTTATTTTCGTAGCCAACAATTAGTCACTAAAAACGATGAACGTATTCCAAAGTTCGTTGCCACGAAACCACAAGATAAATACGTGTTATTCTTCTTTCTCTAACACTGCTTGACAGAAGAGGCTCTAAAAATACTAAAATTGATTACTGGTCTGTGGGTTACACGGTTTGAGTTTTATCTCCGAGTTCGTAAGATTGCACCAGCTTACTAACCCGTGGGAGTATATTTTTAGTGCTGTCGCCGCCATAGAGCAACAAAATTGACAGTTGACACCGCCTGTCAATCGGTTTGATACCCCTCCAACAATAGTTCCCGCGCTTTTACTGGATGAATGATTGAACGAATGAATGGGTCGCTGCGGGCGGCTGATGACTGACTTTGTACTCGTGTGTATGACTAAATTAAATAAATAATTTTCTTGTACTGTGTGATTTTGAACGATGAGCTTCGTAAAAAGTCTAGTGTATTTATTTGTTGTGGTTTGGTAAACGGTTATTGATGGCTTTTTGATTGGATGGCTTTTGAATGATGATAGAATTTCGTGAATTTTATTGATGGCATTATAAAAATAACCTTATAAAGTAACACACTCATAATGAGAAGAAGGAAGTTCCGCGCTCGTTTCAAGACTATAAAAAATGTTCTAATCAGTTTTTCACTGGCGCCAGATCTAGATAAGTCCGCAGTGTAAATTGAGATAAAAAACAAATTAATTTTAATTACGTCGAATTATGTAAGGATTTCCATAACGAGGCAGCTGTTCGTGCATTAAAATTCTATTCAGATGCACAATACAGGCGAATGAATACCTGAATGTAAATGAAAACTTTACATAATCATTTTAATATTATTTTGCAACACTTCCGCTAGTGAAAAACCTAGTACTTGTTCACGTTGGAAAAATCACATTGGCCGCCAGGCGATTGCGCGGGTATTCTAGCGACAAGTTCAAACTGGTTGAACTTACCTGACGTCGCGAGTGAATCGCGCGCTCCACCGCTAGTTCGACGTGAACACACACAAACAACTCACGCGTTTGATATAGACGCGAGCGGCGCGCGCGCGCCAGTCGTTAGCTTGCCCGCTACTTACACCGCACGTGCGTTTCGTACGTGAACACTGGGATAGTACGCCATATGTTTGATATTTCGTGACCGCGCCCGCCACCGCGCCCGCGAGTCAACGTGAACAAGTACCTAGTATTAAAAGAAAGATTCCTATTACTTACTTCTTACGAAGAGAAACTCCTTTTTTAGAAACAGATAAAAACATGAATTTATAACGATACTTTGCCTTTCAAGCATTGACCATTTCACATTCTAAGAGAACAGCTTTCCTTCCCTTTTCCATGAATTCATAATAATAGTAATTAACTAAAGTTCCAAACTAATTACAAATAACATTCTTTCCATCTAATTTATGTCTTTGTTATTCTCCTTAGTTCTCAGTTTGCAGTTGTACGGAATCCAAACATCTTTTTCACAGTAAACCTTTGGAATGCAAGACCGTTACTCTATTGATGCAAGCGCGCGATCTTTGAATATTTGTGAGGGATCGCCTGCATGCGCGCGCGCAGCTACTCAAACAATTCGTGTTGTAATCCAACATCTTTTTAACCACTGTAATGTATACCGAAGAAAAACTGTGTAATTGCACATTGCGAAATATCTACGGTACTATTATTAGTTTTTGTTCATACGAGTTTCGGAGAAGTGGGCCGGCTGCCTCAAAATCATCTGGATGTAAACATTGCATTACACTTTACGGGTAATTAACATCGGAGTATTAGAGTAGCTATTTGTACATTGACGGGTGGCCATAGTAGGCTAACGCCATCTTGATCTATTCCAAAATCTTCATCAGCATAAACACGTCAATCAAAGCTCCAAAAATATCCAGCCAGCATTGTATTTTTCTAAGTTGCTAGCATTATTACAGTTACAGTTACGGTTTTTACCGAGCTAATCAAAACCCAGTTGACATTTAATTTCAAATATCGAGCAGTGTCCACACTAGCGGAGGGGATCTATAAAATCAATCACTAGACTGAGCGGGGAAGGATAAAAATATCTTTTTTACAAAATTGCCCGTTTTTTTTTACTTTTTTCGTCTCCCCAGCTTGTTTGGACAGGCCCCTTTACTAAGAAAGTTTTGAAAAGTACGGATTCAACGGATATTAAACCCTATTTTTGGGGTAGGGACGTCTTTCAATGTTTTATCGTGTCTAGACTAATTCGTCAAGTTGTTACTAGGTAGTTAGGGGAAGTATTTTAGGTCTTAAAACTTTGGTAATCGACTGGAGCCTATTAAACAGATTTTATATGATTATATTATACAGCTTTATAGCTTTAGAGGTCTTATCACAATTGTAACAATGAACTTACTGGCATATTAAAGTTTCTTCTTCATAAACAAAAACTTAAACATCTGTTGAACACTTGTCTAAAAAAAGTGTGACTGCAAAACGGACCTTATTTCAACGTCATAATCTGACAATTTTTTTAAAAGTTTTTGTGGACCACGCTCTTTATTATAAAATGCAACGAAAATTATTTATTTTCTTTGAAACAATCGTGTTGATGCGAAGCTGTGTAGTAAGCGCAAATTCAATGCTACTTAAAAATCTCTCACTAAAAACAAACAACAAAAACAGTGGTTAAAATTTAAACAATTCATTTCAAACATTAACGTCTTTATTTAGCAAAATAAAAAGCACTCAATGTTTCAGCACATTACTTAAGTTTGCGTGGCCACGACGCTCGCGTTTCTACGCTACTCTTACGGGATATTACAGGGAGCCGGCTCGTGTTAACTCAAATATGTATGTAACTAACTAGTATGTATTAAATATTAATGGGAGATCGTTAGCTCACACGCGACCGCGTCTAGCCGGGAAGTAGGTTGTAAAGTCGCTTTTTATGGACTGAATAAAATCTGGCTCCGTTGCTTGCCGGCCCCTCCGTGCAATATGGCGGTCTCGAGGGTGACAACTTGTTTTTGATGTTAAATTAATTGTCTGGCTGTAAGACCTTAGGGAATAACACAGACTTACTCCATTTATATTCATTTAAAAAGTATTTTCAGCAATTCGCAGGTATGCAAAAATGTGTCGATTCGATACGTTATCGATAAATAACTTATACTTCTTTCAACTCATTTTCCTTGTTTGTGACATAAATAGCCATGATCCCTAAAGTCTGTAAAAATAATAATAAAACGATTATTGTTATTAAGTAGGTTCTTGGAAAAACCTGTACTGTTCTAAATTTAACGCTTAATCAGTAACTCCCTAATACCTACCTACCTAATTCTAATCCTAAAGTCTGTAAAAATAATAATAAAACGATTATTGTTATTAAGTAGGTTCTTGGAAAAACCTATACTGTTCTAAATTTAACGCTTAATCAGTAACTCCCTAATACCTACCTAAATTCTAATCACATAAAGGGAAATACCCGTAACCGTTATTTTGGTATTATTTTCCTTTAAGGAAAATGAAAATAGGTACTCAGTAAGTGGCTTGACGTAAATGCAATGCAAATTAAATTATTTGCTAAGATAATGTTATGCATAATCGATAACATAAATTGAGTTTTAGAGATGGGACTATTTGAATCGATTTCGATTACTCGAATTAGCTTGAACGAAAATAGAATAGTTCAAAATAATAGACACTTTATTTTTTTTTAAATATCGGTCTACTCGGAATATGATATTAAATAATTCACCTCTTGTTTACCTGTCTCTTTGCATTTGTAATTTTTAACAACTGAATACCAAACGCTATTGACTAAATAGCAAAATAGGTATTCAGTGGATAAAAATTAAGTAGTAAAACAAACAATAACTGGCAACTTGCCTCTATTATGATACCATACTTTATTTCTTAATGAATCTTCAAGCCTTTTTTTTGCTGTACATTCGTTTCGCATCCGCAATTATTGTGTGGGCGGCATCGCTTGCCAGACTGCGTGAGGTCTACCTCGGATCTCAATGGTCATAAACTTTTTGATTCTTTATCGAATTAACAGAAATGTGTTGATTGCGTTGATCTCAAGCGCGACTACTGACTCAGTAAGAGATGAGTTTGATTCCCAAGTCGAGTGTTGTTATTTTTGACTTAACTGGCAGACATTTTTGTAAGGTTTACCCTCTACCCTCATTAAATGACTAAAGCCTGCCGGGGTCGCGGGACTAACTTGTAACTGACACCGTCGACTTTAGTCTGATAGCCCCTTCTGCCTTGTCTTAGGTGGGAGGACTCGTTCGATGATTTTACCATGTAAAAAAATTAAAAAACAAAAATAAGTCTCATTTCACGATATGTTAAAAGTACTATTTTACTTACCTCTGCCTAGTTTCTAGAATTACAACCCAGAGGCGTGAAGTTATGTGGTAATAAACTCTTTGGAAAAGACATGACAGACGCGCCATGAAACTAGTGATGAACCGTCAGGAATGATTTGCATAATCGACTAAACATTCGGAATAGACATTATTGATTTATCAAACAAAATAATTGATTTTATTAGACCAATGTTGTAGGTTGTTACTTATTCCTATGGCTTGATTATGTTGTGGTTTTGCTAACTTAATTAGAATTTATTCTACTGAGTTTCTTTTCTTAATTAATTAAATCATATGTCTGCTATCTTACTGACCTTTTTATCGAATTTTATCTTATGATAAATAATCTTTAATTAAGATCGTAACTACCGCAAACTGTTTAATTATTACTTAATTATTTTTTACTGATCATCAGTTACACAAGTATTACTACAGTGTAATTAATCATAATATAACAACTAACTAAATAATCCATTACGAGTTATTAGTCATCATGGCCGCCCATCCCCAGGTGTCTGGCAGCAACTTCGCGCCTAAATTTGAAATGAGAACGCGTGAGAAAACGCTCGCGGCTCGTCTTGAATTACAACGTTCGGAATGTGAATGAACGGCTTTTTAAAAAAGAAAAAAAAAAGAACTTGGAAACGAGGTTTTTTGCTTGTTATACGTACTTTACTTTAAGTACTTTCTAGCGATACTTTGATAAGGAAAAACTACATTTAATTTACTTTGTAAAACAATTTATAAGTCATCCTAGATGTCAAGAACCTACATTAAAGTATGTTTGCGGTCAGCCTAACCGACTCATGTGTCGACGAACTGTTCTTAGCACGCTTGACGGATGTTGTAAGCGGTAAAAAATATCTTGTGATAATTTTAGCAAAGAGGTTTGATTAGACAGTAGACACAAAGTACTACATTTTGGTTTTGTTCTGACTATCCTTCCAATAATAGTTCTTTAAATGCATTAGTAAATTAAGTAGTGTAATCTATCCAATAGAATTAGTTACCATTATAAGACTAATTCAGTGAAATTATTATTCCGTTGATATAAATTAAACTGCAAGTAGCAAACCCATCATTTGACTTTATAAAAACCCTTTCCATCCAACTTCTTACACCTTTAAAATTAACTTTAACAACGGAATCGCTATTAATAAAACCCGAGCTGTTATGACACAAATCATTGCATAAAAAAACTAAAATCGTATCTAATCCCCTTATTTATGTGGAAGGGGACGTTTTGTTTTTTTTTCTATCAAATTGCGCTATAGAATCCGAACACGTGCTGTCTTGAAGAAATTACGGGTTCTATACAGACAGAGGTACGATATAGTTTAGTTAGATACGGACTAGGGTGTTGTGTGAGGTGGCCATAAGTTTTGGGGTACATGGGACATGTATTTTATGTATGTCAGTCACTAGTGTTCCTTGTGTTAGTACGTCATTAGTTAATAGACGTTTGCAGTTAACAATAGTCTTTTCTGTCGGATTTGGAGAAGTCTGATGTTTTGTAAGGTTTGAACTTCTTCTCCAACCTTTTGTCACCCAATGCTAAGTGTAGGTCTCTTCCAAATCTTTCAACTTCAGGCGGTTTTGTATTTTAGGTACGTATTATTGTTTAAAACTTGTATGTTGAATGATGAACTCCAGCTCATCCTCCTCCAACCATCGTCATTCTCCTGCCGTGATCTCAATAAAATTTTCGGACGGCGGAGCATGTCTTCTTCCATTCTTCTCCGTAATATAAAATCCAGTTTAACTTGCGAAAGCAGCAAACTTGTTTTTTATGTGTTGTTCAGGAATTGTTCTGAGCTCGACTCGTACATAGATTAGTCACATCACTGCTTCAAAAAGAGTTAATTTGTGGCATGTAACAAGAGCACAATTTTCAGACCAGTCTCACTTTCACCCAAGCTTCAAATAATAACTTTTTATCGTCATATTTATGACTGAACTTGCTTTAATCATAACCCTTCCCCTTGTAAGGTCTTAAATTTTTACGACTGGCCTCTTTGTTGAGCGATTGTCGAAATTAGCGTTTGTAGCGGCACAGTCCACGGTAATGGGATCGTTTGGTCACATTGTACACGAGCAGGCAGCGCCGGGTGCGGCAGATGGCGCTCAGACGTTCCCTTTTCAATTGCCCATCTCTTCCAAGCACCCATTTTTTTGGCCTCAAACTGATTGTGATCGGTACTATTGTAACTTCCATTGTGCACCACAGCATTGTTACGGTGAAATTCTCAGTTTCTTAGGTTTTGCAAATTTTCTTTTTCTATAATTTCTATGAAGCTGTGGGAACCATTTTGCAATTTGGGATTAGGATTGAGGGTAATGCAGGTATGGGGATTGCGATCGTGAGATGTCGATTACACCATTGATTTTTGATGTATTGTGTTACAGTTTTAAAAGCTCCCGTTTTGCTAATGGTGGTATTATTGTGAGAGTACATAATTTTAAAAATTGGAGCTTATTTGGTATTATTTATTCAGTAGCTGTTCTAATATTGATTTATTGAATGACTGTTGGAATAAATAATCGTTTTGGCCGTTTAAATAATGCGGTTAACGTTTTGTTTACTCGACGTATCTAAGTCAAATTTTTCGCTTTTAGCTAGGAGAATAAATCAGAGAGTTATACACAAACATCTGTCTCCCTACACCTTAAAACCCACTCTTATCTTCAAAAACATTATTTTAGTGGTCCACCGCTAAATATTACAAATTCGTCGCTTCTATTTATCTTCAAAGGGAGTCCCACCCTTTCAATAGTCACCGGCAGCCCTCCTGCTGCTCAAGTGCTCAGTCAAACACTCAGAATCAAGTGGCCTACTTGTGCCCGTTCGACGCAAAAACTTGGGCTTCTTGTAGTACTACTACATTTTTATAGTGGGTAGTAAAAAAGCCCTGTGTGTTTAACCTTTTCAGTGTATCGAACAAACGAATCACGTAGAGACCATGACGTGAGTCCTTCAGTACCTCTAACCCCGTTTCAGCCTTACAAGATTTACTGTAAGTTCGTTATTGGACAATTTAGGAGGATCTTGTGACCTTAGATAAATGTGGAACTTGGAGTTTATTGAAATAATCTGATGTGCTTGATTTGCAAGAAATTATCTGGTACAAATTTTTATTGCCAATACTTTTGCTGCATCTAATATTGATGTTATCGCACAAGAGTTAACAATATTTCTCGTGTGTTACAGCCAACGAACTGGACGAGGCAACGGCTCACTGGAGTCTATAAACAGAACATAAAACTGTTCATCATTAAATCAGTCTATAATCTCTTTAAAGCTCCATTTTATTATGCGTTCCCCCCGGCATCACAATTCGCCGTATATTTCGGAATGTCAATGTCCATTCATTTCATAGAAAGCTCCAATGGCATTTTAAAGCTATTACATGACGTAAGCACCGCCCAAATGTCCAAATTGAGTTTAAATAAATCTTGCGCAACGTCTTCATTTTAAATTCACCAGTTGTCCGATTTGTGCCTAACAAAATTAGCCGGTACTTTTTAGTCCGTACCTTCGGATTCGAGTCACGTATGGACAGTTAAGGCGCATCTAGCGCTCGGGGGCTGGCTTTAATCTTGGAGGAATGTCAGACGCTCATAACAACGCCAGTTCTGAGTTATGGACCGATAAACGCGCCGGATTTGAATAGTACGCGACGAGACGGCGTCAACCCCTTCCTGATGAGGTACATGCCTAGATGAGATCCTTCCGGAGACACCAAATTAGGAAGTCGCTGTAGTCTAGTCAGATATTCAGCTCGGCTATTTGAATTCGCTCCTACGCTCACAAATTCCTCCTGAAATGAATGTTATTATTTTATTCGAATTCAACGATCACTGAACTTTATTGTTGAGACGCTCGTTATCTGTTCTGTTTCAAAGTGAAGAGATTTGCTACTGCATATTTAATTTCCTAACCGTTTCACGAAAAAGCTATCATAAGATTTGCAAAAAACATGATTGCTCCTTCAAAAAAGCGTTTTCAGATTGATGATTGTTTTTGTACGGCGAGACTTTTACATTAAAAATATATTTTAGGAATGAAAGGCCATTGAGGTTATATTACATTTCTGGGAAGTCTGACTGGCGGATCGTTGACAATAGAGGTACCATGGTCACGTACTTACTGGCTATGAAAATGTTTGTTGGTGTCAAACTAACCGCGGCTGGTACAAATGCGCCGGTCGAGCGTCAGTGAACGCTTGGTTGGTTGATGTATGAGCAATTATATTTTACCGTAGATAAGCTTTAATTTTACTAGACCGCCTTTTCAGTAAACTAGGTAGACCGTAGTACGTTCTAATTTTACGCCACTTTTTGTCTATAATTCAGGTGATTTAGTGCGGTCGTTATTGTCAGTAAAATGTTTGGGACAATCAGTTTCATGTTTGATTATACACTGCTATTGAACAATGAGCAACTTTTTCAGTCTCAAGATGGTCTGAAGCAGTTTTTATCATGGTTCTTTGTAAAAATGCTTCATTAATATTGTCTGCTTCGACAATGCAGAGCACATAATTGACGGTCAAATCTGAATCTTTTGTGCCCTTGTAAATACAAATTGTAAACACAATGTTGATGTCTGTCCCTATAATGGCTAGCAATTCTCATTTTAATAAATTGCTTAACATCAGGCCGTATTTCAACTTTTATGACAATATGTAATGTTAGTTGTTTATATTTGTTTTTATTATTGAAGTATGTACTAAGACCTTAATTGCTTGTTTGTCATCAGTTATTCAGTGACTTATTTCACTTTCCCCTATGTTTTATTGGACTAAGTGCTTTTAATCCTGAACAGAATTGCAAATAGCCTTTTTCACCTTCGCCCCCTCGTCCAAGGGTGTTCTAAATCTTTTCTATAATTGTGCAATAAACAATATTTTCGTCTAGACTGTATAAATACATCAGAGGTCTAGGTATAGGGGATTCAAATTTAATGGCGTTGTTTGTCCTTTATGTGTTTTGTTTTATAACTTATTTTCCAGCTACAATTGCTTCTTATGTCGTAGGGGATGCACTAATGTTATTTGAACCTAACTCCTTAATGGCAGTCGCGTATGTGTTCCGGATATTACTGGACGCAGACAGATTTATAGCAATGGTAATTTCGTCGAAAATTCAGCACTAAAAGTATTCTTGCTTTACCAACATTTCGTGTAGTTATAGCCCCGTTTACGGCCCATAACTAACCGATCTAAAGTTAAATACCACGGAGTTCTATATTTAGAATCCTCCTCTCTAAAGTCCTAAACCCAAGGTCTGTTGAGATATGAATGAATATGACAGATTATTGATCGTGAACGTATCGGACCGGACCGGATCCGGTCGATCATGCTTATCTAATGTTCGGAGCAAATATTGGCTCGGCGCATACCGAGAATTTGGACACACTAAAACGATGTGCGAAGGGAGGCGAACCTTTAATATTTAAAAGGGTGTAGGATTGGATACGGTACCGGATCCTGGTGCTGTTTAATTAATGTGGATTTCAATATCGAGGCTTGGTTTGTTTAGGTTTTGTGCGAAAATATTGTGAAGAAATTCGTCAAGGGTTGTTAATGCAATCGCTTGGATAATTGCGATGAAAGTTCAGACATTGTTGGACAGATGAATCAAAGTAAACGATTTGTCAATGTTGCCCATCTCCTTGTCGGCCAGTTCTTGCTGAAAAAAACACCTTTTGTCACCAAAATTATGCTTTTATCCAGCTTTCCGTATCAACGGTTTCTCAAAAACCTTGTTAATTTTGTTTGTCCGTTCGTCCCGTCGGTTCTTACTTATTGTTTGGTTATTGGTTCCGATATTCCGTCGATAGCCACTACCTGCCGCCTTACCTGACCGCTTGCATATATTGTTGTTATTCATTTTAACCCGCCGTTCTTTGGACAACGATGTTACAGAAATGTTAAAAGGAATCCGCTTTTGAGTAAACTTTCTATTTTTTTTGGAGATAGCATATTGCGCTTCTATTGTTACCTGGAACTGGGTGAGTGACAAACTTAAGATTTTATTGTCAGTTTTATTTCATTCATTTCTTCTGTTATTTTTTGTTCTGTTCAAATTCTGCCAACTATCTTATCATCACGTCAATAATGTTTAAAGTTTATGAGGTTTTTTCTTATTGTTTTTCTAAGTAATCAACTGCACTTTTGAAGGTCTAATGAACGCTACTGACAATTTCATTACCGTGGTTCCTTAGTCGATCCCCAACTGATTAAAAAAAAAAAAAAAACACAAAAAAAACCCTAGCTAAAAAAAAACATTGAACTATTATTTAAAAACTTGACTGATAAACGTAAAGTAAATACATCAACGTCCCCCACAGACTGTCTAACGAACAGACAAGCTTCAAAAAACATGCATGTACAGACACGGATACCTCCACATATCACATTATATACATGTACACGTTATACACAATTACTCCAGGTTTATGATCTGTACACTGTAGCTTTGTAACGTCGGCCCGTCAAAATAAACACGCAACGCCATACATCCAGTGATTTGATAACTGCAGCGATGCAACGTTAAACCGAGTACGTTTGGTCTTTGATCGTAAAACGAACCCCGCTACAATGTTATTACAACGCATTGTCTGTTTTATTGGCGAGTATTAAATTGATATTGACATGACATTGTTTTATTAGTTTTTTTTTGTTGCGTGACGTCAGTGGGTATTTAGACGTTTGGGATTTAATTGGAAAGTTTAACCTCTTTGGTGAAAGATGATGTGGCTGGATTGTGCGAGACTGTTTAAATTCGTACTTTACCACGGGTACGTAAAAGGGCTATTGAAGGTACGGTTTCTTCAATTTTGGCTGACAGTCCTTTCCGTCCCACGCAGGGCGGGAGGACTTGATTGTTGACTTTACCATACTAAAATAAAAGGTTGATGTGGCTTGAAAGGAGTTGACTGCTGAAATTAGGAAATAGAGAAGTTTGCAAGAGAAAGATATGCTGCAATGACCCCAAATTAATTGAAATAAGGTGAGGATAAATGAATGATGTAGCCTTTTTGGTCTTGTCTTATTAGATTGTTACTTGCTTCTAGTAAGAAATGTTACTAGCAATTCCAGTAAAGTTTTTATATTCGTCCAGAGTAGAAATGCACTGAAAATTCTGGGATTTCCTATTTCGGCTACATTTCCAAATGTTTCTAATCTCCGATTTAAAAGTAAATCTTTTTTTTTCAAGGAAGAGATTTGGGTATGAGTAATGGAAGGCTTTAGGCATTCTTTTCCTGTCTTTATTACCTAATTTAATCTGTATTCTGTTAAGATCCTAAGTGGTCTTAAAACCGTGAATCATTATTTCGAGGAACGTTATACCGCTATCGTAATAAAAAACATTTTGAAACATAATGACGTTCACTTATCTTGAAGTGCCACTAGTTCTTTCCTACATCGAAAGAAAAGATAAACTCATCAAGAATTTGATGTTTAAGAACGAAAAACTTGTACAATACTATTTTATATGGAGCTAGGTAAGGCGTGCTTGAACATTTCATAGAAAAATTCTCTTTCAAAGGTCAGCGGTCTCTTTGGTGTTCGTTTTATAGTATTTTTAACCTTTTCTTTATCATTTTTATGACGTCAGAGGTTCCGGCAGTTAAGGGCACGCATCGCCAACCCTGTTGCAGGTGTAGCGTGATCATCATGTTTACGTTTTTTGTGAGTGATGGCCAGCGGTGGAAGAAGGGTTAAGTTCTAAGTGCGATTTTACTATGGTTTTAATATTTCGTGTGTTGATTTTCAGTTTCATAGTTTTTGCAAGATTATGTGTTAAATTCTTGGAATTTAGAAAGATATGGATCGGTCGTTTCCTGTTCTGGTTTCCGAGAACAACCCAAATTAACAAAAAGTTACCCTTCTCATACGCTGAGGAATGGATAAGAATTTTAAACAGCCCATTTCATGTAATCTACTCCAGTCTTTCACACCTCGGATCAGGTAGGAAGTAACAAAGCGATTGATTATACAGCGGCATTACCAGTACTTACTCAATAATACATATTTCTATAAAACATGGAATAATAAGTACATTTAGTAGATTACGATTAAGATTCAAAAGCTTACTGTTTGTGAACACCTAGAGCGTGAAGCTGACATGGATTTTTGCAATTTTGAACATTAAAATCAAATGTGCATCGCGATGTATGTTAATAAGTTTAACAAAGTTGTCTGCGCATTAAAGAAAGTCCATAGTCCGTGGCCGGGCGGCCTGCTAGACCGTGGCGAGAGTAATATTTTGAATAAATTACAATTTCCCATCGTAAAGGAGGTATGAATAAGAATTAAGCGTTTTTATTGGCTGCACAGCTGTAATACGTGTTTTGAAATCATCTTCGAAAGCATGCTGATATCGTTTTAATAGTCCTTCGACCTTGTTATGACTTTTATAAGGTTCTATGCTAGAGATCACATAGATAAAGGATAATATAAAGCGCTGTTAAAATCATATTGCCGTGTCATATTATAAATATAAATAAATTAAGAGATATAAATATTATCATATCGTAACCTGACCGTTAATGGGTTAACCCTTGCATTCATTACGAGTTTCTTAAGGCTCTTTAATTTAAAGGCATAGCTTTTGTTTGTAGTAGATTAAAATAAAAATAAACATTAAATGGAAAACATTTAATTGATAGATAGCATTTTCTTCTAACATAAAGAAACACTTAAATATTCAACGGTAACTTTAAGCTATAATAAACACACTCCAGGAGACGGTTAAACTATCACGCGAAATGTATCGCAATACAATGCGCCCCATCTTGAATGCACCAAGAAATTTATAACAGCAAACCAAGCAATAAACTCAAAAATAAATTGGGTGTCGCCATAATACCGTGTTACTTATACCAGTAGACTATTATTCGTAATATAGAACGTATAGGGGGTAAACGGGAGGCGATTTCTTTACGAATTTATTGTTCGCGCGCCGTTTTCGCGTCGTATTCAAAAGAGTTATTGGTTTCTGTCGATGGGCACGTTATTGTTCGACTTTAGAGGGGGGCCTCGACTCCGTATGTTATCTTTTTCGAAATGGCAATAAATTTTAAATGAATCGCCGTGTGATTGCGATCGTTGAAGTGGTTATCGTTTTGAGACTGCTCTTTTGTATGCCGGCTGATGTAGCCGTCGGCTTTTATTGGTGGTATACGGAACCTTAATCGACTGTTATTTTCCGTATAGCTTTAATTAAGAACTAAAGGCGGTGAAGAACGTAGGTGTTCTTTCTGTGTTATCAACTTTTGTTGCTTCATAATGTTTGAGATATTGCTTGATAGCGTCTAGTTTTTTCGCTTCTCTGCTAGTGAAGTACCTTATATTATTTTATATGCATTTAGATTGGTCGATTAAGTACAAAAAAACTAGCATTGTTTAACTTATTAATCGTAGGGTTCTTTAGAATAACTTCTATTGTTATTATAGCGTACGTTACTCTATTAGAAATTCTAAAGAAATATGAAAATTAAATTGGTCTTGACCAGTAAAAAAAATCGAAGTTTAAATTCGTACAAGTGCAATTTGACAACTACGCAATTAGCTGTCAAATATTTAGCAATATTAAAAAAAAAAAAAAATACTCAATTTAATAAACGTTATTTTGTAAAACATTGATTATAATTTGCATAAAACAAGTGCAATTTCTCAATCACCGAATGACATAATAAAACCTATCCAGTGATGACTAAGCTAGACATTAGTTCCCTGGTCCGCTTGTCCACAAGTACCATGGCAACTCATTGCCCTCAGTTGACACTGCCAATTTGCGCGGGAACCGTACCAGCTGCGACCGTTTCCGGCATTCTTTATATTATGTAAATCATTTTAAATACCAATTCCGGTTGCGTTTTATTGGCGGGAATTGCAGCTTAGGTTTGGAGTTTGGGTAGATGTCGCTTTTTTGGTTTGACGTCTGTTTATTTATTAAAAATGTCCTTTACAATAATAATCGTTGCAGGTTTGTTAATTACACTATTTTAAAATAGTGTATTTTTTTATAATCTAAAATGATAATTTGGGAATTTATTAGGATAAAATATATACTTACGATTTATTTTTAAAAATAATAAAAAAATAACAAATTATATAACGTATTAATTATTATTATTTAATCGCAATATTTTCCGTTATAAGAACAATTTTTGAATTTGAAGTAATTATTGGTACCTACCTGTTAGTTATTATCTAGGTCATAATTATTTTGTTATCACATTCATTAATTAACTTTTTGCGAATACGGAAGTTATGTAGGCAAATGCATCCAAAGTGTTCCTACATTTTTACCTGTATGTGTTTTTAATTCCTTTTCAGTATTTTCTGTTCATTCAATCTTTTGGAGCGTAATAAACTTATTCAATACCTAATAATTAATTGATATAAA
Source organism: Agrotis segetum (assembly GCA_036375495.1). Lineage (NCBI taxonomy): Eukaryota > Metazoa > Arthropoda > Insecta > Lepidoptera > Noctuidae > Agrotis > Agrotis segetum. The sequence goes on from JAQSVV010000062.1 coordinate 1,669,143, forward strand.
ATGGCGTCAAATTGAATTATTGACCAGCTACCAATCTGCCATAACACGGATATAAAAATATAATCTCAATTAAATCCATTTCTTGGGGTGTGGTTCAGCGATGCACTTTGAAGTATTTTAAGTTTTCCTCATTCAATTCCCACAATTCTATAAACAGCTGACAATCAAACCCCTTCAACTATTTGAAGGGCCAATATACATACAAATGTCGAGTTATTCCGATAATTTCCACAAACACTAGTAATGTGCTTGAAGCCGGCCATTTATTACGTTATACCTCATCAAACATTATGTTGTATTCATTAACATATTCAATAACACTCATATTGTTTGTTTATCAACAATCCAATATGGCGGCCGTGCGTGCAACTTCACAATAAACACACACACAACTTTTAATACAAGTAGAAAATAAAATACTCACGTGTTTGTGATTTTTATACTATTTCTATGTGTTTTAAGGGGACGATAGCGGTTTGTTCTTAGTAAATAAATATCGAAACATTGATCAATAAGTACGGGTCTCACCGCAAGCGATTAGACCCAGCTTCTAAAAACGCTACAACGAAGGTCGATTACTTGCTTGGTTACTTATGGAGTAAGTAAGTAGCCCAGCTAGGTATTTTACTTTCCAACTGGACTGTTGGCCATCAGTGCCAGCAGATTATCCAAACCCTAGAATGATGAAGAAAAGGTAGGTTGTAAGGGTAAGCGAAGCTTTTAGGTTTACTTACCTCGAAGGAACGTTACTGAGCGAGTACTTTCTTTGACAAGCGGGTAATCGCCTGAAGTGTTAACAGTCAGAAAAGCGATTGTAATAAAATTTGTATTACTTTAGACTAGACCAGTTTTTTTTTTTCGAGAAAATCGCTGATGCTAATCGCTTTTTCACCGTTGTGGGACCAGGTACAACACACAAGGAAAATGAAACGTTGATTATTTCATGTTGTGTTGTTTTTTCCTTTCGTTGTTCTTAAATAAAATGTTAACAGTGCGTGTATCGCGTTTCACCATAATCGAGTTAGTTAGTCCCGGTAATAAATCATACCAATAATTTATTAGGTCAAAGTATAATCAGGAAACAGGCAGTTTTCGTCGATCAATTGTTTGTGTTTCTTTGTTGAAACGAAACATATTGTGTGTTGAAAATAGAAGGTTAGTAATGTTTTGGTCGTGCTAAACAAAATTTGTAAGAAATGACGACCTAGTGGTAATGGCTCGAGGTCATGGGTTGGACTTGGAACCCAGATAATAATATGACCCAGATAATGCTTTGTCTATATTCATATCATCACCCTTCGTTCTTAAAAAGGTGAAGCGAAATATCGTGAGGAAACTTTCCCATAGCCATCGATTATAAGATGTAACTGCCACCAACATAGCCATATATTTGACCCGCGTGGTAGATTATTTTTTCACTTCCGCTGATTAAGTGGAGTCCAGTGACCCAACTGAGGAATAAAAGTAGACTGGTAAAGTTAGCGAAGAATTAAAAAAAATAATCTAAATATTATAGAAGGATACATAATCTTGTATCACCTTCGTAACACATATTCTGCAATATTGCTTTCTTCTTAATCAGGAAATAAACCACCAATTATTACAAACACAAAGAAAGTATTATTTACCTTAGCAACCATCTCGAAAACCGTATAATTAGCGCACACTTTCATCAATGACACGGAATTCGAAGCGTCCGTCGCGTCTCGTCGTAAAACGATCACGAAGCCACAACGAATTAATTCAATAATTGTATTAAACTGTTGTTAGGGTTAGCGTTTCAAAGGAAAACGACATGACCTGACAAAAAGCTAGAAAATTTACGAAAAAAAAATAAACCGAACCGGGAACATTTTGCCGAAGAAGACACAACATAAAGACTGGCATAATATGAGGGAGACTTAGGCAATAATAGGGACACATCATCATCATCAGCCTATTAACGTTCACACTGCTGGGATACAGACCTGCCCTCTGTGAGAGGGAGTGGGCCATAATCCACCACGCGGACCCACTGCGGATTGGTGGATGTTACATGTCTTCAAATTTTTGGTTCTAGGACATGCCCGTTTCCTCACGATGTTTTCCTTCACCGTTTTGAGAGCAGTGGTGATGAAATAAATTACACAAAGTAATGCGCCTGCCTGAATTCGAACCCACGACCCACAACTCGTAAGTCGAGGCCGATACCACTGGACGACAGGTTAGCTTAAATAAAGAAAGTATTATGTAAATGATATAAAGCCAGACAAAATCCGGACGGTAGGCCAAAAACCGGTTGAATAAAATAAAAATAAACCAGATAGTAATTTGCTAACCCTAGTTGTTGCTAAGGCGAATATCATCAAGTTGGAATTCCGCATTCCTAGAGATTGGCTCTATAAAGATTCAGTTAATAGTCTACATTTCGTCCCACGTGCTACTGTGTTAAGGCGAAGTGTCCCTAGAGGGTAACCAAAAAAATTTTTATGAAAGAAAGAATTTTCGAAGGGTTGTTGAAAAAATCATGATAAAGGTGGCCCTCGATTACTTTTACTAGTAGTTACTACAATTACTTGCTAATTGAACAACTGCAGTGCTATCGAAATGGCACGGATAATAAAATTATATAAATTACTACATGTTATAATCACCCTTTTATGTATTTCAGTAATTATTTGTTTTAATAAGCAAAATAGTAAAACGTACTAAATAAAGCACATAAAAATAACCCAACTATAAATTGCTAATTGTTTTACTGCAACAGTGCATGTTACAAAATATACATATTTGTATTTGCAACATAAAACATCGTTTTTCTTAACACAGGCATAAACAATTGGTTTCTATTTAAATAGGCTTACACCAAATTAGTGCTTAAGTAACGTCTAATTTTTGTAACCTTTCAACCTAGACGGCTGAAGCCACAAAAATACAGCCGGTTTTACTTAACCTAGAAACTTAAAGGCATTATAAGTTTTTTTTTGCCACTGAATTCTTCTTTCATATTTTTTTCTTTGTTCAGATATTATTAGCATATTTTATCAATGATTATAATTAAATTGTCCAGTTAATCTATGAAGGGAAATAAAACATATTTAAAAGAATGTTGGTCGAATTTCGGTTACTGGATGACCTCCAGTTGTAAGTAAATACATATTTCATTAAGAAATTTAATTATTTGTTTTATCTTTACATTTTTTTAAATCTTGATCATTTACGCTGAATTAAGTAATCCCGTTAAAAGTAAAGAACCGTGATTAAAATCATTCGTTTCGAAAAAAGAGTTCTTCGGAGGAATAGGTGGAAGACTTCGTCGACACAAGGACAGTAAGAGCAAAAGAGAATTTTTTTTGATGATTATGGAATCATTCTACTAAATCATAATCACTGATTTAAGCACTTTTAATGAATGTTAATGCAATTTAACAAAATTTTCTTTCTTTCTTTCTAACGCAATCCTATAGCCACCAAGGCAGCTTCCCCTTAACCAGTGTAACATGTAATTGGGCCAGGATGTCAGGAATAACCGGGTGATTCATACGATCTCGTGACTACGCCCACTGTTGTACAATCTGCCTACGATGTGAACACAGCTGATACACTCGAATAAATTATTGTCTTTTGTCCATCCCGCATTTGTAGTTGGGATTTTATAAGCTGGTCATTCCAACTTATATTGGATCTTTGGGTTATTTCAGTGACGAAATTTAGTGTTGATTTTAAGAAAAATGGTTTAGCTGAACAGTCACTTTCTTCATCAACAGCTTGTTTTGTGGTAGGTAATCATCACATCATTCTTTCTTCAATAATTATCTTTACGATGTGCGTCGCATGCTTTAAAAAGATAATTAATCATCACATGATTCCTTTTGCCCTGACTCCAGCGGAAGATAATGTCAGATTTAGACTAACTAAAAAACTTGTTCCCTCAGTTGCTCTTTGCGTTTCAGTAAGGTTCGACAGCGCGTAGTGATCCACGTGCGCCTCAAAGATCTGTCGCCAAACTGACGGAACTCTCATAAGACCAAACGGCTGCTTCGCCAGGACACTCTGTAGCTCTGGAACGGCAATTGAAGGAACACGGTTTAAAACAGTACAAGTCAGACAGTCCCCTCTGTCCCTCCAGCGCGATAGTATTCATCCAATGATTTTAGCAGCCAAAAGAAAAAGGAAATAAGCTGGATCTAGTCAGATTGGAAGCCTTACTTCGGGACAAAGTAAGGCAGATAATGAAAAAATCTTAGTTTGATAGTTTGAGTCGTCTAACTCAATAAAACTTACTTTTCTGTCTATATTATCCCAGATTTAAGAAAAGCCTTCTGGTTCAGCCATCTCTCAACAGTTTAAATCTTACGTCATGTAACCACCGCACCGCACTTTTTCAGGAGTCCTTGGCATACCACCGAAATATACTTCCTACTCACATAAACGGGAAATATCATTGCGCCTGTCTGTTTTCCAACTAGTATGTCTTTCATCACGGCTTCTTCCAGGAAAATCTGGATAATATGATGACTTGGAATTCAAAATATAAAAATCTTTCAAATTTTGATGGACATTTAGTTCGGTGGAGGTTCTTTATTCTCTAGTGTTATTGCCATTCGCAAATCAATTTTGAATCACTATAATACGAGTATATTAAATAGCCTCGGTGTAGTTGTCTGGTGACCTAAGGTATTTGATAAGGTTCTCAGGCCGGACAAATATTGTTAATGTGTTTTTTCATTCGGAATTACTCAGTAACAGACACGGAGTCCGGATTTTTGTTTTGATAGCAATATGGGTGGCATTCAATCAAATAAGAATTTAACATACTTAACTGGCAAAATGTGGGTGTATTATGGTGGAAATCAAGTATCTTATTTAGCAATTTGCTCGCTTTTGGCCCCTGTTTTGTCTGATGGTAGGCGATGGTGTGGTCGACAGTGAAGCACGCTTGCCTAGAAGTAACCATCTATTTTACCTTCAATATGTTAGAAAAACTTAAAAAAAAATAGCTGTTTCTTTTGAAATAAAATAAAATGTGATGTAAACGGTTTGTACTTTTAAATTAAAATATCATTTTTGATGTATCTAAGTGGAGGAGCGACAACATCGAGATTAAAAAAAACGTCGTAAAAAAATCCGGATTGTCTAATGCCGCGACAACTGCGCCGTCTAGCCACACTTGTCAAGTGTCGTAGGAAATATGAATGCGATGTAGACATCACAACTATGGCGTGAACTGGAAGATTCCTAGAGATTCTGTCTGCCTGGTAGCGTTAAATAAGTTTCATTATAAAACAGATGATTGGCAGTCTGTTATGGAATAATTTAAATCGGTCTAGTTTAATTGTAACACTATTTTTCCAAAATGTTTTTTTTAATTAACTTTTTAACCTGTGTCTTTTTTATGTGTGCGAAGTTTCATTAAAATTGGTTTGCTATCATTTCTAAAAGAAACAACTATAAAGTTTGTACGAAATGAAATGTCGTCGATGTACACGTTCTTATCAATAAAATAAAAATAGATTTAATTGGGTCACTTTATTACATCAGAAAATGCGTATGAACTCGTTAGCAAAAAGAAAATTTATTCTGCTGTTTAATCATGGAGTTTCAAGGCCAATCAAATGACTATTTCTTTGATGTTTCACAAGTTTTTCTCATTGTATGATTAAAGGCCTCACGTAATCACGTTTATTCTAGTTTTAATTTACTTGATCTACATAACGGGCTTACTGTGTCGGTTAAATATAACTTCAATTACTCACGGCTCGCAATAGTTTTATAGACAGAAGCACCTTACAACGCATCTTTAAACTGACCTTAACCTTCGAGAATTATTTAATTTTAATGAGGAAAGACGGAAACCGTAAACATGTGATGGATAAATATATGCTAACTAACTAGCAGGGGCAAACAAAACGACGTGGGAATTTAAAAAAGGTCAGATTATAACGGCAGGTGACACATTTTTCAAGCTCGTTTAACCCTTAAAACGAGCTGCGAATATGTACTTATGTACATATTCGCAGGAATTTTTAAAGTATTTTTAAGCAGACGAAATCGCGGAAACAATACTCGTTTGCCAACACTAAAAAAGCTTAAGACATCTGTTACTACGCTGCGCTGAAGATTCATCTTACTACGTCGTAACCAGTTCCTTAAATACATTGTAAGATATCGCGGTTTTTTTCCGCAACTCGTGCGACATTCATATACATAATGTAAATTATCTGGCCAGACGACATTTCGACATTTAATTCTAGTATAATTTTCTTTATAAAAATGAATGGGATTCACAAATTACGGATTTCAATGCCGCACGTGGTTCGTGTATTTAGGTTGGTCGTGCCAATTTCTTATGTAGCCTCAAGGTTGTTAGATAAGTGGGTGTATATAGGTTAGTAGGATCGTCGGCTGATATCGCATTGTATGAGCTGGGAAGCTATTGGTTTTGATTACAGTCGCCTTTGTGTGGCCGAGCGGTGTGGACTGATTGAAGAGGATGTCTATCGGGTGATAACGCTATGACACGTTTGTTTACGTTGCTAGACTAGTCTTTTTTAGTTATTTCCTTTATTATATTTTTCTACAGTTCATAGGCTGTTCTGATGGCAAGAAATGTTGTCAAAAACTTTGCTATTAGAATTTCAATCAGCCCAGAAAAATATTCTAATAATAATTATTGGACGGGACGAACTGGACAGGTTCCGTCCGAACTGGAAGGAGGACGACCAGTATCGTGAAAGGTGGAAGGAGTGTAGGGAGGCCTATGCCCAGGAGAGGGACACAGAAGAGGCTCTTTAAAAAAAAAGGTTGCACTCCAGGAGTGCCGGTAGAAGTGAAAACTTTTTTGTTACTATGTTTTATTTTTAATTTGAATGACGTCTTACTCATTTTCGATCAGGGTCACGTGACCCTGACGCGAGTTTTGGTCACGTGACCCTGACGCGAGTTTTAAATTTTTTACCCATTACAGAAAAAGTGTACAACGCCGCTAAAGAAGTTTTCACTTCAAAAAAATAGAATTACTGATAGAATGCAAACACAGTCGACTCACTTTCTCTGATTCTCAGATTTATGAAGTGACGAAAACCGATGTAACAATTAAACGAAGTAGTTACATAATATTCTAGAAACTTATGAGGAAGTGTTTGAACTAAATATTGATAGAGTAAATATTCCACGAATAGTTTCATCTTCTAAAACATGACATTAGCCGTTTTTCCTTGAAAGGTATAGAATCTGCATATTTTCCGTTTGTCTCATATTTAGTTATTGGTTATCCTGGTATCGGGGAAATCCTTTGATTCAATATGCTATGTGCATATAGGTTTATCATAATTATCACCAATGATGTTTGGATGAGAATCTCATTGGTATTTAATTATCAAGCTCCAAGTATCTCTTATAGACTACAGGCTTACAGCTTACAAGTGACGGCATAGTGCTGAATCTTAATATCTTATGCTCTTATATCATCATCCTATGTACTTACGTCACCTGGTGGTTCATATGACCCATCCATTTTGGACATGGGCCTGTAGTCTATTACAAAATGTATTGAAGGACTAATGTAGGTATTCTCAGTAGCAGTTCGGAGGAAATATATTGAAGAAACAATGTGTTTCTCCTTAGCAGCTCGTAGTCAAAGTTTGTACCCGTTGGCTGGCAGTAAGCTTGCCTCCTTTTACATAAAACCTAAACATGATCAGCTAAATGTAGGTGTGGTCTGGGAACTCACTGTCTTTAGGACAACTGGCAGCATCAATTTCTTAGCTTTGTCTCCGTAATAGCAAGATCAGTGTATTAGTATCAGTGTGTATATGCGGCCTCTGGTATTCTAAAAAAAGGTCCGAATGCAGTGGTTACCATTCTTTATCAGAGGAGATTCTATTCTTTTTAAACTGCCACCCATCAACTCATTCTAAAATTTAACCAAGTTTCCGTCATAAATATCGTGAAAGGCGGACGTCCAGGTCCCATGTAGCTCATGAGATAATAATAAAAACATTCTGCGTCACCAAACGATACGGAATTCACACAAAATCAGGTGGGATGTTGCTGATATATAAATATTGGCAAAAAAAAAAGATTTCCCGGTTCTGAAGACTGAAAGAATTATTATGTAAATTGAGCGAATCAGCTGCTCTTTAACCCACGCATGTAGTAAAATTGAAAGAAATGGGTTAATGGAGGTGATACAGTGGTGAGCCATGATCTAGTAACCCAGGTCTACCCACTTGCTGAACATACTTCTCCTATCGATCTCCATAGCGACAAGCTGTTCCTACTCCAAAAGAAATGGAAAATATAACTTTTGAGAGATCTGTGTCTGCTTCATTCAGGGTTTCTTCTTTTGATTCATACAATTCTCCTGATCTCTTTTGGGTGATACATCATTAGGTCTGAAAACCCTCACATTTCTCCAGAGAATGTACAATCCAAACTTAGCACCGTTACTCACAAACCTATCTTCGTTCGAATCGCAAGCCAGTTACTATTTCAATACCCCAGTTAAACCAGACACAGACACCTAACAGCATTATAGAACCGCTCCACACGTTCAAAGGTAAACGGTATCTTCTATAAATAAATTGACAATTATACAATGTGGTGCATTCTTACGTGTGCCAAGATATGTATGCGACGACGACAGCTCGGAATAGAGCTTGATTCATTGCGTACCATTGTGCAATTGCATCCACTTTCCTTATGCAGGATAGTTAAGAAATGTGGGGTTCCTTTTCTGGTAGATCTTGGGACGTTTTTGTTCAAAGGTTTTGTGGCTATGCAGTTCATTATGTCACTGGCTGGTGTAATGTTTCCTGTTTTTCAATTGTAGGGTTTACTGATAGAGTTACTTCTAAGGAAGCTTAATGCAATTTCTATATCTAAATGGCGTGGCCTGAAGCCATAATGCAGGCAGTCCCGATCTTCCATAGCAAATGACGCTCACGGCTTTCCAGTGCTGATAGTTATCATGGAAGAAATTCGCCTAAGTCAACCCTGGACGTATTGTCCTGAATACTTCATAGTCTAAACGTTTCTTGGAATACTGAAACAAAGTAATTCTTCAAAACTAGTACTAATATTTTTGCTACATTCAAACGAACGAATTTTGTACTTTCTAATCCAATTTCACAAACAGAAACTGTATCAAAAGAATTCTAATTTTACCTCACAAAGAGTATATTTGGTTTGATCTTGATACGTCGTATCCGGCCCCACGTATTTTTGTAATATTAGAATAGAACAATTTTTTAAATTTAACAAAGAAATTCGGATGTATCCACAAATATTTTGTCATTGAAGGAAAGAGTTAAAGATTGCAAGTCAGTGACCTCCTCTGGCAACTATAGGGCGTAGGCGATCCAACCCAGTTGCAAGTTCCGCTTGCCAACTCATACGCTTCTAAGCTTTTGCATTTACCAAGGATTTAGGTTCTACGAAGACTAGAAAACTAAAAGCTTTCAAAATAACTCATGCATTCTTTGTTATTGGTCATTAAACGATTTCGGGTCTTTGATCTGAATCTATGTAAAGATTTTTGAAGAACAATTTTGTATTGCGTTAGGTCGGGCGTTGCGATCAACAGTTTTAAGAGGATTCTAGTTCTATTTCTAAATACTTAAATCTATCGATTTAAAACTGTTGTTCTAAAATGTTTGCAGATCAATCATCGATTTTCTCTTTTCATCGCTTTTCAAACTATTATCCCCAACACAGTTCACTCAACCCAAAAATTCTCAAAACGAAATCAACGTTAGATATTGTAAACGAGATTCTACATCAGCACCTAAGAATTTACCTACCTACAACAATTCAATTTGCTAATTACTTCATTAATATTCAAGCGGTGATATTCCTCGCTCATTGTGAATTATGTTGCCTTCAGGTAATTAACGATGTTTCTACTGTTCTACCGTTTTCTATGGAAACACGTGACAACTGCAACTGTTGCAATGTTTACTGACCTGCCACCTATTGCGATGTCACTAGATAACGCTAGTAATAGGTCAAGATTGCCCAGTAAATTGTTGCATTCAAATCTGTTCCGTGGAATATTCTAGACTAATTAATGAATAGCAGTTCCATGGTTGTTTCTAGGCTGAGTTTGTTACACTGTTGTCAACCACATCTTTCTATCAGGCGAGATAGTGGTCAAACGCGAGATTTATAAACTAAATAGTTGTTCTGCTAATTCTAATAGACATTTACTAAGTGAAAAATATCGTTTCTCAAAAAATCAAGAAATTCATGCGACATTAGCGTGAACACTTCCCAGATTCCCTGCTACATTTTACGTCATCTTAAATACTTGCATTTTGAAATTAACTTTTGTATTTCGCATGTTTTATGTTCTCTTATTCGGTTTTAACAGAGATTAACATGTTGTCACGTTAATGAATGCATTTGTACTTTCAGCTGTTCAAAATGAATGGTGGAGTTTAAACGCTGTTGCTAGGCGCGCATTATCTCAGGCATCAGCGATAGATATAGTTGCGGATAGCGTAGTAGGTGCCCTACATGGTTGCGTCATAGAGTCGTAGGCGCCGGCGGCGGCGCGCGCGCATCGCGGTCACTGTGCCACGCGCACGCACCTAGTCACGCGCACATAGATTCACACAAGATTACGCATTTTCATAAAGATTTTACACGTAACCTTACACGGTATGATGGCGCTTGTGGCAACTTACAAATTACTAGCTTCTGCCCGCGACTTCGTACGCGGACCCTGTTGCTTATGCCAGCGACAACGGGGTCGACAAAATCGAAGATCTAAAACGTCTGATGTGAAATGCTTAGAACCTGGGGACGGGAAAACAACGGGACGCGCGTGACGATTCCAGACGTTCCAGATCTTTCATTTTTGTAAGTCAACAGGAAATGCTCATCAGAATAAACAGCTCTTGCTAAGACGTGATTCCTATATAATATGATATAGTGTAGCTAGGCTCTTGGAGTTCCACATCAGGTGTTTCAGATCTCAATTTTCATACGTAAACAGAGAGTGGTCATTAGGCTGAACAACTCATGCTAAGACATCATTCTTTTATACATAATTATGTTATAGTGTAGCTGGGCTCTTGAAATTCTACATCAGGTGTTCAGATCTTCAATTTTTATACATCAATAGTGATAATGGTTATCAGATTGAACAACTCTTGCCAAGACGTCATTCCTGTATATGTTATAGTGTAGCTGGGCTTTTGGTGTTCCACATCAGGTGTTCAAGATCTTCAATTTTTATACGTTAACAGAGACTGCTCATTAGGCTGAAAAAGTTTGCTAAGACGTCATTCCTTATACCTATGTTATAGTGTAGCTGGGCTCTTGGAGTTCCACATCAGGTGTTCCAGATCTTGAATTTTTATACATCAACAGAGAGTGCTCATCAGGCTGAACAACTTTGCAAAGACGTCATTCCTGTGTACGTTATAGTGTAGCTGGGCTCTTGGTGTTCCACATGAGGTGTTCCAGACCTTCAATTTTTATATGTCAACAGAAAGTGCTCATCTGGGTGAACAATTTTGCTGAGACGTCATTCCTGTATATGTTATAGTGTAGCTGGGCTCTTGGAGTTCCACATCAGGTGTTCCAGATCTTCAAATTTATTCTCTCAGCAGGAAATGCTCATGACGTGGAACAATTTTTGCTATCGCACCATTTTTGTATCTCTTATAGTTTAGCTGGTCCGTTGCGGTTCTGCACCAGGTGTTCAAGTTTCTAAGATAAATTATAGCCTATGTGTTGGCCAGACTTAATACCTATACAACAAAAAAAAATCATTCAAATCCGTCCAGTACTTTTTGAGTTTATCCCGGACATACATACAGACAAACAGACAAACAGACAAAAATTCTAAAAACTATATTTTTGGCTTCGGTATCGATTGTAGATCACACCCCAAGTATTCTTTTTAAAAAATATTCAATGTACAGTTTTGACTTTCCTACTATTTTATTATATGTATAGATGAAAATACTTCGATTTATTATTTCAGCGGTACAACTTAATAGTGGTTCATGAAAAAATATTGTAAGGCATCGTATTATTTGGTCGCGGGACGAAGTACCGTGACCCCGGAACGGTAAGGGCTATTGAAGGACACCGTATGGATTTCCTGCAGTACAAGTCTGACAGTCCCTCCTGCCCTGGGTGGGAGGACCCATTTGATGATTTTAACACGTTAAAAAAAGGCATCATGTTATTTAGTAATCAATAAATTAACTAAAATAAAATAATCTGGAACACAGCTGTGGTTTCAGATAGCGCGCTTTTCATACCAGTTTTTTTTTCTTTATAACATTTTTATCGTTCAGAATTACTTTCGCAAATACATTCCGTTTCTATTCTTCCTCGTTGTTATTCGCAAGGTCACACCGTGATTTTATTAGCTACATATTTGCCATTTAAATTACTAAAGCTGAAACCTCGGGGGCCTCTAAATTCAGCATTGTTGCCTTACAAACATTTTCTTTTATCTAACTTAGTCTTGTGGATCGTTCCCCATTGCCTGCCTTTGCTCCATCCTTTTTCCAATTATCTGATCGCGAAGTTTTTTTATCAGTCTGTCTGATCAATTAGTTTTGATTATGTTTGCCAAGCTAGCTCTGCAATTGGCTTCAATTGAATTTCGTCTCAGATTCGCAGAACCTACTATGCGCTTATGCGACAACGATGAGAACGAAAATGTTATCCCGCCATATTGGCATGTTTTTCTAAAACTTGCACGCTGTTAAATAAATAGTAATCAAGTGAACACAAACTTTACAAGGTAATAAATATTATTGAAACCTAATTTTTACTAAGTACCTATTTCTTTGCTTTCTGATTTTCAACTGACAGTTGACTTATGGAGGTCATTGACGTTTTATTTTGTATCGTAGTCGCAAAATAGTTTTGAAGATTTTACTACTTGACAAAAGATTGATAAGTACTGTCATAAAGCCAGATATTTTTGAAGTGAAAACTTCTTTAGCGGCGTTGTACACTTTTTCTGTAATGGGTAAAAAATTTAAAACTCGCGTCAGGGTCACGTGACCAAAACTCGCGTCAGGGTCACGTGACCCTGATCGAAAATGAGTAAGACGTCATTCAAATTAAAAATAAAACATAGTAACAAAAAAGTTTTCACTTCTACCGGCACTCCTGGAGTGCAACCTTTTTTTTATTTGTTACATGTTACTAACAGAATAATGTCTAGTTTTTATATTTTGAATGGAAATGTTTTTGATTATGTGTGAACTAATGTTACAAATAAATGCAATTTTAGAGTTCTTATGACAAGGTTACACTGAAAGTATCTATATAAATTATTTTTTTTACCTAGGAAACGCAGTTTTATTGGCTGAAAATTTATAGATTGGAGTAAAGCCAGTGGCATGTATTTTCCGTTAGAAAAAAAATGTAGGCGTACTGTTGCAAAACTGCATAAATTACCTACGATACTGATGAAAGCGTTTACAGGTTTTTCATTTTCAAATGTTAATAGTTTCTGGAAATATTCATACGATTTCATGCAGGTTTGTTTTAGAAACGAGAGAATTTTCATCGGTCTCTATCAAATATGCACTTACGGATGTCTTCTGCACTAAAATATGATTAATATTAATAACACTCATGTTTTAATAGTCCTCGGAACGTTAGTCACTGAGTTTTTCGCAATAGTGATGTAATATGTTTGGTTGTTATAAATAGTTTCTCACTTTCCTTAGGCTGTGTTCACAGTAGGCAAACTGAGCAGCCGCAAGTTTGTGGCTAACTGCAGTTAGCTGCAAACTCAGACAAGACTCGTCGCAAGCAAACTGCTATGAGGCAGTCGCTTATTAAGGTCGACCACATGAACAGTTTGCGGTAAACGGACTCACTACGCCGCCTGACGTACCATATCGCCGCCGCCGACTTTGAGTCGGCCACTAACTGAGACAGTTGGCGCATGATACAATGCAAACTAGCGATGGGTCGTTGACGGTTTTTCCGTCAACGAAACGTTAACGTTGATTCAAATTTGTCAACTAGTTGATCAACTAGTTAAATTCGTCAACGAGTTGAATGAGATAACGTGTTCATCTCGTTGACGAATTTAACTGTCAACTTGCAACGTAAACCGTTGATTCATTAAACGGTTTATAATCAACGATTGCGCGTTTAATTTAAGAAACAATTTGATTAAAATTTTGTATTGGAAACGTTTTATGTACAAACTAACATATTAAATTGTGTGAAATAAAAATATTATTATTACACTTTTTACAGAGGGATGTTCTCTATACCTCGTACGTCTCAAAAAATAGTACATTTCAAATAATACATTGGGATAATTAAACACGTTTGCGTTCTCGTTAATTCAACTCGTTGAATTAATGAGAACGAACGAACGAGTTCAACTCATAAACGTCGTTGACGAATTCAACTAGTTGTACACTCGTTCGTTCTCGTTAATTCAACTCGTTGAATGGGGAAGGCAAGTGTCAAAGTGAAAATGACAGTTTGGTCCCCAAAGAACTGTAAAATCAAAGGAATTTTCAGAAAAAAAAATCATTGATGTAAAATGACTAGATGTTGTGTAATAAGCTGTAAAAATGATGGAATACACTTTTCAAAATAATATCTACTTTTCTTTTGGAGGTTAAGTACCGGTATTGCATCGCTCGAAAATCGAAGAATTATCACCTGGAACGAGTTTTATAATAGTTGTGGTGTTAAGAAATTAAATATATTGTGATATTTCTCGAATCTAAATAGAAAAAAAGGTTAAAATTACTGACTTAAAACATTATGATATTTTATCAAAATAGGAAGTCAAAACCAGCATTATATTCTTGATAAAGGAGAGGACAGGTAAAACATACCTAAACTCAAAAATTGAAACCTCAACTACAAGTAATTGTGGATTTATTACGGTAAAATCAAATGTATAACCACTCAATTAAATCACTTTTTTCCTCTTGTAGATGCGCCGCGGCGTCTTAATTCTTCTTTTAGTATACAGGGTGGAATTTTGTAATGCCACCTGGAGGGAAAGTACTCTTAATACTGCAGATAGAACACTTTACTCAAAGAAAACATTCCTTTATTTTTGATTAGAAAGCAAACTGCATTCAAAGATTTTCGAAAATTCTCTTCTCCCACCCGGGAACCAAACCGGCTAAAATCTGAAAAAATTTTACTCTGTACTTTTATTGCACCGATCGTTAGAGTCAATTATAACGATGAAATCTCTCTAACAAACATGATAAATCAAATGAAAGGAAAACCAGGAAATCTTAAATTAAAGCTCTCGTAACATGTAACATGGTTTCTTGGTCCTATCGGTGGAATTTTGTAATGCCACCTGGAGGGAAAGTACCCTTAATACTGCAGATAGAAAATTTTACTCAAAAGAAACATTCCTTTATTTTTGAATAGAAAGCAAACTGCATTCAAAGATTTTCGAAAATTCTCTTCTCCCACACCCGGGAATTGAACCAAGAAACCATGTTACATGTTACGAGAGCTTTAATTTAAGATTTAGTGGTTTTCCTTTCATTTAATTTATCATGTTTGTTAGAGAGATTTCATCGTCATAATTGACCCTAACGATCGGTGCAATAAAAGTACAGGGTATAACTTTTTCAGATTTTATCCGGTTCGATTCCCGGGTGGTAGAAGAGAATTTTCAAAAATCTTTGAATGCAGTTTGCTTTCTATTCAAAAATAAAGGAATGTTTCCTTTGAGTAAAATTTTCTATCTGCAGTATTAAGGGTACTTTCCCTCCAGGTGGCATTATAAAATTCCACCCTGTATAGTACTTGCATGGACGAATAATTTTCCATATTTGTTTTGTATTTATACCTACTCAATTTTTATAACAAATAATCTTGTTTGTTTTTTTGTACAAGGTAGACGTGGGGACCAACTATCGCAGCGCCATCTACGATTAGCTTTGAGTTGCCATCCCCATTAACGAGAACGAACGAACGAGTTCAACTCATAAACGTCGTTGACGAATTCAACTAGTTGTACACTCGTTCGTTCGTTCTCGTTAATTCAACTCGTCGAATTAACGAGAACGAACGAACGAACGAGTTCAACTCATAAACGTCGTTGACGAATTCAACTAGTTGATTCATATTCAGTTAACGTTAATACGTTGACAGGAGACCAACGGTTGATTCAACTAGTTCGTTGATTCAACGCTCATCCCTAATGCAAACTGGGTAAAGTGAATACCATTTCAAAATATGGAAACGCGTACTAAATTGATACGCGGCAAACTCAATCGGCTGCTAACAGTTTGCCTACAACCTTAGGCGCGGGCCACATAGAATAGTGAGACGAAGACGGGGCGGAGACATTATTATGTCTCTTCGGCGTCGCGGACGCAACTGTCATACATTTTCGCACGTCCGCGACGCGTCCTAGTCTTACGTCTTTTCTATGTGGCACGTGCCTTAGTTTTCGCAGATAAGGCCGTGGGTCAATATAACTATTAGATGGCGCTGCGGTCGCCATTACAGACCAAGGAGGGTGCGGTGTGGTGACCATGGTTTCTTTATGTATTGGGAATGACTTGCTGTTTGAATCTCAGAATATTTTATGTTAAACTTACGGCGATTTTGGCACGGTTCGCAGGAAGGAGAGATAAGAGGCGATAGTCGATGATCGCAATATTAGTTTCGTAAATTAAAATTGGAATTTGAAACGTTATTTGTTTGAAATTGGAATCGGAAAGTTAAGTCTGCTCTAGACAGTCCAGGATTAGAATGTAAAACCGTAAATATGATTTATTATTGTTTACTTTTACAATCAAACGCATTCTCACCAAAGAAAGTTTTCTTATGTATGCTATTATATCTATTCTATTGCTTGAGTAATAAAATTGAGTTTAGGATTTATCAAATTTTGTTCTTCCTGACCAGAAATATCAAAAACATCCTTTCGGAAGCTATATAAAAGATCAACAAACAGAAACAATATACCTAAATATAAGTAAAATATTCGGTCTCAGTGTCCATTTTTAGTTTGACTTTCCAACAACCTATGCGGTGTTATCGCGTATGTTAATAATTATTATGTCTTTGCAAAGAAGATTCTGTCAACTGCTACGTCTTATTTTTAACTTTTGAATGTCAACTACTGTTTTTAGATCTAAATCTCGTGAACATTTGTCGTAGTATCTTAGTAGCTCACGTGGCTTAATATTTCCCCGTTTAATCCATGCTAAGCATGTGCAGAACACATAATGTAGTTTTAAAAATAAATTTAAATTCATCTGTGGACTTTGACCACTTTGAATTTTGACCAAAAAATTCCCAACTTGAACGATACTCTAGATAGTCTTAAATCAAACGATTACGACGGCGACGAAATAAAAAAGAATCTTCAAAAGTGGAAAAGAGGAAATGTAGGGCGTTAACATAACCATTGGACAGCATTTTAACAAATAAATAAACTTTGTCTTAGAATTTTGACCGGAACTCACAATAAAAATCTCCGCTTGATACGTCTTGTAAACTAAAATGAAGTCTGAAACAATATTTTTTTTTTTTTTTTATTAATGATAGGTTCGCGTTTGACCACTATCTCGCCTGATGGTAAGCGAAGATGTGGTCGACGGTGAAGCACGCTTGCCTAGAAGTAACCTGTTCACTCTTGACTTGAAGACCCCAAGGTTATAGCTGTCGGGAAATACAGACGGCGGCAGGGAATTCCACTCCTTAGCTGTGCGAACATTTGAAAGAGTACGATGAAAGACAAAACAAAAAAAATCTAAGATTTTATTACCGGTATCAACGTCCTTAATAGTCCCATTTCCTCATGGTCACCCTCGACTAGGGCGGGAGATAACACGACCAATTTGCAGATCTAATATCCGTGGTCCCAAATTATACTCGACCACGGGATAGGGCACCATGAGTGATCCATATGGGCCGTCTTTATGACGTGTTGTGAATTCCCTTGCTTTTATATTAATATAGTTAATAGAGAAAAATGGCCGGCGTCTCTGACTTATCGCTGTGATATTAATTTGTGGTATTGTGTTTGTGTGAATAGTGTTTTGTATTCTTTATGTCTGTCTGTCTGTCTTGATTTCTGTAGTGGTTTGTTTTTGTAAAAGAGGTGTTTATATGTGACTTTTTGCTTCCGTATCTTCTTGCCAATTTTTAATGGTCTCATAAAAGTCCCTTGTTAATATGGTGCATTTGATTTGACAAAACATTTGATATTCGTTAATATTAGTCAGAAGCTCTAAAATTTGACAACCAGTCTAACCATGGGGTATCGTATTACACAGTTACTGGGTTGTGGAGGTCCGATAGGCAGTCGCTCCATGTAAAATACTGATATCCAGCTGCACCTGGTTCGACTGGAAGCCGACCTTAATGTTGTTGGGAAAAGGCTAGGCAGATAATGATTTGATTTGACATACCTCGATAAAAATCAATGTTCTCATAATCAAATCATATAGTCCAGTTCCCGCCATGATTTTTCGGATGTGCAACCACAATAATAATCACAATCGGAAATGTTATGTGTAGGTTTTGAAACGATGATAGATTCGTGCCGTTTTCATTTTATTATATGGGCGTATCAACTGGTTCGGAACTTCCTACGGGTTGGACCCCACTCACTTTCGATGTCGAAGGTACAACATCGAAAGTGCGTAGGTTCACTATGAGCTGTACTTTATGTGAGAGCATAATAATGGAATAGCGAGACAGAAAATGTACTTCAAGTAGATCTGTCAGCAACATTGATTGCTTATTGTAATGACGAATTGATGATACTATTGTAGTAAACTTTACTATATCTTAAAGATGATTTTTGAGGAAAGAAAAATTTCAGATTGCAAGTGGGATTCGAACCCGCGTCTTCTGGATAGGTACTCCAGACGCCTTAACCAACTAGGCTATTGCAACCCACACCTGCAAGCTGAAATTTTCTATTCCTCATTTGAACGCTTTTCGGTAGCCTCAGAAATCATCTTTACGCGCGTCGCATGCGTTAATGCGTTTAAAATAATTATTTACTATATCTTCTTCTTCAACTTTTAGTCACCTAATGCTGAGCGTAGGTCTCTTCCAAATCTTTCCGCTTCTGGCGGTTTTTGTTATGGCTATCCAGTTTCTTCCGGCCACTTTAACAAGATCGTCTGTCCACCTAGTCGGTTGTCTCCCTACATTCCTCTTTCCCGTTCCTGGTCTCCACTCCAACACTTTCCTGCCCCATCTTCCATCCAGTCTACGGCATAAATGGCCCGCCCACTTCCACTTTCTTTTTGCTATCACCCATGCTATGTCTACAAATCTCGTTATTATATTTTACTAGATCTTATTTCGTACTAATATTATAAATGTGGATGTATGCATTTTTGATACTCTTTCACGTAAAAACTACCGAATGGATTTGAATTAGATTTATAACCTGAATTAATACTTAATAGAAGTTTTGGGCCAAGCCGCTGGCTATTACTTTATATATAGACAGTTTGGCTTGATGTTTTCTCACTCAGGCACTTCAGAACGTTTGATAAGATATTGATGAAACTCTGCTCGAGAAGAAATCTAGAATAACGCTTAGGATACAGTTTATTCCAATATTAAGTTGTCGTGTGATAATTTTGGAGTAAACTGTGGACTATAACTAATCACGAAGATCCCAATAGCTCTAGGGAATAAAGCCTTTATAGTCAAAACTGTCAATGACTTGATGAATTTCGTACACTCTAGAGAACCATATAGCCATACTTAAGGCTAAAGTTCTTATCTAGATAACCCGTCTAAATCTGGACCCAAAATCACATCGTTTCCTCCTACAAAATATACAATTTTTAAACCCGATAGCAATTTCCAATATAATCTGTATCGTATCGTCCGGTCCCCCACTGTCATTAGCAGTACCGAGATACCTCCCACTGATAAATCTACTACAAATTGCTTTATGTCATCGATAATACCCTTTAGTTAATGGTCTTGGACATACACTAAATTGTGCTTAGGAGATATTTCTTCGACTACATCTATGTCTGTATTTTTAGGGTTCCGTACGCAAAGACGGCACAGTAACCGCAGATCGGTACAAATAGTTTTGTATGATCTACAAGTAGTTGTTTCGGGTCTGGGTGTTTGTGTATGTGTGTTTCTATGTTTGTAAACGCAGCCACGACACAGGAGAAATTTCTAGTGTGGGCAACTATTAAAAAAAAAACATTTTACTAAACTTCCGCTGTCTGTGCGTTTGTTTGTCTTTCACCAGGCTGTATTATATGAAAATTTTAGATAATTGTCACAGATGATGTATTTCTATTGCCGCTATATCTACAAATACTGAAAGAATAGCGTTAATTTTTTTTTTGTAATGGGCGCTTCTCCCTTACCACAGACATGTTTTTTTTTTCCGTTTTAATAGATAATGGTATGGAACCCTCCCTGCGCGAATCCGACTCGCCCTTGGCTGGTTTTTATTTTATGGTTTTCGTTTTTGGAATATTTTTTAAGTCGTCTTATCGGGTTTCTGTTGTTGTTGTTCAGATTGCCTGTTTGATCAATATCTTTGTTTGTCTAATATACTTCATATCCCATGTTACTGAGAGGATGGGAATAACTTTCCTCTCTTATAGCTACTCCAAAATTATTATTTTTTGTATTTCGGATACTATCACTCATGATGTCTTACTACCGGGATAAAAAATTAAGTATCCAATGGAGTGGTTTTAAATTATCTGTGCCGAATTCGTTCAGTTATTTTCTCGTCGCATTCCGTTAATTAAAAACAAAGAGATTTAAAATAACCTATAGAGCGGGCATTGGGCAAATTGTCATACAAAATTGTTGATGCCGTGGGTCAGTAGCACCACCGGCAACGCGACTACTAGACTGAGGGACTTTTTACCTATTGGTAATAAAATTTGGATCACTCTTCGTGATGTCCCGTCTACTGCTCGTATATAGTTTAATGTCTTTGATTAAAATCTCATTACATATGATTTAAAATAAAAGACTTTTAAAGTACCTAATCTACAGTGACTGTTTTTTCTTACGCGACCAAAACGAAAATGATAGTTATGAAATTTTACAAATTGAAAGTTGAAGAATGATGATATTAACCAATATTTCGGGCAAAGCCGTAGACCATAGCTGGTATAAAAATGTAATATTAGAATATTAATTACATTCACAACTTATGAATCACTTATTTAGTAACGTTCAAGTTGGTACCGAATACATAACATAATTATTGGCTTTTCTGTTTGATATTATCGAATTTTTCATTGAATTACAGTACTTACACCAGTATGTAACTTTCAGATTCTATGTGTACCTACTTACCCAATGACGCAAGGACAATATTGAAAAATGTATACAGATGTCTTTAAAAATGTATGTCGTATTTATTTTAAGTAATGAACAATGATTGTCGTGTATGTAACAAGCAAATACTTACTTACCTTCACGGTAGATCATCATTGAGGATTAATGACTCATTTGATCCAAATTATTCATTGTTGACGTACTGTTGTGTGAGGAGTTCGCAGCTAAATAATTACAGCCGCTCAGGCCGGTCTTCCGGGTTAAGCCGCGCCTGCCAAAGTTGGTCTGTGGATGTGTGACCATCTATCATAGCGAGTTTCTTCAGTGCCTCGCAAAGCGCTAAAAGCCGTTGGTCCCGGCGGTCATTTGTAGATCTTTGACAGTTGTTACTTGTACTGTTAGTCAGAAGCTCTTAAGTCTGACAACCAGTCTTACCATGGGGTATCATATTACCTAGTAACTGCATTGTGGAGGTCCGATAGGCAGTCGCTCCATGTAAAATATTGATATTCAGCTGGATCCGATGCAGCTGGATGCCGACCCGAATATAGTTAGGAAACAGCAGCTTTTGAGTGGTATTAGTGGGAGAACTCTTTTGATGATTTAACTAAGCTAAAAAAAGCTTTCGAGAAATTCTTTAGCGTCATTCTAGAACCCAGTACTACAGATTAGTACCTAAATTTTGACATGTTGCTCAAACGGGAATAAGTAAGTTCTCTTAAAAAAGGTGCTCTGGAAATAGTTGCTCAAATGGGAATTTACCTCCATTTTTAAGTGTCACCGTTAACCATCTAATTCTTCTTATGGACTTTAAGACCTCTCGAGTGTTACCTGTTCGTAGAAATGACGTGTTCATTTAGAATTTTAGACGATACAGCTTCACCTCAAGATTCGGGTAATTCTCTGTAATAGCTATTGGTCATGATGGTCAAGTATCTCTTTCTTGATAATAGGTAACTATCATTCAATCATGTCTGAGTGTGGTTAGTTAGTAAAATACATAATGTCCATTCAGCTCAACAAGGAAAATGTGTTCGGAGATAAGAAAATTGCAATGTCTGCCTATAACTAAATAGTGATGTTTTTACGTATTTGTGAAGAACTGACGGGCCCAAAATGCCTCCCAGGACTGCGGGAATAATGGTCGGATACTGCGGCCCTGGAATGCAATAACAGTGTGGATTTTCGCCAGTACGTCTGCAAGAAGCTGGCAGTCCTTTCCGTTTCATTCAGGGATAGATTTTATTGTATTTATGAATCAGAAAATCGAATACATAAGTTATCTCGCAGTGATGGGCCATCGTGGTGGATTATGAGCCACTCCCTCTCTTATAGAGCAAGTTTTTTTTCCAGTAAAGGGAACATTGTAGGCTGATTATACTCATTTGTTTATGCTTATGCAACAATATATTTGTTCCCCTACATTAAACCTTGATGGCATACTCTTGTATTCGTTTATCACGTCCCCCTTTTACTCCTAAACATTTTTACGATAACCCACATTACTAAACATGCTAGTTTTACTACGATTACATCATACAAATTGCAGTCAAGTGGAACACCAGATTTTATAGTTATGTCAATGTTTTCAGTTTTATGTCTGTTTCTATTAAGCTTTGGTTAAAATGAAGCGAATGCCGCATTTTATGATTAATTTATGAATATTTTAGGGGTAATCTTTAAAGATTCAGCGCTGTGACAGCGCCGAGACGTTTTGTTTTTATTGGAATCGATGTTTCAGTCCTCGTCTTTATAGTAGTTTGTGGAATTTCGACTTTAAACTATAGAGTAAAAGTTGAAAAATATTGAAAATGTATGCCTAGCTCGTTGACGACACGTCGTAGAGTTTATTTTCCGAAGGCTTCTACATAATAGTGTTCCTAATATAACACGTTTACATTTCGTCAGTCATGTGGTAGTTTCATGTTATAACGGACGAGCCCATTGCCATCCAGAAACGGGCTCCAATCCAGAATCTTTGAATGCTGAGTATTTCCTGATCAAAAAACCAAATAACACTGCCTGACCTGGGATCAAAATTCCCTTCGATTGCATCAACTTCTAGTTCAAACAGTCTCGTGACTTCCCAATTAAGAGAATCGATGCGTGCAGTGGTAGCCCGCATCCCTTGCTCGTTTTGCCTCATCATGACCAAACCTTTACAATTTAGGCCCGCATTAAGGAAAAATGCGGTCGAAGGACATTTGCTTTTAAATACACACTGATGTGCTAATGAGACTAATAGGGTAGTTTCCAGGGTCAAAATAATTACATTCTATTAGTACGTATTTTAGATTATATAAAAATATTGGACACGTATTTTTTTTTTTTCGATTAAACAAAAAAGAACAAAGATAATAGCCTATTTAAGTTACCTGTGACGTCACTCTGCGCGAAAAATGCCACGCATTGTGACGTCACACGTAACCTTAATAGGCTATTATCTTTGTCATTTTTGGTCTAATTTACAAATAAAAAAATACGTGTCCCTTATTTTTGAATAATCTAAAAGACGGAGTAATTACATTTTTTTAGGCAACTAGCCTATTATAATTACTCATATGTTTAGTGTTGATCATGTACTGACGCATGTTTCTATTGAAACGCAAGTCATAATGTTGGCCATATATTTGCATATCGATAACGTTTGTAAGCGTGATGGTAACGTTTTTTAAGTTGGTTTATGTGGGTGTGTAACGGTTACAACTGTTCAAATGGTATTTGTGAATTTAATTTGGTTGTAGCAGGTCATTTTGAAACTCTGTTTGATTGTTGAAAATGGACTTTCAGCTATTTTCTGACGAGTTTCGTTAGCATAACTTAAAGATGTGACTTTGCAGAGCTCGACATCGAATTATCTGTCATTCTTAACTCCTACTACCCCGCGTCTTTTTTCCGATGACCACTGCAAATTAGTGCTGTACTGAAAATTAGTCCGCCATAGCTTATAATGCTGAGTGGAAGCCTCAGTCATGACGTGCATCTATCAATTCAGTCCTTGATTCGGTAATTGCAATTTTATTAAGATTCAACCATGGTAGTACTATTATATATTCTATGCCATGGTGTTCAAGAAACAAGGAAACAACAAACCAAATTCTTCTCATGAACTCCTAAACGCATATCACACGTATTTTTTCTCCGAAATAAACGCTTTAACAACGTTTAACATCCTGATCCGATCAACATCCGTTATGACTTAACATCATATCCGAAACTTCGAACTTTAAGCTTTATAATACCTATCGAATTTACTTTATACAGTCTCGAGATCTTGATATAACTTGCCCTTGGAACTTCCATAATGCGTATTTTCTGACGGCAAGGAATTGTTCCCAGAAGTTTGTATTGTTATTTGACTTTTTGTTAAAAGGTTTCCGAACGGTTTGACGATAATTAATGAAGAAAATGTTTTTAAAATTACTTAGCTTCGTGGTTTTTTAGTATCATGTTTCGTTCTAGGAGTTTGAATTGAAAATTAGAAGTGAAATTTTAATTACACAATAAAAAATACAAAATCAGCCTATAGCGTTCCAAATTTTGGGATACAGACTTTAGAAGAGGTCTCGGTTCGAAATTCGAAATTTTTCGTTTCTGAGCACTTGTTAGGCACACTATTTCGCTATGTGTCTCTGAATAACTTAAACATAATGGACCATAAAGGAAATTCCATAAAGCTCCCTCACACATACTTAAAACGAGTAAATGACCCAACCCCAAACGGCGGCCATAATGCAATTATGACTCTTCTACGATGCCATCGTATACTTAGCAACGAGACGTGCCCCTACACGGGACAATTAATTGTCCAACAAGCGTCCGGTCTAGACTTTTGGGGCACTTCGGGACACAAGTGGACGTAAACTTCGTCCCCTTCTGTCCCGTCTGTCCGTATACTTTCGGTAATTAATGAATTTCTTCATAAGTAATTAGTGTACATAGTTCTTATGTTGTTTTTCTTTTGTTTCAGGGTGAGTACACGTCTGCAAAAGTTGGGGACTGGAGTACTTCCGTCTCAATGTGATAAGGTAGTCTTAATCTTGACATAATAATAAAATTGTAGCAAGCCGATTTCTATCTTTAGACGGAGCTAGAACTGGCATGCGAGTATTACTGAATTGCGGTATTTGTTTGATCAACTGAAATCGTTGTACCTATAAAGTCCGCAATGTAACGCAACTCGCGTGCGAGTACTTGCATCGTCTAAATGAGGCTTTAATAGTATTAAACAAAGTAGCTTTATGTCGGTCTGTACGCGCATTACTTGCGACAACATGGATAATTCTCATTTTAGTTGTGTTCCTTAATATCTTGACATGGTTAGTAAATAGGAAAGTTTTCGAAAAATCCACCTGTTAAGTCGAAAATAATAATTATTGAAATACCCGCGGGCGAAGCCGTTAGCAACAGCTACTAAACTAATAAATGATGATGCGTCCATTACCGTTGACGGGAAAGTATTCTAAAATTAGAGTAGCTCATTATGAAGTCATAGTGTTGCCCTCGTGCAGACGCAGAGTGCATTCACTCTGCATGGGAAACACATTAATGTGACCAATTATAATATTTTAACTCACTCAACATAACTCAATGGGAAAATCCAGTTTGAAGACACAGATACTGACATTCTGTGTCGTCATTATGTTAATTGAATAACGTTACGCCTCGTTGTCGGTAGCGCGACTGTTGAGTTCCCTGGTCGGCTAAAAAGCGTTTTTCATCATTATCTCAGCCATGGGACGTCCACTGCTGAACATAGATTTTTAGATCTCCACATAAACCGGTTGGAAGCGAACGGCATCCAGCGTCTTCCGGCGACCTTTATAAGATCGTCTGTCCATCTTGTTGATGGACGTCCTACGCTGCGCTTGCTCTGGTCTCCACTCTAGTACTTTTCGGCCCCATCGACCATCTGCTCAGCGAGCAATATGGCCTGCCCATTGCTACTTCAGCTTGCTTATCCGGTGGGCTATATCGGTGACTTTAGTTCGTCTACGGATCTCCCCATTTTGGGATTCGATTAAAGAGACACCGAGCATAGCCCTCTCCATAGCTCGTTACGTTTGTTCTATTAGAACATCTAAGTAGCAACCCGAAATTCGGAAGTTGGACCTCAAAATCGAACCTAGAACCTCTTGGTCAGGTTTTAACATATCTGGTGGAATGTGGATGTACTATAACTTACTTATTATAACTCTTTGGGGATTACCAGCATATGTAATACTCAATTCTTCGGAGGTCACGGAATTATTCTGGGTATCCCGTTATGGTGATCCTAGAGCGTAAAGAGGTTGAGGAGGATTGAAGGAAAACCGTAGATTTTAGTCAGGACGAGTCTGAAAAAAAAACTAAATTCTTTATTGATGTTATTTAAGTATATGTTACAGAATTTTATGTATTTGTTTTTCATGTGTCCATTATATTAACATTCATTGACTGGATTAACAGAATTATTAGAACAATCATTAGTAGTTGTCCATGTGAGATACAACAGAAGTTAATTCCATACAGTTTGTATCGACTTTCCAGAGAGGGAATTTAAACGTTCGTTTATTTATGTTTTGAGCGTAAATTTTACTATCACTGGGTTTATATACCCAG
Organism: Agrotis segetum; assembly: GCA_036375495.1. Classification (NCBI taxonomy): domain Eukaryota; kingdom Metazoa; phylum Arthropoda; class Insecta; order Lepidoptera; family Noctuidae; genus Agrotis; species Agrotis segetum. The sequence continues at coordinate 1,696,011 of JAQSVV010000062.1, forward strand.
TGTTTTACGGCAGGCGGTTCAAAGCGTCCGCTAAATTTAAACGCTCATAGTACTATCACCGTTTAAATTTGTTGCGATGCGACGGTATCATATGATTTACATACATGTGCACTATTCTTAGACTCGACTCAAAGTGTGCTTTACAATGCGGTAATATTTCGCAAAATTACAAATGCGTGAGTTTGGATGGATAGATGTTTGTATTGTAACTCAATCAAGACAGAACACCTGGTGAGTCCACCCGCCCTGTGTGAAGCGGAAGAGTCTTACGTACTGAAAAGGTCCACCCTGCTCATTTAGTTACTCTTTGCGTTCAATGGCCATTGGATCATGCTTGGATAGTCCGACAACGAGAGCTATCTGGAATAACAAAGGCTTTTCCAAGACCTAAAACGTCCATGGAAGCAGTAGAAGCTACTGGTAAATGAATATGTCTTTCATTTTCGTCTGAGTTGTTCTGGTTTTAGTAGCACAGGGTTGTATCAAGTTTTCAATTTATATTTATTATTTTACTTATTTATTGCCTATATCGTAACGAACATTAATGGCTGCTTAACTTTAGGTTAGCGTGGGTGGCGATGTGTAATAAAGGTGCAGTTCCAAAAGATTCCGTCAACAGCATAGATAGTATAGCAGCGATAGACCGCAGCTAATCTTCGCTGAGATTGGCCATTGTGGCCGAAATCGATCTAGAGCACAACAAATTTTAATTTACTTACTTAAATTTTACTTGCGCCGTGGAACAGGTTTTCTACTTCTATTTCCCCCTGTGACCCTGTCAGACGTCAAAGCATCATTTACAGATAAATCATCGTCCATGGAAGCTTTTTATCCAGGTGCATTGATACAAGTTATGTCGCTGCGGTCTATCACAGCATTGGTCGGCTCCGTCGTCATTGCTGCCTTTCGGAATTGTACCTTAAATCTTAATAGCGTAGAGTGTCAACTGGTCAGACCGCAATCCACGACAAAATAGTCGTCAGTTCGCTTTTTAGTATGCGACAGCTACTATAAGCACATGTATGACGACACCAAAAACCCGGGAATATACACAGTCTGGCCATAAGTTTTGTCCCATATGGAAAGTTAAATAAATGACACAATAAGTTACCTACTACAACCATTTATATATCAAATGAAAGGGTATAAAATACAGATTTGAACTACATCAAAATTATTCGAAATGTCCTCCTCTTGCGTCGATACAACTCTTCAATCTGCAAGGCCAGACATCAATCGAAGCACGCACGACGTTCATGTCAATATCGGCGACTGCTTTAATTAGGAATGCTTTAAGTGACTCCAAATTGCGATGGGGTTTAGCGCAAACCTTCTCCTCTGAGTGCTGCCATATTTCATAATCCAAGGGATTCAAGTCTGGGCTGGAGGAAGGCCAATCCTCGTGCCTGATAAAGTCGATTCCACGGGTCGTGAGCCAGTCTTGGGTACTTTTCGCCTTATGAGCCAGCGCAGAATCCTGCTGGAATATCCAGTGCCTGTTTTCGAACATTGTTTGTGAAAGAGGTTCCACAATGTTTGTTAGGACTGTATTTTGATATACGAGAGCACTGGTTTTCACTCCTTTTTCACAAAAAAACACCTCTGTTGGACCCAAATAGGACACCCCAAGCCAAACCATGAATGCCGAAGGATGATGACCACGCTGAACACGTGGCACACGTCTGCTCGCTTCTTCACTAGAGTGTGCATACACTCTATCATTTTTTTTGTTGAAACTCTCCTCAACATTAAAAAAAATTTCATCCGAAAAGAGTATTTCGCGGTATTTTTTTCCCGCGTGCCGCTTTAACAACACTCGGGATCTTTCGAGTCTGATTTTCTTCAGTCGCGCGTGAAGAAGATTTGCTGTATTTTTTCTGTAAGCACGCAGTCCAAGATCTTCATTCAACAGCCTTTAAACAGTAGTTCTGCTTAGTCCCATTTGCAGAGCCAACATTTTTTGCTTGCGGACAGGATTTCGTTGGATTCGCGCCTTAACTGCTTTGATGACCGCTGAAGTCTGAACAGTTCGAGGTGGACCGCTCCTTTCTTTGTCTTCTAATCTTGAATCTTCCCTGAATCGTTTGATAATACGATAAATAAATCTAATTGGAATTTTCAAATTTTTAAGCAGTTTGAAAATCTCAGTTGGCGCGTGACTGCAACGATGCAATGCAATTACTGCGACTCTGTCTTCTTTGCGCGTCCATTCCATTTAAAAAAATAAAGCAAATTCCAGAAACCCTTTGTTTTTATATTCTAAAAATGTTTAAATTTCGAATGCTCATCATAAATTTCTTTGACTTGCATCCTAAATACGAAATTTTTCCCTTTGACAGAACTTATGGCACGACTGTGTACACATAGCAACAGAATAGTAAATATTTTGAAACTATTCCCAGATATTTCAAACAAGAACTATTGACCCAGTTTTTTTTCCACCGTTTCTTTTTCGCAAAGCTTTTCCGAATTGTTTTACGAATAAATTTCACTGGCGAAGCCAAATAGAGGGAATATATTATGCTCGGCAGACAACCATTTTGTCAGCAATGCGGGAATATTATCAAGACGATAGCCAGAGCAGTAGTAGGCCGCTTGCGAAATTCTCATAATGTTCCGTACGTTAAATCAACACAGTTGCGAAGTTTACGGTAGTAAGTGTACAATTTATATTAAAAAAAAAAACACGGAAACAAAAGATGTAGCATATCGTCTTAAACGTGCTGATAAACTTGAGCATTCACTTGTAATGAGCTTTTTTGCGAATGTTACATTATAGAAAAAGAAACGAGCATTCTAACGAGCTTATTGGCGAACTTTTTACCGAGCCGACCGTCAAGTCTGACATCACATGAAGAAGAACATCAACTAGAGCATTAACTTGAACGATCGTGCAAATATTCGTAGCGATGTTTAGCTCTATGCTTGCTTCTGTTTGTTGTTCGATTTCGACAAAATTAAAAACGGCGAATGCTCGATGTTTCTTACAAGTGAATGTTCAAGTCTATCAGCACCTTTAAAACAATATTTCAATCCGTCGCTTCCAGCTCTTGACTTGAAATCTACGATCATTCAGACCTTGACATGCAACTGTTCTTGCAAAGCAAAACTAACGGTACACCCGTCTTCAATCTTATTTTCAGCGGGTGATGACTCATATTTCCTTGTTTTTATGTTGATAGAATAGGATGGTAATAACCAAGTTTTGTGGAGCAAGTACAAATCATTCATGAAATGTGTTGAACTGTTTGATTTACAACCGTTTGCCGTTTGTTTACTCAGTATTATTGCGCTCCAAGGTGTATTTGGATTGGATTTTTACGCACGGGATGTCGTGGGTAGTTAGAAAAATATTTAAGTCTATACATCTTTTCTGGTTCAATTTACGAGGTTTTTTCTAAAGTAATTCTTTGAAATGTTTTTTTAGCTTTGTAAATTCATCAAATAAGTCTTACCACCCCGGATGGAGTCAAAGGGACTGTCAGACTCGTACTGAATAAAATGCACGGTGTTCCTTCAATAGCCCTTTATATTCCAGGTTCACGTTTACCTGTTCAGACATTCCTGCGTCTCTTGAAATGTTATATCACTCGAGAATTCGTCTGTCAAAAATCCAGCTCTGAAAATTGCACAACTATTTTAATTGAAACTATTTTAATGACGGGATACTGCAATATATGCTGACCATTCGATCCTTAGTCCATAACTGATCCCCTACCCGTAAAACGACACGCTGTTGATTCACCAACGGCTTAAATGTGGATAAACACACAGAAAATTGCTTACGTCCGGGGAAATTTGCAAACAGGACCCTTTAACTGAGTTCCGGGGATGTTTATTATAGTTCTGAGTTTGGTCAGTTGGGTTTCCGGTGTTTAGTATCAATTTTAGCTGATATTATTGAAGTAGTTTTTAGAATGCGGTAATGTCGTTTTAGGTAGATTGCCAGGTTTTCTCGAGATTGTCTTGTAGCGTAAATAAACTCCTACAAAAAGTACACTCGCGCCATCTATGAAGCATCAGAGAAACTAAGATATCTACATCGCGCAATCAAAGTTAACAGCGAATTTAGAAGGCATAGAATATTCCGACTATGAAAGTCGGGCAGAAAGTCCACCAGACACAACACCCGTCTGGTTGGAAGGTACCTTCCTTTTCACCTGGTACCGAGGAACTTTCCACTCCGTTTCTCCTACCCCCAAAGTCTAAACTAGTAACTGATACTCTGGAATTTTATAAATGATAAATGATATTTATTTTGCAAGTTGGTTATAAAAAACACTTTTACACGTCATCAATATTTTTAAAGCTAGATGGGGCCGGTGTTTCGTACCTGACTACTCTGAGAAGAAACAGCCGAAACAAACTCAGAGGTCACAGTCTCTTTTAAAGTCCAGACATTGTTTTGTTCGGGTCATACGAGGACCATGCGGGTGTCTGAGATGGTCTTTTGAGGAAAGAGCAACACAGATTTGAGTGGACCTGTCCAGTCAGTGCAAGCATTTGTCGGTAATCGTGTAGCTCGACTCAGAACACAAGGAGCTCAACGACACGACGAACAATACCAAAGAAAGGACATTTGGGTAGGCCGCTTAAAGTACTCAAATTGTCAGACAGTAAAATTATTATAAAAAAAAGCAAAACTTCCCCACATTCGTCCTCGCATTCACAATGATAAAAAGTACACAAATAAAAAATTAGAAACATGTCAAATTGTAAAAAAAATAATAATAATAAAAATAGAATACAATTACAGAGTAATTAATGTCAAATGGTAAAATGTAAAAAACAACAAAAAATTAAAGTCACAAAGTAACCCACGTCAAATTGTATAAACATAAAAATAAATGTCAGTTTGTATAAAAAGAAAGGAATAAATAACAAAAACAGACAAAGCGGTAAAAATATGAAAAACAAAAGATACAAATAATAATGATAATAAAAAAAAAAAAAAATACAAAAAAATACATAAAAAAAAAATTATAATAAAAATAAAAATAACAAAAAAAAAAAGAAAATGAGAATACTATACAACAAAACATTCAGTGAGTAAATTCAATTGGAGCAGCTTAATCCCAAGCCTTTTTGTCTTCAAGATAGTGGTTTACATGATAATAGGCTTTCTGAAGCAATTTCCGTTTTATAAACAATTTGAATTTATTTATGCTTAGTGCTTGAATGGGACTAGGAATCTTATTATAAAAACGTATGCATTGACATCGAAATGTGCCCCCTATTTTTTTGAGCCGGGTAGCTGGAACCATGAATTTGTCCTTATTCCTCGTATTTATATTGTGGAAATCACTATATTTTTTAAAAAGATTAATATGTTTATGTGCGTACAAGAGGTTTTCATAGATATACTGAGCTGGCACAGTCATTATATTAATCTCTTTAAACTTTTCTCTGAGGGAGTATCTGGGACTTAATTTATAGATGGACCGAATAGCCCTTTTTTGCAAGATGAAAATTGTTTGAATATCCGCGGCACTGCCCCATAACAGAATACCGTACGACATAACACTGTGGAAATAACCAAAGTAAACTAAACGGGCTGTCTCTAAGTCTGTTAATTCACGAATTTTTCTAACGGCGAATGCCGCAGAGCTGAGCTTTTTGGACAATTTATCTATATGAGGGCCCCACTGAAGTTTAGCATCCAAAGTTATGCCTAAGAATACCGTGGTATCTTCCGGTCTCAATTCCTGATCCTTGATTTGTACACGGGTTTCCACTTGTCTAACATGTGGTAACGTGAATTTAATGCATTTGGTTTTTTTTTCATTTAGTAGAAGATTATTACAGTTAAACCAATTTACTACTTTTGCAAGGGATCTATTTACTTCATCATTAACTAGCTGTTGGCGTTTAAGTTTAAATAAAAGAGAAGTGTCGTCTGCAAACAGCACTATATCATGATTATCCTTTATGAGGCTGGGTAAATCATTTATATAGATAAGAAACAAAAAAGGGCCAAGAATTGAACCCTGGGGTACCCCCATTTTTATTACAGATCCGAGAGATCTTTTACCGTTGACATCCACTCTCTGGATCCTTTCACTCAAATATGAAGTAAGAAGATCCAGAGAGGCGTTCCGGATTCCGTAGTGGCGGAGTTTCCTGATTAATGTTTCATGAAGAACGCAATCAAATGCCTTGGACAAATCACAAAAAATGCCCAAAGCATCACATTTGTCCTCCCATGAATTATAAATATGTCCTAACAGTTCAACACCAGCATCGGTAGTTGAACGACCCCTTGTAAATCCGAACTGTTTATTATGCAGTAATTTATGTTTATTGAAAAATGTTTGCAATTGATTTAATATAAGTTTTTCAAAGATTTTACTAAAGGTTGGTAGTACAGAAATGGGTCTATAGTTAGTGGGGTCTGATGTACTACCCGATTTAAACAATGGTATTATTTTACTATATTTCATTAGATCAGGGAACTCTCCACGATCAATACAATCATTAAAAATTAAGGCTAAAGATGGTGCTACAATATTTATAATGGACTTAGTAACGTCCACTGAATGACCCCACAGATCGGTGGTCTTCTTAACATTTAATGTATGAAAAGTTTTAACTATATCTTCACTAGTTACATATTGAAAATTAAATTCGGAATCACAAAAAGGAACGTTTTCTTTTAGCAAAGACTCAGCAGCAGCAGGTGACGAGTTTAGTGACTTAGTAGTAGACACAGGAATGTCAGCAAAGAAACTCTCAAAGGCTGTGGCAACTTTATCATCTGACTTTAAAATAGTATCTCCAATAGCAAGGCTGTAGTCACTATCTCTGTTGCAAGTCTTTCCCGTTTCACTATTAATAATGTTCCATGTCGTTTTAATTACATTGGTACTATTTTTAATTTTTAAACTCAAGTAATTTGACTTTGCCATACTACAAACCTTTTTAAATAATTTGGAATAATTTTTAACATAGAGATTAAATTCTTCAGTATTAATATAAGTACGCTCCTCATATAGCTCATACAATCTCTTTCTACTCTTATTAATACCAAGTGTAGCCCAGTCAGATATTCCAGAGTATCAGTTACACTAGAGCTATTGACGGATCACTGTGGATTTCAATCAACCCTTCCGCTCCATCCACGGCTGGACGGCTGATTTGATAATTTTATTGCGTAAAACAGAAAGAGAAAGGTAGATTTCCTCAGTCAAAATGTTGTTCATACTCCATTTCTTGTTCAAGATGGAGTTATAAAATATCTTAGATTGGGGGTGTCACAAGACGTCGACTGTATGACATTCCTTAATCAGACGATCTTCGTACAGGACTAAAATAACTCCATTGCGAATTGCGATACGTCTTATCCTCATGTAACGAGATTCTTGCAAAATCCTAGGTAACGGTTTATACAGTTACCGCAAACTACATGACCAGTATCTTAACCATGACGGATCTTGGCATAGACGGACCCTTGGATGAATAAGTAAAAGTTACCGCGTCTTTTGCAGTGAAAGTAGCTGTTTGTTACCGAGTGTCAATCGAGCTGGATTCTTGGCAACTATACTTATCATATCAGCCTATAATAATGTTTTTGCTGAAAGAAAGTCCTCCTTCCTGGAAGGACCTCTCGAATCTATTGTGGTTTGATAGATGTTACATGTTAAAAAAAAAAGGTTGCACTCCAGGAGTGCCGGTAGAAGTGAAAACTTTTTTGTTACTATGTTTTATTTTTAATTTGAATGACGTCTTACTCATTTTCGATCAGGGTCACGTGACCCTGACGCGAGTTTTAAATTTTTTACCCATTACAGAAAAAGTGTACAACGCCGCTAAAGAAGTTTTCACTTCAAAAAAGATTCTATACATACTGGTTTCTTCACATTTACAAAGCAGTGAAGACGAAATTAATTCCATATGCGTATTTGGGTCTACTTAACGGCTCGCTTTAAAGGTTCCGTAAACATATCTAGTGAAAAATGGAACCCCGTTACGATGACTTCGCTATTCGTCTGTCTGTCTGTACGTTATGTTTCTGGCTAACCATACTTTTAATTGGACTGGTTCAAGACTTCGTCGCTTTCCCGACATCTTGGGTAGTAGCTCATTTTGTCTGCCGACGTTCACGTATGTTTATTTGCCATGCCAGTACCACCAGCCAACTAGTGCTGATTCTTGGCAGACCAGCCATTATTGTGGCAACGGTTTCTGGCTATCATTGTTCTTAGGTCATTGCGCATGTACAGAATTAATTGCTGGATCCACGTGTTTAGTTTTACTATTTGACGTTAGTGATGAAATTACGATGTAGTGATAAATGTTCTGTTTATCCCTAAACAGACTTACATTGTTTTGGTCTAATTTCTCTTTGTTTAGTGCTGGGCATTGTTGTTCAGCTGCCTCACAGTTAATAGTATCATTTGGATGTGGCCATCGAGGGATGACATTCAAAAATTGACATGGCATTTAAATTAATGTCTTAGGAGTCCTGTTATTTGCTCTTTTCAGGTACTGTCTGTTTATCTTATAGCCAGGTTTATGGCCGATATTATTTAAATTGTATAGATACTCTAAGAAAATGACATTCAATCCACTCCGGTGTTTTCTCTCAAACGCTTTGCAAATCCGCGTTCTGATTGTAGAACCTCATTTTTGGCTTCATTTCCATTTCTATTTTATTTATCGTCTGTGATAGCTCACCATCAATTGTCTTCCAACCTTGTCCACTCCCCTCATATAAAATCCTCAAAGTGAAAGAACTTCAAGCCACAATATCATGTGACAAACCGACATTTCCTCCAACAATATAGTCCACATTTTCCTCATGTCACCCCAAATTGTTTCGATTCCAAACAATACAAATGGTCGTTTATTTTCCGCAAACATGGGCCTGATGGGACTTCATGGGGCTGATCCCATTCATCCAATCGCCACGGAGTAAACACGGCGTTGACCCTGATGAATAAGTAAAGTTTTGATTTTAAATCGCCATGGGATCTCCTGAACGCAGGCCTGGCTTTCCCCTTTATGTTACCTTGTATTGTGTGGGGGTTATTAATATTTGATTTTAACTTACCTTCCCGGTGCTTTTTCGGTTAGTCGGGTTTGGTGAAGATTTATTTAGAACGGATTAGGTTTGAGGTTGTCGATATTGAGAAATTGCGAACTGAATTGTACTCGAAATGTTTTAAAATTGCTTTGCGTCTGTCACCACACCGTTCTGGTCCAGTTGAATATTAGCGTCGAGCAGTAGCTGCTCGACAATTTTCTCAACTGGTAGCCTACCATGAACTGTTAACGCGATCCAGTTTAAGCTGTGGGAAAGAGATCCCGCTACACGACTTGTATAGCTCTGTCCCTTTGTGTATGTCGTAGTATTAAAAATTTTGGAGCTTTGATGGCATCTCAATCAGTTCGCTCGGTCCTTCTTGTCAATAATCAAAGTCCTAGTTATTATTAGAAAATCTTTGTTATTCATTAGTCATATAAATAGTCATTCATGCCTACATATTTTTAATAAGCCACCTCTAATTTCAATCAGCTAACCACATAGATTCATTTTAAAAACAATAGGTGATCTAAATAAAACCAAAACCACAGTGACGTGCGCAGACGCAGGAAAATTGTCTACTTCCTTATGAAATAGCAGTGTTTAAGTAGAATAAGTAGTTTAGTTACACATTCCTCTCGATATCGGTTTTGCTTATACATATTTCAAATCTTTTGACTACCTCTTCACTGAGTTTAAAATTACCCCACGGGAATGTGTTAGTGAGATGTAAATTATCCTACGTCTTGACCTAGGTCATGATGTGTTTGTTACCTAAATATCTTCGACATCTATGGGAAACAATAACAGAAAAAAATATATAAGTACGAAATAGTGGAGCATTCCCTGCTGGATATAGCCATCTCGTTTTTTCCGCCATTATTTTTGGTTCAATTCATCTATCTGTTCCTTCATGGATTTGGATGAAATGTATCCTCAAGTTATAATCCTGATTATTTTCTATCTGTGTGTCAAAATTATTTAAGCCGTATATACCAATACGCGATTCCGTTTACAGTCAAAATTGCGGCGCTGAAGCTGACGGTCACTAATTGTTATTGTTACGTCGGTCGGATTGCGAGACCAATCTATGAGCTTCTCGAAATTTCCACAAGGTTCTCGACAATTCGAGTAGAAGTTCGGTCAGGAAATTTTTAGAAAGTTCTACCCTGTTCTAGATGTGTCGAGATGGTTCTAGAATGTTCCAGAAGGTATGGGAACATGTCGAAGTCTATGGATGTTTCCAGAATATTCGACCACCTTCTAGAAACATCTAGTGGGTCCGGCCGGGGTATAAAAAGGGCGCCGAGTAGCGAGCTCAGTCAGTCTAGTTTTGACTACGATCGAGGCGACTCGAAGTGAAATACAAGCGATATCTAAGTGAGTTCTACGTGTGATTAAGAGTGTGTATAAGTGTTAAAGTGTTGAGTAGTGTTTTGTGATTGTTTTAATTTGTGATTTGTCTGTGAATAAAGTTGTATTTGGTTTTAATTGGTGTAATTAATTTATCCCAATACCCAGCTCGTAACATTTGGTGTCAGAAGTGGGATAAAATGCCGATTTTACCAAAGGACGACACGGACGGTATTCGTACCAGAAGTCAGCGCCAGCAAGACATGGACCAGAGGTGGTTTGGAGGTTCCCCGATACAGACGCCGGGTGGTGCTCAGCCTATGATGGAACCTGGTCCATCTGCAGTCTCTTCAGCACCAGCGGGTCCAGACCTGTCTGCGCTTATGGCGCTGCTGCAGGAGCAGGCTCGCCGCCAGGAGGAGCAGGCTCGACGCCTGGAAGAGCAGCTACAAAAGGACAAGGGGGAGCAAGCCCGCCGCCAAGAGGAGCAGGCTCGCCGCCTGGAAGAACAGCTACAAAAGGATAAGGAGGAGCAGGCCCGCCGCCAGGAGGAGCAGTCTCGCCGCCAGCTTCAAGAAGATAAAGAGGAGCAGGTCCGCCGCCAAGAAGAGCAGATGTTCCTGATAAAGGACCTGCACTCGACATTTGGCAAGGAGCTCAAGATAATGAAGGAACAAGTTCACCAGCTAGAGAGTCGTATCTCAGAAGCTGAAGTTCAGATTGCTGAGATGAAGAAGACTTTGGGTGAACTTAAGACTGGAGACGGGGTTGTGTGTCCAGGGGTTGCGGTACCTTCGGCCCGAGGATTTAAGGTGCCGCCATTCGACGGAACAGCATCATGGTCGGCTTACAGGATGCAGTTTGAGGCCGTTATAAAGGCGAATGGGTGGACCACGGAGCAAGCTACGACCGCGCTCATCTTGGGTCTGCGAGACCAGGCTCTGACCGTACTAGAGGTACTTTGCAACGATGTGACATACGACCAGCTGCTGGAGGCGTTAGAGTCCAGGTACGGCGACGCGCACCTGGAGTATGTATATCGCGCTAAGCTGAAGGATCGTGTTCAGAGTAATGGCGAAAGCCTGCAACAGTGGGCCTTAGAAATTGAGAAGATGGTCCGGAAAGCATATCGGTCCGTCCCGGCTCTCATCGATTGCAATCTGGTACAGGCTTTCATCGACGGGATACGTGACTTCGAAGTTAGAGCAGCTGTAAGGCTGGGGCATCACGAGACCTTGAAGGGTGCCTTGGCCCATGCTTTGGAAGTGGAGGCAGCGAGGCAAGACCATCGAACTCAGCGTAGCAGGGCGGTTGTGCCATCTTTTGTACGCGACAGTTCGAGAGGATACAGCCCTATGTGCTATACCTGCGGAGAAAGGGGTCACCTTCAGTCAAGCTGTCCAAAGCGAAGGGCAGCCGGTATGACTGCCCAGCATCGCAGTTGGAGATCGCAAGGTGATTCTCATATACTGTCTAAAAGACCTTGTCCTGAAGACAGTACGCAAAGCATTAAGCAAGAGCCTAATGAAGTAGTGCTCGTGAGGACGCTAAGAGGAAAAACAGATATCGCTAATGAACGGAAGGAAACCCTACGGCCTGCGCAGGACAATGACCTGGACAACAGTGTGAAAAGACCCCAGACAAACGGTAGTGGTTTTGACTTAGCGTCACTTGTTGTGCATAAACCAGTGCGCCGTACACGGAAGTCCCGTAAATCGAAAGTTAAACGGGATAGACTATGCCGAGTTGCGATCAGGAGCGATGAGGAGGAGGATGATGTTTCCTACCGCGTACAGAGTGGTCAAGGTGGTGCGCCGAAGTTTGACTGCGTTAAATGGTTGGCGCGATACAACGACGACTACGACGGACTGTGCATGCTCGGGAGTGATCGGGATTAACGATGCTCGGGACGAGCATGTCTAAGGAGGGGGCAGTGTTACGTCGGTCGGATTGCGAGACCAATCTATGAGCTTCTCGAAAGTTCCACAAGGTTCTCGACAATTCGAGTAGAAGTTCGGTCAGGAAATTTCTAGAAAGTTCTACCCTGTTCTAGATGTGTCGAGATGGTTCTAGAATGTTCCAGAAGGTATGGGAACATGTCGAAGTCTATGGATGTTTCCAGAATATTCGACCACCTTCTAGAAACATCTAGTGGGTCCGGCCGGGGTATAAAAAGGGCGCCGAGTAGCGAGCTCAGTCAGTCTAGTTTTGACTACGATCGAGGCGACTCGAAGTGAAATACAAGCGATATCTAAGTGAGTTCTACGTGTGATTAAGAGTGTGTATAAGTGTTAAAGTGTTGAGTAGTGTTTTGTGATTGTTTTAATTTGTGATTTGTCTGTGAATAAAGTTGTATTTGGTTTTAATTGGTGTAATTAATTTATCCCAATACCCAGCTCGTAACATTATTATTAAAGAACTTTTACTAAGCTTTCTATGAGTGGTTCTGCCATGTCGACCCGGGCGTGGTCCATGGTCGGACAGCGAGTTGCCCTTTACTCGATGTCCGACCATGGACCATGCCCGGATCGACGGCGCGTCGTGTTCCACGCGCCCTCAAAGAGCGTCAGCAAAATGACGGAGCCCCCTCTCGAGAGAGCCAAAGCCTGCCGCGGGTGCGGGACTTATTTCCCTACCATGACCCCGAAACATAAAGGGCTATTGAAGAACACCGTGGATTTTAGTCAGTACAAGTCTGACAGTCCCTCCCGCCCTGCCCGGGGCGGGAGGACACATTTGATGATTTTACCTCGCTAAAAAAAAGCTTTCAATGAGTAATAACTGCCACACTAGTGCCTACCTTAAGTTAATCTCAGCTTAAGTACGATGAGTCTATTTTAAGCAAGGTATCGTGCTTCGGAAATACCATGTTTGTAATACGCCTATTGTGTTAATTCCCAGTTTTCTTTGTTTTGTTTTTATGTTATAATTGTTATGTTTATTTACCTAGTAATTTAATATTTTACTTTTCTATGTAAGTGTCGCCTCTGTACGTGTTTAATTTATTATATTGATGAGGCTTTTGCTCCTAAAATGCAAAATTATCTTGCGAAAGATGAATGCGCTTATTCAGCATTTAAATAACGTAATAAAACCACAGATTTATTCAGCTACCATATCAAAGCTCAAGTAATTTAACATAATGATGATAATCTTTTTAAAACACGTAATTACCACCTGTTGTGTGTATGAAGACGTCCTAAAAACATAATATTTTAATGGCGACACAGAAATTATTGTAACAAATGCTCATACGCAACCGGTGATTATTCATGATTGTCATTAAAAAGTTTACAATCGTAATATCGGGGCTGACAATGGCTCACAGCGGTTCACACACACAGTTTTGTTTAGTTTTCACGCGTGGCGGACTCGGTACAAATTGCGGCAGATTGTCGTGTAGTGTGTAGTCACATTAATCATTGTAAACGTCGAGAAAATGGTATAATGGTTGCTAAATCCACTACTTATCGGCGGACGCTTTGTCGGTTGCTCTAGTTTTACTGGTACAAGAGACGAGCTGAAGCGAGCGCGTGCAGCGTTTAATTAACTGACAGTTGCGTCCGACTAACGACTAATTATATTGATCATAAGTGAACTATTTAACGGTTAGCCACAAAACACTTATTATTTACATTAAATTCGTCTTTAATATATGTATAATACTATGTGTAGAAAAAAATTGTTATTCCGTATAAATAGTGCTGATTACTCTGCCAAGATCATGTCACATAAATATATCAAGTAAGTACTAATATGGTCATATTATTACATCATTCAATGTGAATTCTTAGATAATACAAAGTGGCTTATTGTAATAAAAGGTAATAAAAACTTGAAACATTAGCGTTTATAAATGACCTGTCAGATAATGTGGACATATCAAGACAAAAAACATGGCGTGGGATGTGCAATTACATACCATATAATTCATGGGTATAAAGGATCAATCAAGATATGTTTGAGAAGGGTTATAATGCTATATTACTAGACAACACAGATGTTCTTTTGTGTTCAAAATAGGTTTTTGTTGGTCACACCGACGAAACACCATTCATGGCTACAAATTTCGATGGCTTGACCGCCATTTTCTCAAAAACTGATGAAAGGCTACATAAGCGCTCACATTTTAAGTAGATCACAAGACATTTACTCGAAAGAGGAAAACCAGCACTTTTTCGAATTATTCCCGTTGGATCCCACTTTTGGATCCCATTTTTTAGGTAGTCCCGATGAATCCCATTTTTAATTCCCGTTGAATCCCACTTTTTGACGACATGTGTACATTTCAGAAGAAAAGTGTTACCGTTAATTTACTGATGTATTCTGAGTAACTAAGTTATGAATTAAATATAATTACAAAATAAAAAAAAGTTCCACTAGATCCGGCCACCATAGGCTTTCCATAGACCGGTCACCAGACACATTCTGAGAATTTGTTTCAGTCTTTACTTAAAAACTGATAGAATGTCACTAACCAGCAAAAGTACTAGGCTAGTATAAGATCAAGGTATGTTTTGCAGTCTGGTGCTACGTGACACGCAGCGCGGGGGCTAAGGTAACTCTAAATGGCCTGCCAAAGTACTAGGCTAGCATAAGCTCAAGGTGGTAAACCGCAATTTATGATAGCAATTTTGTCGTTGAAAGTAGGTACTCGGATTCAGATTTTTTAAAGCATGTGGGATCCAACGGGAATTGTTTTTGGGATTCAACGGGAGTAAAACGTTTTTCTTTTGTTATGGGATTCAACGGGAATTAATTTTAATTTTTTTGGGATCCATCGGGAAAAATATTCAAGTGGGATTCAAAAGTGGGAGCCAGCGGGAATAATTCACTTTTTCTACGTTAGTTACAAAAGCATTCGCTCAAAATGCTCGCAGTTCCACGCAACTTTTTAGCTGGGCAGATGCAAATCGAAAGCTTCTAAAATCGCTGTCTCCTATACTCTGGACCATACACCATCATTCTTTATTCCAGTCGCGACCCTCAAAAGAGGACCAGTGACAAATGATGTACAATATTGGAAAAAAAGCACCCTAACCATTGTCGCCATAATCGAATATAACTTGTTTGTTCTTTAATAGTTTAAAGCCTCCTGCAGACAGACGCGATTAACCGCGCGTGGCGATTGTTGGAAAAACCTACTTAGTCCATTTTCTATGAAAACACCCATATCTGTTCACACTGAAGCGGCGCGGCGTATCGCGTTTCTAATATTATTATTGCGACGGCTTGCGACAAGATTGACGCGCGACAAGTGCGTCGGTGCCGCGTTGTCGCGCGCTGGCGCTGGTTGCCAATGTAATTTCCACTCTAAATGTACTAAGATTGGGTTCACTTCTCTTTGCAGGGCATAGCTCCGCGGTGCCGCGCCGCGCGCCGCGCGGCGCGCGCATCTTGTCGCGCGGCGCGTCTGTTTTGCCGTGCCGCGTCGTGTCCTTAATGTAATACATTTAGAGTTTATATTTCTTTGGCAATTTGTCGCAGCGGGAGACGCCGCGTTCCACGCGCGCTGTCGCTAGTTGCCAATGTAATTTCCACTCTAAATGTACTAAGATTGGGTTCACTTCTCTTTGCAGGGCGTGGCTCTGCGGTGCCGCGCGGCGCTCGCCTTGTCGCGCGGCGCGCGCGCCTTGCCGCGCCGCGTCGTCGTGTCCTTACCGTAGTGAATTTAGAGTTTATATTTCTGTGGCAATTTGTCGCAGCGGGAGACGCCGCGTTGTCGCGCGCTGGCGCTGGTTGCCAATGTAATTTCCACTCTAAATGTACTACGATTGGGTTCACTTCTCTTTGCAGGGCATAGCTCCGCGGTGCCGCGCCGCGCGCCGCGCGGCGCGCGAGTCTTGTCGCGCGGCGCGTCTGTTTTGCCGTGCCGCGTCGTGTCCTTAATGTAATACATTTAGAGTTTATATTTCTGTGGC
The DNA here is from genome assembly GCA_036375495.1 of Agrotis segetum. Lineage (NCBI taxonomy): Eukaryota > Metazoa > Arthropoda > Insecta > Lepidoptera > Noctuidae > Agrotis > Agrotis segetum. The sequence goes on from JAQSVV010000062.1 coordinate 1,712,307, forward strand.
AATTTGTCGCAGCGGGAGACGCCGCGTTGTCGCGCGCTGGCGCTGGTTGCCAATGTAATTTCCACTCTAAATGTACTACGATTGGGTTCACTTCTCTTTGCAGGGCATAGCTCCGCGGTGCCGCGCCGCGCGCCGCGCGGCGCGCGCATCTTGTCGCGCGGCGCGTCTGTTTTGCCGTGCCGCGTCGTGTCCTTAATGTAATACATTTAGAGTTTATATTTCTTTGGCAATTTGTCGCAGCGGGAGACGCCGCGTTCCGCGCGCGCTGTCGCTAGTTGCCAATGTAATTTCCACTCTAAATGTACTAAGATTGGGTTCACTTCTCTTTGCAGGGCGTGGCTCTGCGGTGCCGCGCGGCGCTCGCCTTGTCGCGCGGCGCGCGCGCCTTGCCGCGCCGCGTCGTCGTGTCCTTACCGTAGTGAATTTAGAGTTTATATTTCTGTGGCAATTTGTCGCAGCGGGAGACGCCGCGTTCCGCGCGCGCTGGCGCTGGTTGCCAATGTAATTTAAACTCTAAATGTGTTATGATTCGGTTCATTTCTCTTCGCAGTGCTTGGCTCTGCAGTGCCGCGCCGCGTCATGTTATAATCGTGTCCCGTCCTGTCGCCGCGTAGCGCGCTCTTAATGTGAACAACAATGCGGCAAGGAAACGCGCGCGGTATCGGTGATGTCGCCACGCGCGGTTAATCGCGTCTGTCTGCAGGAGGCTTAACGGTTATTTTTGCACACGAATGCAAAGATTGGAGATATTGCTCTCATATTGGCTGCTTTTTTATAGTGGTCATATGTTTTGGCACTGCTGTGTATTGTGTACAGAGTAGATTAGATTTGTAAATTACGAGTACAGTATGTTGTTTTAGTTTGCACGCTTAGTTTTGACATTATACAAGATAATGACACTGAGTATTTCAGTCGTAATTGAATTAGTGTTAACTTCAATATTCCTGAGCAAACGGCTCTCTCATGACTTACCGGTGGCCTACCATGACGTGTGAGAAAGAGAAAGAGCTATACAATTTGTCTAGCGCCATCTCATTCACACACTAGAATTACTCTCGAGGTCAGCTGTTTGTATCTAGGTCTATTGTGACCCACTGGCTGTTGACCAGTTCGTTTAGTAATCTCCTATGAGGTCTGCCAGGACACCCTCGTGCCGTATATTACTCAGGAGAACATGAATTGGTTGTTTAAGCCCACAGTGTTAATTGGAATTTTAGTAAGTCGACGTAGGTTATAGATTTATATCTGTGGATTACAAAAATTTTTTTTCATGGTGGTAAAATCCTCAAAATGAGACCTCGCTCGTCTTGAGGACATGGCGGCGGCGGTGCTTTGCCCAAGCGGGGCATTCCTGCACCGGGATTACAAAATTAGCGATTTACGATTGAAGTTTTTGATCATACCTGCACTGCAGTCGTAATTTTTGACGTGATTACGTCTTATAATTCGATGGCCGGCTGCACGCACGAAAAAAGATGACGTCATGCGGAGTTACCTCGCTCTGTAGCGTTCCATAGCAACGGCGTGTCAATTGTTTGTTTAAAGCAACGTAAGTGCAGTATTTTCTTATGACGTTGTCACGTTCAACTATCGTCAGTAAACCAACTTTACAGACAACCGATTTTTTGATGGTTAGCATACGTTCAAACAAAGTTTTATCCCTCATATTTACGCTAACAGTGGTTTTAAGCAATCTTTTCGCATTCGACTCCTTATTAAGCTTGTCAGTACTTTTGTAAATAAAATAATAAAATCTTAGCATGAATCAATGTCTTACAACTTTTTTTTACTTTCATTCTCCGAGGAAAAATGGAGATTCGTTCCGTTTTAATCCTATTAATGTTATGAATTGATATTATATATACCGTTTAACACAATATTATTTGTTCGAATGGGCTATTGTGACTTTTCACAAAGAAGAAAATAAATATTATTTTACTTTGATATTATTTGGGTCATTTATCTGTTTCATTAAAAGATAATAATTTTGCCAAACTGAATTGAAGGGTTAATAGTAATTGTGAAATCACATAAAAGTATTCGTTCGTGACAAATTCTAACAATAAAAATTTATAATAAAATGGGTGAAAACTAGTGAAAAGCAATTACTTTCCAAAATTGACACAAAGTGTTTTTATTAAAAACTTGTTACTTCCGGTGCTTTCAATTCAATTGAAATATGACAATTTATTTTGATAAGACCCTATATTGGAATGGTTATAAAAATTGTGGCGTAGGATATTGACTCGCAATGAAAACTCGTAAATTCTATTCTATTAAGTTTTTATGCTAATAAACTCAATTTTCTTTCTTTCTATGAACTAAACTTAAACGAAGCATTTACGTCCTTTTTTAAGTCTGAAAAAGGAACCTGATATCGACGTATTAGTTTTTCAAATTGAAATATTTATTGCATTCTTATGACAATTAAAATATAGAAATGCGAGCATTAGATCCTGCAAGTTTTACTGAGATTTCAACTTTGCCTCGTGATTAATAAGGGATATATTCATATTTGTTTTTATATATAGTTAAACAAACGATAAACACGGTATCACTTTTAGCAGAACAAACAGAAACGTACTTTGACAAAAAACTTCAAAGAACCATTCACCAATAATTTTTTTGTAGTTTTCTTTAGAATATGAAATGAATTTATTATTTATGAGAAGAAAGCTTTTGTGTCGCTCTTAGGCGTACAAAAAACCGACATTACCATATATTTATATTGTCCTTTAATTTTGTGATTAATAGTTGTTTTTCTAACTGTACAAACGTAACTTTGAAAGTAACTTATGCAGTTTCTAACATCATTAGCTAAAGCAACCACTGTAAGTAACATGGCTGTTATGACGCCTAGAACCATAATGTAAGTATTTTTTGTGAAGGATTTACAAGGGATGTATGGGACTAATTTTCATTCATCTTTGTAATTGAAGCAGAAAATGGCGGTTAAACTTGAAGATGTAAAGTGAACCACTCTTCCTAACAAAATGTACAGTACCCTTAGCACGAATTTTCACTATATACACTATAAACTGGAACTTTGACAATTTCAAATTGACAATTTTCAAGGAAAAAATTAGTTCTTTTTCCGCACACCAGAGGCGCTGTTCCATTTTTTCATACAAAATCGCTGTAAATACTGGAAAGACGCTGTAAAGTAAAAGAGTGAAAATTCGTACAGGTTATTTATGGCTATCATGAATGGGCCTGCAAATTAAATAAAAATTATGACTCCCTAGAAAACACATAATAAATTAAATAAACTCTGTATCCATTATGAAACACTTATTAAAACAGAGGTTTCATAAATAGACAACCCTGAATGTGATGAAAACAATATCAAAAAAGTAACAACAAAATATTCTGTTAAATGATAATTTTAATTGTCGCCATTTACATTTACGTGTAGGGCTGTCAAATATAATTTAAAAATGTTATCTCAGATCTTACCCCCAGCCCCTACATAATCATTTATGTTGGCAATTTGAGCCCACATTTTGCGGTGGCATGCAACGTACGCGCGTTGCCAATTTTGTCATAAGGGCGGAGCTGCTAGACTGATTCTGAATGCTCCCTTTTTTACTTTCCCTGGAATTCAATGTTTTTAATTTACCTATCCCAACTTAGTAAATTCAAATATACATTGAAATAAATGGAAAGACCTAAAGCTCTGTCCATTCACAAAAAGTACAACTTTCGTAATCTATTTTTTGGTCTCTGTTTGTTTTCCTACCGTTTCTACGCAATCACGTGAGTTATTTTTAAAATTACTGATACGGTTGTAAAATATTATGACGTTTCCAAATTTAATCTGATTTTAAAAGTATGCTTTTGGGTGTTGTTTCGTTCAAAGATTTCATCAACTCTAGAACGAGTAATTTCCCCAAAAAAGGGGAAAATTTACCTAATCTGGCAACACTATACAAGGGCCAAGTCCCTGACTCATATGTAGGTAATTGCGGCTGCCGACTCAAATGATTTTAATGATGTCAAAATTGACTCAAATGATAAGGCTAACAATGAAGATGGTATCGTTTTAGGGCCCGTGTGCGATATGTTTTTGCGATGGTGTGATGAACACTGTCACCTTATGGCGGTGCCTTGGTATTTCAAGTGGAACGTCGAATTCGTGTTGTTATTTAAGTACCTTGGCCTATCTGTTACTTGAGTGTTGCCTTGAATTATTATGATTTTGATAGTCTTGTTACTTTACCAACATTTACTAACGACTCATTGACAGCAAATCAATGAGTGTATTGCAAGAACTACAACTTGATAGATGGTCATTTCTTTCTGAATCATCTGAACAGCTGAATTTATATTGTTGAAATTTTACTCAGAGTTAAGTCAAGTCTGAGATAATAGGGTAAAGGGAGATTATTTGGTGAGACAGGCAACTCAGTGATAGAGTCTTAAAAGTCTCTCAAAACGTTACCTCTGTATGCTGTAATGCGAAATGATGTGTCACTACGTGTTGTTCACTTTAGTGATGAACTAGTTGCATCATATCGCATTACAGCATGCCTAAGTAACGTTTTGAGAGACTTTTAAATCTCTATCACTGAGTTGCCTGTCTCACCAAATAATCTCCCTTTACCCTACTTAAGATAGCATTTATCTGGGTATTACGTTTAGTTTGGATCATTTTCTTTCGAAGAGCAAGCCTCTGGCAATAGCTAGTAACACACAAAACGCTGTTTACGGTAGTGTCTTCATAGATAAACAACATTTCGTCAACGTCTATCATTGTGACCGGCATAGCAACTCCCTTGGTTTATTTATACAATTATGAGCCAGAGATAAGCGTTTGACACTGTTTTCTTTCATTCCCCATTACTGAAGAAAATGTAGGTCGACTCGTGTTTACAATGTTCCTTTAGTTTTCTTCATCTAACGTTATCTTTGGGCTTGAGTTGGTTTTCCGACTGATCGTTCTCTGGTTTGTTTTTCTCTTGTGTTTATTCGATGAATCATTCATTGTTCTTGTCGTCTATCTCAATATTTTCATTGTGTTCTTTGGGTTAAACCGTTGACGACACTAGCGATGATATGCTTTAGAACCACTTTCACTTTTTACGCCTAATTGTGATAGAATTTTGTCTTGATAAGGATTCTCTTGAATGATTCTTATTTTCGGTCTTTTGTACAATATTACCCCGATATAATATGGCCCCGTTACGTTAGATGTTCAGCGGCTGACCTGATGAATTCATGATGCAGAATTAATTGTAAACTTCATTCGCTAAACCATCTTAGACTTCGATAGTAGATTGTAAGTCCCAGTAGGACCTTTTGGTTTGGTTTATCATTTTTTGTGTAGGAAGCAAGTAACTAAGTTACTATTTAAATATGTTATCCGATCAAAAAGAAGTTATGAGCTGTTTTTTATTTCTTGTAGTTTTACGCGTACGATAATCTACTAAAAAATCTGGATATTTATCTACAAATCCCACTGCATGTTAACTGTTAATAAAACTAACCCATTTCTCAACTTCCTATATGCAAATCAGATTCACTTCCTGCTATATTATCTCAGAATTTAAATAAGATTACACAAACTTAAACAAGACACGAGATGGTCAGCTTTACCCAACTTGAATTCAACCGTCGCTAATGAAATTGTATAAAATATCGTAACGGCTCCTCCAAAGCTTTAGAAATAGAAGCAAGTTCATTAACTGTTGATTTTATGGATTGTGAGAGTGTTTAACTTCATAGTTAATGTTACCATGCGGGTAGTTCAATACACATTTTAATCTTATAACTTTGTTAAACAAAAAAAGACGCAGTCAATTGAAAATTCTCGAATCCTCCAATACGGGATCATTCCAAACAGAATGAGTGGACGATTATTGTTATGAAGTCATTAATATACACAGTAACGTATGTCTGTAAAATGGTACCCGCATCGGCGCACGCGTCGCTAATGAATTTTGGAATCGGACCCCATATTGTATTCTTTTTTTCTGACGTTTGGAATTGACTGCGTGTGGGCACGTTCTCGCTAGAGATTAACTTTACTGATGTTGTTATTGAATTTTTTGCTCAAAATTTATAAATAAGGAATTCATGATGTGTAAAGCTGGTATCTACTGCACACGAAGATGTTTCTGTTTAGGATCGTTCTACGAAGTTCCCAAAATGAAATTCAGAATTTTAGAGACTTAATGAAAATGTTAACCGATGCTAAAAGAGGAAATTATACTCTGTTTTGGTTCAATTAATTTATAATTGACATTTATCTTATGTTAATGGTGTTTATTCTATCATTTATTAACATTAAATTGACATTAATTATTCTGAAATGTTTATTTCAAAAGCATAAATGAACGGGTCCCACTTCGAATCCATTCAATATTATTTATATCGCGTCTTAAAACTCACTGAGAGTATTTCTAAACGATACATTTTTTATATTAGACATTTATATGTTTTTTTATTTCATCCATGGGGAATTTATGCCCCTCATGGGAATCACTCAACGGGATCGTGCCAAAACGTTTTCTGACGTATGTAAACAGTACCCTAAAATTAAAAAAAGTTAAACCGGAAACTGTAGGGCCAGTGTCAACACGGTCCTTCTGCGAAACTGCAATTAGCTAGCTTAAAGTATAAAAAAAGTTTGGCTTAAGTAAATAATCAATGTAAAATAAAAACACCCGAAAAGGTTTAACGCTCCTGATAACATCTTGCTTATTGATTTTCAACTTTGCCTTTATGTGACTAAAGTTTGTTTTGTAACGGAGAGAGGTTTATTAGGAAAGGCGCTTACTGTAACTGTTACATTTTACTTGGGCTTTTATTATTATATTATACTTTATTTGTTCCGTATTCAAGCTTAAATTGCTTGGAAATTGCTCAAAAGAACTTTTTTGAGATAACTAATGAGAAATTCAAAGTAATTTAAGTTGGTTCTGTTAAGTAAAACTACGGTTATTTTAATAGGAACAGTTAAGCAACGTCCCGTTCCAACTTAAACTCCATTATCACGAATCCAAACACATTTATCGAAACACTTACCAGCGTTATGAATTACCAACATGGAGTCGAGTTACAAAATACAAATAGGCTAATATCACTTTTTTGTCACTCTCACATTCTTTGGTGATAAGGGGCATACGTAGTTTTCCATCGCGGCGACTGACGAAACGGAGACGAAATGTCGTGACCTCCCATAACTGTTATCGTGAACGATAACGTTATATGACAACGACCGATAAGACTTGTCTACAGCCTGCACGATTTATGATTTTTAACGGTCCAAATCTTGGCGCCTTCCTCAAGTTTCGATAGACAAAAACTGTCTAGGTTTTTGTCGATCTGAAATTCGGTCTAGCTTTGTTGTGAGACCCGCTAAAAAGTTACAGTTCGACGCATTGAGTGGTTGTCATCTTCAATTAAGAGTACAATACAGTAGATACTGTAAAAAGAACGACTGTCGTTTGTAGATCTTTGACAGTTGTTACTAGCGGCTCGAAAGTCTGACACAACCTTTTTATTGACGTGAATCGTATTCGTGCGCAATGATAGATTCTCATATTGACCGCATTACTTCGAGAATTATTAGATCAGTGTCAATTCTTGGCAGTTTTAAACCGCCTTTTTTTTCAAAAAGTCAAAGATGTTGTGCTTAATATAAAGCACACGTCCCTTCCAAGAGTCCCGAGTCCCCATCCCCATTCTTTAACATTTCTGCCATATAGAATAGAATTGAAAAGTATTTATTTGATATAGGACACACAAACAAAAATAAAATTTTAAATACATTAAGAATTATGCTGAGCATGTCCACACTAAAAGGGTTACCAACTCAGCATTTGCTGGGCAATGGGCATAATATCGTGCGCTACGATCGATTTGACAGTCAAGACATCTGAATTCGTTGTGAGTCTTTTCGTCGATTGTGGAAGTCAAATAGGCAGTCACTCTACGTAAAATACTGGTATTCAGAGGTTTGATTAGACAGGAAACCGACGCCAACATGTTGGGAAAAGGCATTTAATATGATAACAGTAATTTAATAACTTCGAAGGAAATTATTTTTGCATTACATTATGGTTATTATTTAAATCAGTCAGTATCCGATAATTTCAGTTGATAGACGGTTTGACCAATGTAAGGAAACCAGTAGTTGATAAGTGGAAATGGGCTGTTGCGCCAATGACAAGACACCAACCCTCTTACTTATAAACATTGATTCTATAGACGTTACTTATCTTAAATAGCCTTAAGTCACTTGTCACCTCTATTCATTGAAATAGAAATGACAAGGACAGGATCGATAGCTAAGCAACACAAGTTTTTGTAAGTAAGCCTGATATGACTACTTTTTAAAGAGACTGTTCTTCTATAAAAAGACATTGCCCCATACTAGCAATTTATCCTGTGACGTATAGGTTAATTTACAAACATACACAATCAGCAAAAACCTGGAACAACTATGCTTCGTGCTGGAAAGCAACACATGCACACAGTGACGCTGCAGTCGATGGCTTAGCCACTGGAACGTGTCGACTCAATTTATATTGCCATTGACAATAAAAGAAAGTTGTATATCCCACAGTCAACATTGAAAAAAATGCTCCGGTCACAGTTTACAGTGTTGTAAAAACCTATCCAAAATGGGGATGGCAACTCAAAGCTAATCGTAGATGGCGCTGCGATAGTTGGTCCCCACGTCTACCTTGTACAAAAAAACAAACAAGATTATTTGTTATAAAAATTGAGTATAAATACAAAACAAATATGGAAAATTATTCGTCCATGCAAGTACTATATACTAAAAGAAGAATTAAGACGCCGCGGCGCATCTACAAGAGGAAAAAAGTGATTTAATTGAGTGGTTATACATTTGATTTTACCGTAATAAATCCACAATTACTTGTAGTTGAGGTTTCAATTTTTGAGTTTAGGTATGTTTTACCTGTCCTCTCCTTTATCAAGAATATAATGCTGGTTTTGACTTTCTATTTTGATAAAATATCATAATGTTTTAAGTCAGTAATTTTAACCTTTTTTTCTATTTAGATTCGAGAAATATCACAATATATTTAATTTCTTAACACCACAACTATTACAAAACTCGTTCCAGATGATAATTCTTCGATTTTCGAGCGATGCAATACTGGTACATAACCTGCAAAAGAAAAGTAGATATTATTTTGAAAAGTGTATTCCATCATTTTTACAGCTTATTACACAACATCTAGTCATTTTACATCAATAAATGGTTTTTTTTCTGAAAATTCCTTTGATTTTACAGTTCTTTGGGGACCAAACTGTCATTTTCACTTTGACACTTGCCTTCCCCATTGAAATGACATGATAAAAAATATTGTAATAAACGCTATGCATGACTTATTCAATGTTACTGCTATGTATGATATAAGAGGGGTGCTTTATGTCGGTGCCATTTGCGTGATTGACTTACAGATAAAAGAGAAAATTATGAGCCTCGGTGGCGCTGTGAAACAACCAATAAATTTATACTGTTTCTCATTTAGAAATGGATACAGGAGCTGGTTGCTATCTTTTTGTAAACAGCTACCCTTTTACAGGATTAGTGTTTTAGTGTGAGTGGTTTATCAGGCATATTTTCAGCCCCAGTCTGTTAAAGCATTATTATTTTATTACTAGCCTTAGTTTGCCCAGATGCCATGCTATCATTGTTTTTAGAATTCCCACATTCCTAATATAAATTAACTTGATATTTGGATGTTATCCAGCTAAATGTAAGTTCGCCAGAATCTTGAAAGGCGTGGTAATTTTATTTTCAACTTCAAGGAACTTATTTCTTCTATTTGCATAATGGTTTTTGGAACTGTTACAGTTGTAGGTGGACAGAATTAAAAGAAAATAGAAATTAGACAGACAAATTGTAGTTTTAGCTTGCGTAATTGTTTTTAATGGTTCAACTTACATAAACTGAAGGATCTTATTAATTTTCCAATGTTGACTAAAATGAAAGTCCTTGCTGGCACCTTTAAAAGTATTTCATCAAGAGAATTTCTTCAACTAATTTACGAAGATTTTATACTAAAGCATCGTTTCTTTGAATCTATTTCATTTGGCAGACTCGAGAGTTTTATCTTCTGAACTCCCAAAAATGTGAAAACGGACGTGACACGTAAAAACTTCAAAAGATGAACGGTCAAATGTCTTTTCGACGTAATTGCGAGTGATTTCCCACTTCCCAATTCACAGCCCTACTATAAAAAATCTCAATAAAACGCGTCGAGATTCACAATCGAAACGCTGACGACATCGCTCACAATTTCATGTGCCACCCAAGAGTTAATGAACTTGATAAGCGGCTTAAAGAACAGTTTGTGACGTCACATAGAATAAACAGTCAGCCTCTAAATTGAGTACTTATCTTTAATTGTAAAACATGTCTGGTGCGTAATCCCGCCGTTCACACAGAACTGGCAACGTGTATGAGGTCTAACGAGCGGGCCGGCTGACGAGCCATGAATATTACAAGAGCCGCGAACAACCTGTCATTTATTAACAGAATTGACCTGGGATTCTAAACCGAGGGGCCAAACCGCCAAATTATGCCCATCTTCCTTTCGACGGAAGAGTAATCACGATAAAGCAAAGAGATTTACATTGAATCTCTTTAGGATAACCCGACCGTGTTGAATGAACCCTCTGATCTCTTAAATCTGCTAAATGAACAGGTTTGTCTGAAGCTGGCGGGTCGATGCCAAGGGCAACAGACAATGTCACTTCTATTTGCCTTTGGGCGGAGGGAGGTAAATAAACTAAATACTCGTAATACTAAATGGAGTGCCGTTTGACTACGTGAAAGAGTTATTAATTAAAATGTCTACTGTTTTCTACATTACAAAAAATAACGGTTTGCGTGTGTAGACGTTGTTGTCGAAGTATGATTTCAGACAAATTAAAAATTTACATATAATTTGATTTGCTGAAACTTTTATTACTCGTTTTAGTGTTGTTGTGCAGCCCAGAACATACAGCATGGTAATATTTTTGACTTTCAAAAAACCCTCCATAAAAGGCAGTGAGTAATTTCTGTGGGTAGATTGTGATTGCCTGGCAGGGGTTTGACGTCATCTTTTAAATTGCCAAACAAAGACATATCCAGTCCAGTTCATTCAAAACAATATTCAAATGTTTCGCATGAAAACGAACGTTGTACGTATGACATTGACATTGACATGATTCCTCATCTGACATATGTATTAATGCCTCGTTACATAGTCATGTTCCCACAATCCCGGGAGGCATACGATTGACCTTTAGGCTGTTTATACACTGTGTAACAAGGAACATAAAACTGTCAATAGAAATGTAATCATTTACTGTTTGGGAGCAATATCAATGATCGTTCAATTGTTGAGGTGTGCGGCCGACAATATGAACAACTACTTACTATAAAGTCTTAAACTGTGTTGAACCTTGAGCGTGTATCTTCTCATAAAATTTATTACATGTTGATATGCAAAGTCACTAGTTTTAACTATTGTTCCATTGCCAATAAATCATTGATATTGTTTAAAATAACAATTAATGTTCGTTTTATAGCCGTCTGTAGCAAGCTCATTGTTTGGCAAAATGGCTCATCAAATTATATTTCGTTGATAACGATGACTTTAGAATTTATTCATTTTGCGCATGATGATGAAATGAAGATGCAAATAATACTATCAAACGCTTGGAGCAATACTGCAGGGTTTTAGTGTTGATTTCACTAATTGCTTTTACAATGAGACTGTCACTTCTTGAGTTTTGTTCATGTGTTCTGTTCACATTCAATTTCAATAGTGTAATTCGCCCTTATATGCGTTTGTTTTATTTTGCGGATCTCTGAAGAAACTGACGTGCAAAACATATGTTGACTTCGTGCGTCAAAGCGTGAATATTTCGACACCACAAAACGTTTCCCTTTTAAAATGCTAATAACATTCAAGCTCAAACAGACGCACTTGGTTATTATCATGGAGATTTTTGCCACAGATAAGACTGAGATTAATTCGAGAAACGCCTGGAGCTTCACGTAGTTTGCAACAAAGTCGGCCATTTGCAATTTTGTAACCACTTGTAAGATAACTGCACCTCGACCGTCATAAAGTGACCTTCATTAATGGTGTTTTATCTTCTGTGTAGTTTATTGTCATGGTCCACCTAAACATTGTACTATATTGCCTACGTTAATATTTATTACGTAAATTATTGTGTTTTGTTTCAAAGTTACAGTCACATATTTCTGGTTACGATGTTTCTATTTGAAACTTTGAAACGTTTCTATTTCTGAGATGCCTTCAGTTGTGTTTACACAAAAATGTTTAGCTTTTAAATCATTTCTAATAATACGGCTTTATGATTATGTACGGCTATAAATAATTTAAAGATCCAATTCAATAGAATATGATTGGTTTATTCATTCATTTCTGTACTCAGAGAGAGTATGCTGTCCAAATAAGAAATTCCATGTTCGTTTTTGTGGCAGAATCTTATTTCAAAAATATCTTTTGTTAAGAATTTGAATTAACCGTGCCAAAAAAGGTTCGTGATTTAAATTTTTAAATGAAAAATGGAATACAGATAGAATAGCACCGAAATGTTTTCTTTCACCTCCAGTCTAGCAAAGTCGCCACCCAAATCCACTTTAGGCGCAATTTTCTCACGCTAATTTCAGCCACGCGAGCTTTGCCAAACCGTTTTTGTCTAGTTTTCTGAGAAAGTCAGTTCATTGCCCTGTTGGGGTGCCCTCTGCGTAGAAAATAAGATTTTTCAACTTTCTTTAACGTTATAAATAAAGTGTCGGTTCGTGCCTCCACCGCTGTTAGGTGTTTTCGGTGATTGTCTGTTATTGCAGTTTGCATGCAACTTAGTTCTAACCTGGCGAGTTCTCTTTTTTTCGTCGTCTGTTGTTTTTAATTATAAAAGTTCGAATTTTGGGTGTAGCGTAGACTAGATTGGGTTTGCTGATAATTTTATTTATTGTGTGCTTGGTTGGCTCGTTCATTTGATAAAAACATTTCTTCAGAATGTAAATTTAATTTTGTTTTCAGTTATTTAAATATCTAATTTAAAATAGTCCATTTTCAATTTTACAGTTATAAATAATATGCCCAGTGTAGTTTCCACAAATTGTCATTTCAGAATAAGAGGAACTAATCCAAAATTACTTCAATCCGAAAATCGCAAGTCTAACCCTTAAAAACTAAAGTAGCCACGTAGCCGTAAAAGACCGCATTGGGCTAAAAATCTCGCCGCATTCTGCATTGCAGCTGTGGGTGGTTGCCCGCTGCAAAATTGTTGTTTATGCGCCACCAGCGCCGCCCCGCGGCCATTACTGAAATTATATCACGATGCATTACCGATGCGAAGTTGTTTACTGAACCGTTTACCTATTGGTGGCTTTGGTTAGATATTTTTGCGGCTATACTTGCATTTTAGGGTTGAATGAGTTTTCACGATGTTTTTTTTTTATACCTAAATAAAGTAGACTGCGAGGCGCTTGCGCTACAATATTGCAGGCTGTGAATTTAAATGCTTGTAAATTCACCCATGATAATTATATAGAAGTTATTCCTGCAGTGGATCAAAGATTTAAAAAAATACAGTTAATAGCTGTTTAGTTTTGATGCTCAACGTATAGTGATAAATTGATAATTGATATCCAGTGCAGGAGAGGCCAAAATAATAACGATTGATTGAGACCATTGTATAAAAATAAAATTAATACCAATTGATAAGTAAATACAACTGCTGATGCATTTTGACGGTTACAAATTGCAATAATATTAAAAATTTTACTGATCATTGGATCAAATGCCATAAAAAATTGCAAAATTTATATGAAAGTACACTAAGTTACTATAACACTTTTATTGCTAGATCTTAAGAATTTGGAACTTTAATTCATAGGAAAACAATATTCATCTCCAATTCTTGGATATGTTTTTGACAAAGTTGGAAAACACAAAACGAAATAAACAGGATGCATGATGCAACACACGTACAAATAATATTTGTATAACATTAGATTAGACGACTGTGAAGTGACGTAGGAGGACACACCTAGTATGTGCACACTCACTTATGACGCATGTCTGTGTGCACACATTAGAAAAAAAAACACTAAAAAGGTCATCAAACTCTTGATATTAGATAAAAGTTTATCATAATTTACACTATTAGTGATGCCATATTTTTTGTGTGTTTTCTATTGCTACGCTTATAAACCCCTCACTTAAAAATCATAATTTCCATTGTAATTATTTATTTTTAATTAGCCTTTAATCTTAACGTCCAATTAAGTCTTTAAAACCATGTCACACTTGACGGAAACTTGCCTTACCAACGTACACATGAGAACACTAATTGAATAACTTGGTAAAAACGCTTAATTGCAGTTTAGACTTTAATTAATTAGTTTAAAGTTGAATGTTGCATGTAATGCTTCGTCACAAAGTGTAATAGTAGGTGTTGGTGTACACTTGATGTTTGCCCATCACTTGAGCTTTGATTTCGTCATTATCCTACTGGTGTAAGTTGACCTATTATTCTTATGTAAATGTTTATGTTTTGATGAAGTAACAAGGGTCAGGTTGGGCTGGTGTTCAAATACGTGGAAACTTCGTTCATCCATCATGTCGGCATGGAACTGTGTGAACGGTTTATGTGAAGATAACGTATCGGTCGGTTACCGAACGGCAAACGTATAAATGATAATTTTTTTGTTGAATTTTCAACGCGGTAATTTTGCAAGGGCTTTTTTTATAAAATCAAATATTTGTTTTTACAATTTGTTTCGAATAACTAAAGTTATATTCTCGACATAAAATTAACATAATTCTTCCCTATTCAAATAAAACTATATTTTTATGGTCTTTGTAGCATTTATATTCACAAGTTCCTAAAAATAATTATAATGAGTGTTTAAATGTAACTATCAAGTTATTATTTTAAATGTCGAACAATAAATAATTGTTACTTATGAATAGTTATGAGTAATTCTTCGGATAAATTCCTGGATTAAAAATGTTCCCGTGGTATCGATATCGGTAGTATCGGTACCAGAATTCCAAGTTTTTTAATTACGTAATTTGAATATTAAATTAAGGTGTCAATGTTGTGTCACATTTATCATGTTTTCTTGCATTCTTCAATACCTTGCTAAGATAAGTAACAATTTTATGCTGGTCGCCTCGGTTCGATATATCTAGATCGGGAAATGTAAACGGGTTTCATCATCAAACTCGCTCCACCGTCGACCTTGTCTTAGTCACCTTGTCTTAGTTCCTGACCTAGACTATGGTCAAGAGCAAACCCACTTCACACAAAAAAAAATAAACTTCAGGATTTTCCTCCCGTTGTTGATTGACGATAGACTGGAACGAAGATATTCAGGGTATAATAATTATAGTACGTCCAAGCCTTGGTCCAGGGTCAGAGCAAAGATTCCAGAAAGTCCTGGGGGGGGGGGGTATTACAACTTCTTAAAACCAGGCTTATTTTGGCGATTCTAGCGCCATCTTGTTTACTCACTGGAACAAGCCTGGTTTTAAGACGTAATACCCCCCCTGGTCTACCTCTCAGTCAAATAATTTAGCTGATCAGCTATTGAAGATGGTACAAATAGGTGAGAAGCACAGGATCAACAAAAGTGTAAACTTTCATGAAACAATAGCAGAAAAGCTACTTTTTTTTTCTACTTTAGCTTATTTACAACACAGCTTATTCTACAGTAGCAGAAATACTACTTTTGGTCAAAGTTAAATTGCATTGAAGCGTCAATTTGAAACCAATCAAATTCACCCTTATTTTTACAGTATAATGCACATTATTTCAACTGAGATAATTGAGTTTCTTCCCTTAATCACTTGATGGAAGGGCAATAATTTCTATCGTACACCGTTTATAGTGTTTTTAGTCCAAAACTATTATGTCTACAGTGGTTACCACCAGATACCCAGAAACTATCCATAATCGATAAGTAATATTCCATTTGGTTGTTTCAGATTCATCGAGTTCAATGACCGATAAACGTCCCCTGATAACATGTGAGTTTTTAACATTACACATTCCTGTTGCATCGACAGTTTTTTTTGCGACAGCCTGTTGCTATGCGGATGGTTTTACTTTTAAAATATCGATAAAACTCAAACCAGATATGGACAACTTGTGGATACAGAATACGTCAATAGAGTGTCAAGCAAAGCTGCATTCACAAGTAAAAATATATCAAATATTCGAAGACAATAGAGCATCAAATTGCGCACTTTTATGTTACATTACAGGTAAAGCTCGCGGTGACGAAGCGCCTTTAGACTCACTCTGAAGACTTTGCTCGTGTTATATTTTTCCCATTAGTTTTTTTTCATTTTCCAACAGTAAGTTTCAGATAAAACTATATCCTTTGGTAGCAGCAAAGACGGTTAGTTTTCTCTGAAATCTACTGTACGTAGAGTAAACAATAATATAGAGACCTTGCAATAGCTCTAACCCCCGTATCTATAAACAAATAAAAGGTTTTACTTGAGTAAATGTCATTTAATTATGAGACGATTTTTAATAAGTAGTTTAATAATTGCTTGAAGTTTGAACTGTAAGAATAGAGAATATACCTTTGCTTTCTTTTACGGTCCCCACTTTGTTAAAATTCAGGTCTATTGCTTAAAAAAAATTGCACACAAGTAATTGCTTATAAGCTAAAGAAATTACTTTCACTTGACTATAGATACGGCTGTAAGAGTAAGCTGAGTAATTAGCCTGTATGCAGGCACTGCCACTGCTGTCAATGTCCGTTGTCTAGTCAGCCAGTCCTCAATCTGTCCGTAACGGTGACGGAACATTTTTAGCTCGGCGATAGCTATCGTTTGTTGACATTTTTGTTACTATGTCTATTAATTGACTGGTAGAGTATTTTGTCTCGATCTCGGGAAGAGTTCAGTGCTCTTGTCTTTTCTGGATTTCTCATTAGTTTGTCAACTGTTCCTTCTCACGGAGAGGAGGCCTGTGTCTCAGCAGTGGGAACATTATAGGCTGACGATGATGATGATGATTGACAACTGTTTAGAAATTAGAATTACCTGCAAACAACTAGTACTATTAGGTTTTCTGTGAAACAACTAGAATGTATGTGTGCTTAGTATCAAATAAATCGAGCCACTTCCTTTCTTCATGCTTCAATGGTCAAAATATTTTTTGTATTATTGAACGCATCAATTCGAAAATTATATTTTTCATCTAGTATTAAATAGTTTTTAATTAAAAAAGAATATATAAAAAAACGTCACAATCGCCCTTGAGACTCCTTTTCAGTTTTTTCGAGATTCAGAATAGCTTTGTAAAAAGTTCGAAGTCCACGCCCGGTGGAAAATTCACCCTGTATACAGAGCTGTCTTTTTCATTAACATGAACGATCATAATAATACTACATTATGACATATTCTTCGAAACCTAACCCTTTTCCTTCGAACAACTAAATTAAACTAAATAATGTACCCACTAGAGTGTAGTCTATAATTTGATGCGTATTATACGTTGATGTTTTAAAAAAACCTGTTATTAGTTCGTCCATGCGAGACTAGACTCTGTTTGTATCCTACTATAAAGGGTAATTGCGTAACGCACTTGCAATCTAATTCGAATTTTGAATTGAGCGTTATTCATTGCGTTATTTGTGTTGTGAAGTTTAACGGTCTTGGAAACTTATGAAGCATTGTATTGCAAACCTTCGAATGGCTTCGGGTTTTCATTAAAGTGTGTAACGCAATGGGGATGGGGGTACCTGTTGTCAACAGTTGCAGTTGCTCGGAGAATATTGTAATTAGCTAATAATTGCTTTCATTGAAAAAATTCATTGTTTTGTTTTAATTCTACACGGTTTGAGAAATTAATTTTCGTGCTGTTGCTCGAAAGTATGGCTCTTTTTCTATTTATTTTATTATAATAATAGAATTAAAAATATAACATAATTATCTTTCATTTAATTAGTTTACAAACAAACCAAATACTTCGTTGTTGACTCATACATTTGTAGAAACAACGTTGATGCCAACTGCGATATGTGAATTTGGCCAAAATTTTTAGTCGCCGTCCTTTAAATAAACCTGCGTTTTTATATTTCTTATCATCTAACATAGCTAAAACACTGAATAGGCATGTGAAATGACGTGGGAAACATAATATGGGGACACATGCTAAAATCAAAGTCTGGATGTTAATTTCCGCTTAAGATAAGGCAATCTATGAATAGTTAAATAAGGGATAAAGTTACCGACACGTTTCTATGGAACTATCTGACAACTTGTTACTATGGTAAATGAATTCTTCTTTTGATTAAACGTGTCAATTGGTAATTAGAGGTAATAAGGATTTCGGTCTTGATTGTAAAATGAACCCTGTGATGTAACCTTTTGGAAAATTAGGGCTAAATTATACTTTTGGAAAATACCATAAGGGTATAAAATTTAATGTGATTGCATCTACTTAGATTCGTCCGTTAAGATATTTTTTGTTGTGGTTTTGTCTACTGATTAGAACTTTCTTAAAACTAATACTTCGACCATTAGTATTATCTTAATCTTCTTCTACTTCATTTAAGTCTTATTGTGTATACGGTTGTAACCATAGGGTCACACTAGAAAACAATTATTAATGTAAAATAGGGGTCGAAAGTTTGCATTTTTGCATGCAGCTTGTTTTTTCACTGTTAAAACTACTCGTAAATTATGTAAGAAAGTTTTTATGATACCACATTAATTCCTACGTAATAACAGTAACACTTCGTAATCTGATAAACCCTAACCTACCACAGTTACAAAATAACTTCACGTAAATTCCATAAACTAATTGGCATTATTGCCTTTTTTCCCAGTAATAATAGTCCGATGGTATCTGGGTACGTTATCTCAGCATGCCATAAATCAGGCGGGGCTGCAAATTTAGCCTTTCGCAGAACTGCCCATTGTGGTGCATGATGGATGACCACCGTGGGGCAGAATGGCGCAGAGTGGGGCCACGGGGGAAGTTATGCTGGGTTTTCCTTTGCGAACACCTAATCAAGCCGCTTGTAGTTGTTTGAGGTGCCGTTGACTTTACGTTACATTTCTTCTGTTGTTTGAATCATTAATGCTATTTGTATTTTATAGTCTATTTAAAATGAGTAAATAAAAAAAGTATCTTCGAACACTTCGTAATTTATGTTCTTTAACAAAACATTAATTCCAAAAGTAATAATAGATGTATTCCCAACAGAATTGCTATTTCGCACGAACTTTTATAAAGGTGACTTGTGAGGTGACCTCTACGCGTCCATATCGCAACTTATATCTAGCTAACTGTACTATAACGAGACAAACAATGACAAACATTACGTATGATATAAATTAAATGGGAATGCTTCGAATACAGACTGCACTCACTCTCCGCAATCTGGCTAAAAAGTCAAACAATGCAGCTGATAGTATCTTCAACCACCCTATGCGGCGTGCCGTACCTAGCTGTAGAGCGGATAACGGCCACTCGGCTATGTGGCTATATGGCTAATAGCCGCGACATGACACCACCGCACGTTCTCCTTTGTCGACGTGCCAATTCGTAAGGGCTGTTCTATTGAGGGTGCGATGTTCAGTTTTTACAGCAAGTGGGTTAACAGCTCGGTGTTGATTTTTTTTGGGCCTCTACTGTGGAATTTTGAGATAAGCAACTTCATTTTTCGAGCTAATTTTGTTTCCATTTTTTTATGATGCCTTCGTATTTGAGCGTCAGTATATTGGATTTGGCATGATTTTCAATAACCTAACCAGTTCTCATCGACGGTTTAATCTAAAGCATTTAAAACTTGATGTGTAAATGAAACTTCTGCTTCTTTAATTTAACTTTCAGAGAAGTGTTTCATACAGTATTGTCAACACAGTTGACTTTCTCGAAACATGGAGAAACTGATTCAATCATACGATTTAAATCAGTTCGTGAATCTGTTAGACATTTCTACGAGTTATTGTCAAGCGGTTATCCGGCGTGTAGCTAGGTGCGGCATGCATAGGGAGGGGCGCAGATCCGTATCAGATGCATTGTTTCCCTTTCGAACTGTCACTTAGGGGTAGCACGAACGGTTTTTGCACGATTTTAGCAATATGGCGACTTAAGATCCAACCTTGTGGTACTCCATGTAATATGTATATCGTATTCCCCTTTTCTACTTATACTGTTATATGAGACTGATTCCCGGGACTTGACAACAAAACTACGTGACCGTGTTACTATTACAAACCTTCCAAAGACCGCCTAGTAACATGAAACATTACATCATCATTAAGTATTTGTAAAACATCATTGTCAGCACTATCGTACTACCTTATTTTTCCTTGACAAGGCTATGAATAATGTATTCATTGATGATATAAAAGCTTATTGCTTATTGCTCGAAGCTCACCAGTCTTCGAAGAATTCCTCGCGTCATCGCCCACTGTTTAATTCCTGTGTTTCCATTGATTAGTGATGGGATCATTACGTTGCGGCTGTGGAGAAATTACAATATTTGTCGATGAAGATTGTTTATTAACGTTATTGATCGGACTTTGTCAGCTTTGATAGATTGGTTTGCCACTAATGGGTTTTACTGACTCTTGCTTGTGTTAGGAATGTATTTCATTAAAGACTCCGTGTCTGTAATTTATTTTCCTCCGAATAAGGGGTTTGTACATTTAAAATCAATAAACAAATTAGTAAAAATTAATCACTTTTTTACCCCACCATACGATTGTGTTCATCCATATCTTTGACGTTTATTTGTCAATTTATTGCAACATAAAATCATATTCTACCAGCCCTATTACAATTTACTTAAAGTACTTACAATTTTCCCCTTGTTCACTTTGTCGTGTGTGAATGGAAATGCGATCTCCTTCCATGGGGTGAATAAATTCCATACATCTTTGGCCAACGTACTTTTAACGGTTCCCTAAGTATTATTGCGTGTTTTTGTTATGAAAATGATGTGTATGAGTTATTTTCTGGGTGAGCTTTTAAATTGTTCAGTGGGCTAAGTTTTTTTTGTTGGTATGTAATTGAGGCTTACTAGTTAAATGGGGAGGTTTATGGGTTATTTATTTACGTGACTGATTCGGTAATTCGATGTGGTTTAAGTAGTTGTTCGAAGGTGCGTGAAACTAGGTTGATTTATGTTTTTGGGTTACGAAATACTCTGGTATTCGATAACTCATTAGAGGTTGTAGATAATTTCCACTTCTTTCTTAGTTGACAACTAAGATGACTAGGCTACTAGGACTAGACACTAGTAGTGTCCCTAGTCATCAAGCACGTATTTAACACCTACAAGGCTTGTCGGCACCCCTTGTTCATTAAGGGTCATTATCATCCTACACCTACATGTCCATCTATACGTCACTCATCTACTTTGATCTCGGGCACGTGACGTGACAGTGAGAGGGGTTCACCGATGGCTCGCCTATGTGTGCTGTGTAAACTATTTCAGTACCCCACTCGATGAACTAACTCACAAATAAAATGTACCCCTATTCCCACCGGCCAGTGCGATATTTATTTATTTACAAATGCCGTAGTCCGTAGTAAAAACATCGTAAACATTCTAGCGTGTCTATTGTTAAAGGAGTAGCACTGTTTTTACGTGTGCACGGAAACGTACACTCGGATACATTAATATGTAAGATTTTGCTTGGCAATAAATCTGGTAAGCCGATATCTAGGCAATCTATAAACAGCTGTTCAGTGAAGCACAGAGGTTTTGACAACTGAACTCGCTTGATCTCGTTCAGCTGTTGTTTTTGTTCTTTTCTTGCGTCCGTCTGCAGTATTAATTAAGATTATGTTCGTATTGTGCCGTAATCTCGCTGTTTTATTCAGTAATATCCATGCGAGCTTCAATCGGAATATTATTGAAATCTATTTCTTTTAAAGCCTCAATATTTTCTAACAAAAAGTTATTGGTTTCTGGCGTTTCGTTAGAACAGTTTTCTGTAGTTTTTCAATGTATATGGAGAAGTTGTATTAGGCGTGAAATACCATTAGCGTAATGACGCATGGCAACCGTAGTAACCTTATCTGTATTTACAAATACATTTACATTGTTAGTGAACTATAAACTACGTGTGTAAATCGGTTTGAAACACGTGTATTTGAGAAATACTAGAACAATAAGACCTAGGGCAGGCTGAATCAAATTGTAGTACGTTAGGTTTGTTTGACGATTACGTATGAAACTTATCATGATTTTGAATTATGTGTATTGATTTACTATGTACTGGTTTTCGTTGAGAAGAGGGAGAAAGAAGACTTTCAAAAGAAGAAGAAGAAGGGAAACAGAAAGTTTTATAGTAAGTAGTTAGTAAGTCTCCTTTTTAAAGGTTGATGCGTGCTGATGCTTCGTATTCCATATCCAGCTTTTGGAACGAAATTCCTTATCGCGCGTTGTGAAAGGCTAGACGGAAAAAAAAAGGTTGCACTCCAGGAGTGCCGGTAGAAGTGAAAACTTTTTTGTTACTATGTTTTATTTTTAATTTGAATGACGTCTTACTCATTTTCGATCAGGGTCACGTGACCCTGACGCGAGTTTTAAATTTTTTACCCATTACAGAAAAAGTGTACAACGCCGCTAAAGAAGTTTTCACTTCAAAATTCTTACGAAAAGTTGTCACGACACTTTTTGGAACGAAGCGGAGCTGAGCGTTGTGGAGTGGAGTCGCGACGATTATTTTTGTTGAGTGTATACAGTAACTTCGTTGATTCGTTCCATCCGGGTGTCCCTTGACACCTCTCAAGTTTTTCTATATTTTCGACACTTGTGAACCTCGCTAGTAATTTCTTTGGCGAAATTAACTTTAATCCAACGATTTTGTAATTGCTGAGACAGTTTCAGTAGACTGCAGAAAGCTGAACACATTAATAATACCTATTTCTTGATACGAGTTTACCACCATTTTTTACTCTAAGATGATGCAACTGCCTGGTCGCGGGATTATTTCCTTACCGTGACCCCGGAACAGAAAGGGCTATTGAAGGACACCGTGGATTTTAATCAGTAGAAGTCTGACAGTC
Source organism: Agrotis segetum (assembly GCA_036375495.1). NCBI lineage: Eukaryota > Metazoa > Arthropoda > Insecta > Lepidoptera > Noctuidae > Agrotis > Agrotis segetum. Next base: position 1,735,374 of record JAQSVV010000062.1, read on the forward strand.
CCTCACGCCCTGCCCGGGGTGGGAGGACTCATTTGATGATTTAACAACGCTAAAAAAAAAAACGATGATGCAACCGGCCTATACTTACAATGTTACAATCCCACGGTCACACCGATCATACTTCAAACTGTTCTGCAGTAGTTTATAGGTCGTATATGTATGCCAATCAGTAAAACACGGGCTGGCTTGTAATTTACTTGCAGATATTTTCAGTCTAGTGTTATTACTGCCGGCGTTTCTTGGCGGTCGGTAGTAAATATATTTTGTTTTAGCGGTAAATGAAGGTTGTGTGTACGTCTAATCGGTTCTTCCTGGTTTTAGCTTTTGAATATTTTTGTGTTTTGGTTTCACGTTAGGTCTTTTAAGCTATTGCATAGTTTTTATCGCGGGTTCTGAGCGTGGCGACCGAATCAAGAAACTTCGTAACGAAAATAAATTAACACCCCGCATCGTCTAGCGTCGCTTCAGTTCGGCAGACTTCGGCACGGTGTTTGTTTTTTTTGACGTTTCACTTGATTAACTTGGCTGTCCATAACCTAAAAAAAAAACTTTGCATTAGTTGATAAAAAATGCTACTCGTATTATACAACGTGTAACGTTAATAGCGCAAAACCTCTCGTGGGGTATTTCCAAAAGTCTTAGAACAAACATAGTTCAGTAACATGTTGCACAACTGCGCAAAACTTGTCGTGGGGTAACTCAGCCCATGGACTGAGTTACCCCACGACAAGTTTTGGGCCATTAACGTTACACGTTGTACATAGAGAAAAAAAATTACGTGTGGCACTGACTGCCGCGGATTTACCGCGGCAGTCAGTGCCACACGTATTTTTTTTTTTTTTACTTTTCCGATAATAAAATAAGTCGGAATGGAGCGGAAGGTACTGTCAGACTTTTACAGACTATAAGTCCACCCTGTGCCTTCAGTTCCCATTTGCATTCAAAAGTCACACATATTGCTTGTACAGTCCCTGGACCCTGATCTTTAAAAAAATAATTTTCTTTATTGCGGAATTTAAAACTAAATTCTGAAATTAGGTCTCAGATGAGTTTCATCATCATCCAATAGCTTGACAACCTTCGCGATCTTCATTTGTTTATGTTGTTTCTCACAACGGGGAAAGCGAAAAATAAACGAAGACATTAAATTTATGTTAATGGACACTATGAATAAATGAATGGTTAATCCTTGATCCTTAAGGTCGTTGGTTCGATGCCGTGCTAGGTAAAGGGAGGGGGAGAGGGGATCATGATTTATATCTTCAACGAGCTTTGGTGACTGTCCGCCATTTCTTCTTTTTTTAAACCGACTGTCGCTCGTAAAGGTCAGCGTGCTGTGGATTTCCGTAATTCTTGCATGCTCGCGTGCGTGTGAGCACATTTATTTTTATTTAATTAATAATAATGTCTAGAGTATTTTTGAGTACAATAACTTGATTATATTCTTATAATGATTTTAAAAGAGGATGTAGTGCCAGAAAACTGAGAGGGCTTAATAGTTCGGTCATGTTGAGATGATGAGTGAAAAAAAAGGCCACATATAAAAGGAATTTATAAGATTAGAAGTGATTAGTAATCTTGATAGGGGAAGCCCTAGGAAGACCTACATGACATTATTGTTGAAGTTCTTCAAAAAGGTCGGATGCGTAGTAGTCGCAAACGTCATGCTTATATGACCAAAGTTTTGACTGTGTCACAGAATATAATATAATAGTACTAACGTACTACTATATATTCTACGTGACTGTGTATGAGCCGAAAGGAATGTGTAAAGATCATACAGGTGGTGCTATGTAGTTTCTGCCTACCCCCTTGTGAGGATTTCGTGAGTTAATAAATACAGGGTGAACTTTTCAACTGGGGCGGAAAGTTCCCGAAATAAACACTCTTATTTATCAACGGATTAAAAAAAAAAAATTACACTAGTCTTACCAAGAGGTATCAGATAGGCAGATAGCTACTTGTAAAATCCTGGTGCATCCGGATATACTGGAAGCTGACCCCAACATAATTGGTAAAAGGCAAACTGCCGATGACAAAATGATATTATTAGATAAGATGTTTCATACACCTTTTCAGACAGAAGCGATAAGGAAACCCAAACACAATTAATTTAGCCGTAAAACTACGACCATTACTGGCACAGCCATTCAAACGTATTGCACAAAACGCAGTCGTTATTTATACTTCCTTATAGAATAAGTATTTAAACACTGGTTAGTAAATATAATTGTTGGTCATTTACTCATACTATGTACAACTCTAATTCTGTTCCTTCCAAAAAGAGCTAAAGTTTCCGTAGAAAGTTCTCAGTGTCTAAACCAAAAGTCATTTATTCAAATTATATGTAGGCTGATTTATCAGCACTTTTTGAAGGTCAATTTTTTCATTAGAAAGCCCCCTAACCCCTTCAACACTTCCTAGTGTTTTGCCTGGGAAGAAGAAGTGGCGGAACAAACTCCCCAGCAACACATCTGTCTGTACGGTTAGAATACCCAAGATTTTTATACAATTTAATAGAACATTCACATTATACATCAATCCGAGATTACATCTCAATCTTGACAAGAAAGCACAAAAAGATAAACTAGGACCATCATAGTAAATTACAACATAAAGAAAAGAAATTAAATAACATATGACAAAACCAAAGATCAGCAAGTGTATTTTGTGGATTCGGATTTCGCAATGAATTTCCTGTCATTTACAAAATTATTTTTTAATTTTTTCATATCAAGTATTGTCAGTTATAGTTAAAACTTTAAAAAAAAAGATAACAATTATTGCGCCCCTAGGAATGATTGATTTTCTTTTCAAAAGTTTTAAACTTGCTTAGACACAAACAGCCATTGCATTACTTTGACCACAACAAAATGAAGTAATGAAACAAAAGTACTTCATGAAAGGATACTTTTTATCAAGTATCTGATGTTATCAGTACCTTTTATGGAACTCGAAAAAAATCCCTTGTTTTTGTGATCGTGTCATATCAGTCCTGGTGTTATGTCATATTTGTTTGTAGATACGTGGGATATCTCTATGTCTAGTGTAAATAAATAATATTTTGTTTGCTGTGGTTATTGTACGCTTTTTTTACACAGAATACTTTAACATAAAATAGAGCTTTGAAAATGATACGTCGTTCATCGCGAATGTTAACCAACGTTTTTTAGGGTTCCGTAGTCAACAAGGAACCCTTATAGTTTCGCCATGTCCGTCCGTCCGTCCGTCCGTCCGTCCGTCTGTCCGCAGTTTAGCTCAGAGACGCACAGTACTAGAGAGCTGTAATTTGGTGTAAATATACGGATTTGTTGTAAAAAAAAGTGGTAAAATAAAATCTCGTAAAATATTTTTGAAGTGAAAACTTCTTTAGCGGCGTTGTACACTTTTTCTGTAATGGGTAAAAAATTTAAAACTCGCGTCAGGGTCACGTGACCAAAACTCGCGTCAGGGTCACGTGACCCTGATCGAAAATGAGTAAGACGTCATTCAAATTAAAAATAAAACATAGTAACAAAAAAGTTTTCACTTCTACCGGCACTCCTGGAGTGCAACCTTTTTTTTGTTTTTTAGGGTACCTCCAGTACTTACACGTAAAGTGCGGATTTTTTTTTTCTCGCGTACCCCTTTGTGTGGGGTATCATTAAATAGGCCTTTAAAAAATAATGATAGTTTCCATTAACAATTTATTGATAAAAAAATTCGCTTGTGAAATATTAAGCTTTAAAGTGCAAAATTTTGCTCGATTCGAGTGTCCCCCCCCCTCTACCAGCTAAACGGCTATGTTTGGGGGTGTGAAAAAATTCACAATAGTAGTTTATATAACGAAGTTTAAAAGAAAATTATGATGACTAAGTAGGCTTTACAACTTTACGAGTAATAGTCGACCAACTTATAAAATGTACTTGGATATCATATTTTCTTAAACAAAATGTATCGGAGACAACTGCAAATGTAAGTTTGTCAAATTTATTTTTACAGCTTTTATAGGTATGTTTTGTGGGGATAGGTAGGTTTTTATCGTCAACTATTTTTAACTAAATTCAAAAAAAGGAGGAGGTTCTAAATTCGTTGTAATCTTTTTTCTTATGTATTTTCCCCGATTTCTCAAAGAAAGACCCCTGGACCGATTTTGAAAATTCTTCTTTTTAAAATTAAATTCAGCGAATCAGTTTAGTTAGTTCGCATAAGTATTTTGATGGAAAACTACGGAACCCTACACTGTGCGTGGCCCGACATGCACTTGGCCGGTTTTTTATATCGTGATACGGAAAATTTATGTCCGTTTTCTTCTTTAGTTGACTTATTGTTTACCACTGCTAGGCAAAGGCTTTTCTCACTTCATATCAAAATTCTTCTTGTGGTTTTCCTTTTTAGGCCAAAAAACACATAATTTTTCAAAAAACTTTCCGGTGTCGTGAATGCGTTTACAAACGTAGGAACTCACATACACAACACCCGAACCCAGAGCAACTACTCATAGGTCAAACAAATATTTGTTCAGTGCGGGGATCCAACCCGCGACACGTTGAGCAGCAGTCGAATCGCTCAGCCACTGCGCTAACCGTGTCATCTCGACTTAATTTCGTTTGAAATAAAAACTTTGAGATTGTTAAAAAAAAACATGTATGCCAGTAACACTTTTTTTAGCGTGGTAAAATCATCAAATGAGTCTTCCCACCCCTTACTGTCAGACTTCTACTGACTAAAACCCACGGTGTCCTTCAATAGCCTTTCATGTTCCGGGGTCACGGTAAGGAAATAATCCCGCGACACTTAGAAAATAAATGTTGATAAAGTTCATGATCATAATAAAACACACTCTGTTATATCTAATTAAAACAGTCCACACTGACAGACGTATTTACATTTCCCGCATCCATGCGTTTGCGCACAATAGTTACCCAGTATCCGCTGCCCTCAAACATTAAGTTCTAAAAATAATCGGAATAAATTTGTTTTACTTACATAATGTGTTATTAAGTATGATTTGTGATTACCATCCCTACAAATTAAAGATATCGCATTGTATTTAATACCAGGTTTGTGTTGAATTCGAGATGTACTGAAGTTATGTTTAATTGTTGATGTAATTGAACAATTACGAAGGAAAGCGAGTGGGCTCCGTATGTTTTGTAATTGTGCAAGATTTGATCTAAAATGTTATTCAACCTGTAACTGAGATTTTAGTGTTTCGCGGCCATACTCTGAATTAAAGCTGCCATCCTACAGCTAATTATTTCAAGGCTGGCTGTCTGTGTGTGTGAGTTTAAATTATGGAAAACGCAACGACGAACCGGGAAAATGATACTTGTGTACGGATTTTTTTAACATCCATTTTACCTTTTTTATTTTGCAAAAAAAAAACAATACAAGCAAAATTAAACTATTTGACGTATTAAGTCATTAAACCACCAAAAGATCTCGTAGCTCCGTTTCTCTCTATTTAAGTCTGTAACTGTTAACAAAGACTAAACAATATTTCAGAAAATTAATTACGGCCTGTTTCCTTGTTTTGTAAGCTATAATTGACTTACACAAACTAATTAATCCATTAAGACGGTGAGTTTCGACTTTAATAAAAGTCTTCAAATTGCAAAAGCTTCCGCATCTGGCCGCGGACCCCTAAAAATCGGCTCTCACAAAGGGCGCAAAGATTGTCATAATTGAAAGTTAATGTGCGTTAACTGACGTAATTACAAGAATTGTTTATAATTAAAGGCGTTACTTTTTTTCACTAAAACAAGCACCGAATTATACAAAATTACTAGTTGTAATACCTTCTGAACTTATCATTATGTCCGGACGTACAACCAGGAAAATTGTTCCTGGAAAAAGTTATTATCTTGCTCTATATATGTATAAAATTTACTAAAATATGAACCTTACTTGCAAG